>CM060964.1:44380220-44837720 GCA_030765045.1 Tenodera sinensis | reverse complement strand
GTCAAACAGAAAATCACTGTTCATTTTTTATAAGTTAATCGTGCAAAGAGAATGGAATTTGAAAGCTTTAGAAAATTTGACTATCGCTCAAAGCCTACTGTATTCCCATATTCCTGTTGTACGTGCAAGAAAGAGCAATAAGGTAATTTCTGCAAATGTTTATCGCAAGTAACACGAAGAAGGTAGACGAATAAGAGTTTGTAATAGTAGAGAAAGTTATGTGAGCGCAACACATCAGGTTTTTAAGTTTAAATTGGATCCAAGTTGATCCTTGAAATTTTTCTTTCCTTCTTTTCTAATGATTTTAAGGTTTTAGTTTTTGCAATCCTGTTTTGTTCGCTTTTACCATCTTCAAGTGTTGTCGATTACTGATTTTTTTCCCCAGCTTCTTTCACATTTTCAATTCAAATTCTTTGAAGACTGACTATGAAATCTAAAGAGTGGTGTTTGATATCAAGCACAGTTTTGGATTTAGGGTTTTAATAAATGAATATATCAATGATTGTTACATAAAAATATAAATTTTCCACATTTTCATTGCATGAGGGTATCACATGAACCTTGATTTTCAGTTAAGGAAAATAACTTTCTTGAATGCTTTGCCAGATAGACCTCTGAAATTAATTTTGCAGTATAATTATGTTGACGAAATCTCTTATAAAAGCTTTATCTATATTACTTGAAATGTGTGAAAGGTTAAAAATTTAAGCTTTCCTTAGAAGAAGGAATTTATTATGTAGTTCTATGGTTTAAATCATACATACGCCTCAATCAGCGTCCACTCATTAAAAAGAGTTCATATTACTAACCGCTTTTATTAGCTTCACTTCTATGTGTCTATCACTGTAATGGAATCTTGCTACATAATCTTCACCAACTTAGGGTCGTCTGATTGGCTTGAAAATTTGCACACGTGTTAAAAGCTGATGACAATACAATAGTATATTGACCATGTTCCAATGTCCTGAACAGGGCCATCAGGATAAAAAATGATAAAGCTAAATTTATAGAAAATAGTATAATTATGACATCATAAATGTCGCTGAAACTCTTTTCTACATGCACCTTGAACATCACTTTAATTACACACACACACACACTCACACACACACACACACACACACACACACACACACACACACACACACACACACACACACACACACACACACACACACTGGATGTCGTAGACGCCGTGAGAAAGGACCTGAGAGGAACACAAGACCCCAAAGGAAGGGTCGGGAGTTCACCGCGGGCCAAGATACCCATAATAGCTGCTAGTTTAGAAATCGACATAAGTTACGCTGGACAAAGGGTATAATCGCTTAGAAACATAGAAAGATGTCCGGACAGAGGACTGAGACGCCGGTGGAAGGATCGCGGATCGAAGTTTGCCCAGGGCCAGGAAATCCACAACAACTGATAGTGTAGTAATCTACAGAAGTTAAACTGGTCTAAGGGACTAAACTGCTTGGAAATACTGAAGACGGAGATACCCAGAGAGAGGACCTGGCAGGAGCACGAGATTTCGGGAGAAGGATCGCAGATCGAAGTTTACCCAGGGCCAGAGAATACACAATAGCTCATAGTGTAATTAAAACAATAATTTAAATCTAATACTGTTGCAAAAAGGAATTTGAAAAATTTCAGAGCAAAAATTTTTGGAACAGATTTCTAATATTAAAAAGGATTTAAATTAATTTTTTTTTTTTAAAAGGAGTGAGTTAAGAAATTTCAGACGGGGCCCGGAGGTGGAGGTTTCTGCCGGTAGCGGCTGTGGGCGGCGTAGTATGCGTTCTATCTGGAAAGGTTAGGGACCCCATCCCAGGTTGTGCCTGTTGTTCATACAGATCATGTAGTCCTTCGGGTCTTTCCTCTCACCTTCCTTCCCAGAAGTCAAGGTAGAAGTGCAATGGGGCCTAAGAGCCTATCTGCGGTGCTTTGCGCACGGTTGCAGGGGCCCCTCCGTTATACCTACCTTAACATTTACATTTTTACCTCGGTCCTCATAGCTGGCATAAGCTAAACTAGGCCTGAAGCGTTTCCTCCCTAGTTTCCTTTCTCAATTACTGTGAATGAGCAAGTGAGGGTCCGTCAACAATTAGGCCATTTGAACCCGTTTCGCAACTATAAATTAATTTAATTTATCCCTAATACCAACACCTTCGCTGTTGCACGTAGTAAGAAAGGGCGTCAAATACCACCAAAAATAAGAACTAACCGTTTGCGATATTTCAATTTTATGTGTAAATTTTAAGAAGTTAAGTTTTAGTCCACTCTAATATATATATGAAGATGCACAATTTCTTCCTTCCCCGATCACTTTCCTTTGCATCAGCTCTGGCAGAAACTGACTTATGATGTAAACATGTAGAATACTTCGGCTGTATATTGAGTGAGACCAACGCCATATTTCTTAATCTGAATTCGTTTCAGGGAAAAAAAAGTCTATATATTTTACATTAAGTAGATAGTATACAGTTCAGGTGGGGTAAGGGAGGGAAGGACGGGTCCTTGTAGCAAACGGTACGTGGCGGCAAGCATAGTACGTAGGTAAACAGTACAGGGGACGTTGAACGTTCTACTCTCTATTACAAGTGAATGGTAAAAGAGGCCACCAGCAATGACAGTAAACACAAAATGCGTGCTGTTGATCAATTAGTTGCTAGGAACGGTCATGTACCTGTTAGGCTGCTCCCTTATTATTGTACTTTGAATTCCCACAGAACATTTATGGTTAGGACTAAACCGAAACATTGCAGCCAATAGTGTCATCGGAAGAAAAAATGTTACTGAAATTCGAGCCTTAATTCAAAATGCTATAAAATACATTGAAGACAAACATCTTGATCATTAGCCTAACTACATACACCATGTTGAACTAGAAAACAAATAACGTTCTTTTGAAGGTATATTGGAAGACAGCCATCTCGTGATAGTCGGTCGAGGATGACCTATAATGTTAAATTAATTTCATTGTGAAACTAGTACAATACATAGTTTAGTGTTTTATTTATTCGTCAAGTTTACTGAACATGCCTGATATCTTCTCCGGCCTATAGATTCAGGTTTCTTATTTAGAACCACGTCGAAGCAATTTTCAGCCAAATAGATACTGTAAACAAAGTTCGTGGTCATGTATAATAAATACGATACTGCAACGCCAATATTTCAACTGCGCACGCCTGACACACGACCAGCACGTGCCTTACCGCACGTACTGGTCAGGGTAGCATACCCGTTCCCCCTCCCTCAAGCCCTGGCCGAAAAGAATACGAATGGACTATACCTTTTTGCTTGACTAGTAAGGCATGCCTCCGCAAGAGTTCGCAACTACTCATGATATTTATAACAGCCGTAAGATGGCAGCAGCTACTTGACTCATGGTGTTTCCTCACTTCAGTGAATATTGACACTAAATCACCAGATTCGTTTGCTATGAGATATTTACCATACTGTGTTGCCCAGTGGCTGCCGATACAACTTGAACCCATAAGTATTATTGTGCTACTCTAATGGTTAACATGCGTTTTACCTTTGATAATCAGAAACCTCTCAGGTAATACACGTGTGTATTGCTTGTTCTCGGAAGTCGCTGATGTTTCACGTACGTGTCACTTCAGCCAATGAAAGTAAGGAAATCGCAAACGACAGACAATTGTTAACTCCACGTGGAGTGAAACACAGAGTTGCAACATCTCTTCTATTTTCTCTCTTATTCTGTTAGTTTTCCGGTGACATTCGTTCTCTAAGAAGTAAATGTCCACGCGTGGCTTGCGAAAGCTTACTTGGAGTGCCAACGTTGCATTTCGTGACACTGACTACCTTAATCTTCTCAGCCGCTTTGATGTGCCGATGTTAACCACCAGAGTAGCACAATAACACCAGTTTCATCCTTTGGGATAATTAGCATGATAATACGGTGTAATAAGTGATATTAAAGATCAGCGCGTTGGTAGGTCAACTGCTTACTAAGCAATAGGCCTGGGTTCGATTCTCTGTTTCGACACGGGTGAGACCTGGTGCAGTCAGGTTGCGAAGATCTTATTCACCGGCCGGCAGGGACTCGTGGCGATAACCGCGGCCCATCTGCCAGTACTGCACCCAACTCATGACGTCCGTGGTGGGTAGAGGAGAAGACGCAGCGGTTGGGCGGTAGGCTTTGGCGCGGCATCCAGCTGTTATATTGTGAATTTGATTTAGTTCATTTTAAAGCTTATACTATGTACTTTATAGTTATTTTATAAATACTGTTGTACTGTCATAATACTGCGTGATTGTTTTATTAAATACTACACGTGTTATTAAGTTCGCCGTGTGATTCCTTTACAACAGTAAATTATGTATAAGCCTTTCCTTATCTGTCATTTGAAGGCTTCTAGTTTGTAAGAAGCACCTAAGTGGAACTAAATTAAGATTTTCATCAACATGATTTTAATTGTATATATCAAATTACTAGTGTGATTGATCGTTATTTAAGAATAACTACAACAGTTTAACGCATATGATTAGCATATTCTAATATAATCTTTTATTCAATAATAAAATACAGTGGATCAGTGATCTGTGGAGCTAGGACAAACATCCTTACAATGTTTGCGCGCTAGGAGTGTGTATGGATAGTGCGCAGAAAGTAAGGGGATGACACAGGTAACCTGCAATGTAAACATCACCGTCAATATTGTAATAAAAATACAATTAAAAATAGAATTACAGATACACACACTTGTATAGTCAAAATATTGATATTGGCGTGTTGTATTACCTTCTCATTCGTCTGCTTCTCAAATAGATTAGTATATTTCTCAGCAAGGTTTCTAAAACCAAGTTGGTGTTGTTTGTAAAATGAGTTGATGCATCGCAATTTTACATAGATCTTCCAAGAACTCCGATTTTTATAGTGAACTTTCTTGTTCTTCTGCCTTCTTACTACCTGACGACCAATTTTCACGTTACATTATTTGCTTCCTCCGGCCACGGTGAAATTATTTATACCAAATTCTTCCAATAACGTTTCCAGTGGGTAAGACGTCAGGATTCTGACGTACTGAACTTTGTATGTACAGCTACCAACATAGCACTGCCAGTACTGCAATCGAACTACTGTCAACTGTTTGTTCACTACGACGTCACGAGTGTTCGCTAGTGGTAGTTGCCTTAATTCCACGCTCAGTGGATATTATCCTAGCTGGATCAAAAATTAAATTACTTTGTTGTTTAACGATGCTGTCAATTGCCAGGATCGCATCAGCGTCGCTGGCGTACCGGAATTTCGTCCCGCAGGAGTTTTTTTACATGCCAGTAAATCTACTCACAGGGAGCTGCCGGTTTTAAGCCATCCATCTGGGCCGGGTTTGAACCCGCGACCTTGGGATCAGTAGCCCAGCCTCTAGTGAACTGAGCCACCCAGCTCTGTGATCTGGTAGCCTTATCTTACTTAATTCGAACGTATACGCAAGTAGTGAACATGGGGTAGTTACCCTGGAATAGTAATGTGTTTATACCAGCGACGTGCAAGGTTGTCGGAAGAGGGCAGTTTGGATTTACCTCCTTCCACTTCATGCGGACTGTGCCACTCACTCGGACGTATATGGTGTTGCAGCGGCGATTTGGTTTCATACACGTTGCGTTTGATTTACAAAAGCGCTTTCAAATCTTATGCGCTAAACATCTATTCATTAGTGACTTCTTTGGTGCTGCTTACGTTTAGGAAGTCTATCAATTTTTAGCAACAAAGTCGGAGTTCCTTAGAAGATACACCCAGTGATCGTCGCGTAACCTCTTACAATAGGGAGTTTTAATATAATCCCACTTGGAGAAACTTTTGTTCGCAAATATATGTAGAGCTATACTCACTCCTATATACACTATCCTTGCAAATGTTTATTTCTCTATCTACTACATCTTAATTGTCACAAGCATTTTCCGAAATTATCTTATTGCTAATTTTCTTATAGGTGCAAGACAAATATGAGAACACAGTATAGCTTAAGTGATAGTGAGCTGTTTCAAGAGCTGATTGCTATGCGATGTCTTTGAAATTCCGTTCTCTTTGCAAGGCCAAGAAATAGAAAAAGCGAATAACATATTTCTATTTGAGAAAAATATAAGAATTGGGAAATTCAAAAGAATAATAAAGAGTATCTCGGAAATGGTTCACTTAAAAGAAGAAAAAAGTATTTGACGTAAACTGCATGTTTTAACGAGATCCACATCTTTTATTTAGTAAACTTTTGTCATATGTTACTGTTGACGATTTATGCAAAGATTAACCAGAAGGAAGAGATCTTCTGGCGACATTCAAGTTACTTGTTAGAAACTGCCATGGAATCGCCTGTTTATGACCGTCAGTGGGTGTTGGCTGTCTTCTTGTGATTTTACACGTCACAGTACTAAAGCGCGTTTCACCCTTAGAAGACAGTACACGTTAAATGGAGCGCAGTGTTGCAACATGTACTAGTAGCGAATCTTTCTCCGCGCGCGACCCCGGGGTGGCCTGAGTCCTGTACTTAGTACTTCAATTGCTGCTTGACTAGACGGGCACTTTTAACTTTGGTATCCCTCCACGCCTCTGTTACTGTATGACCTAAATTTACAAATGACTCGTCTGTATAAACAACTGATTTCCCCTGGTCCCTAAACCTTTTTACGTATTTTAGATATTTATGTCGCCATCTGATGGTATCGTCTCTTTCTATTAATATGCACTTCTTACCCCTTCTTTCATATTCGGACCCCAAATCATGTAAGAACCGACTAAGAGTGGCCCTTGAGAAATTTGGTAGGGTCTCATCACTGTTGACCCGAGACAAAATTATATTCAGCGTGGGTGGAATATTTGCAAACTGCAAAGAATGAACAATTCGCTGCAATCCACCTTGCACTATTCAATCATATTGCGTTAACCTAGCGTTTTGTGTAGTCCCACCCTTTTTGCTTTCTTTTTCGATGGCGTTCTTAGAGACCTTTCATTACTTCCTTTTTAATCCTATACACTACTGCTTCTGAACACTCAATAGCCTTAGCTGTTTCTTTTACTGCCTTACACGCATTTTAGTTCAAAAATAATCTAACACATTCATAATTATTTGGCGTTCCTTACTTCTTAATTTACCAACATATCGTCTCTTCCTAGCTTCCCCCTCCATAACTACAAATATTTACAAAAATATTAAACAAATAACGCAATAACAGCTCACAGTTACACACACGGCTTCTTTCGAACTAATGTTAGTGCTGCTCCTTATACTATCTTCTGTGTCAGGCCTGACGCTGAATAGATGAATACCTTTTGTTTGCCTTACTGGATAAAAGAAAGAGGTTACTGCCTTTTGGTTTATTTTAAAAACTTTCTCCAATCTTCCTCAACATTTGTTCTCGCTGGTTCCCTGATGTAAACTCAATAACAAAAAAGTTTCACACTGCGTAACTTTTGCAGTGCACAGATATAAAATTTTCCGAAAACATTTAATTTAAAAAATTATAACACTTAACTGGGTAAACATAGAGAATTCAAAGTAGGCAGGTAGTAGCACTGTGGTCTACTCTACCTAAGTAAAAAATATAGATGCATTCTAGCAGTTAGTTTGTTAGTTAGCGCGTGATGAGTGTAGAAACAGGAAATATCGGACTTCTACTGAAAAAAACGTTTTCTGAAGAAATTTGGGCCTATAGAAATTTATAATGACTCTGAAAAGGATATAACCTGATAGAGAAAAAAATTCTGCAGAGGATAATGTGTTCAAACCTGAAATTTATAACAAATGAATATTTATACCATGCTATTAGTAATCTCGCAACAGAGAGAGGGTAGAAAAGGACGCGGCTAATGGCAACTTGTATGCGCTAGATAGAGACAGAGATGTCCCATTTAACTCCATACTGTCTTCTAAGAGTGGAACGCTATATAGCTACAGTCGCACCCTCCTTCTGAAGGTAGAAGGGGCAGAAGCAGCAGCTAATTACGTAAGCATATCCAAAGAGATAAGATTGGACATCGCTGCTTTATACTGATTTTCATAATTTCAGCAAGTCACCCAAACGAGACGAACTTAGGGAGACAGCTTATAATATATAAGTGATAACTGTGAATTTTTTAAGCGTAGGGACGGTCATATGAGTGTAAAACGAAGGCTCGTTTTATTTCTTGCACGCTTTGCAAACTTCTGCCAGAATAATTTACGCTGCATTCCGCAAACTTGTTTTCCCATATGTGCTTCGCTACCCTGTGCGATATTGACCTCGACAGTATTAAATTTCATCGGTACTACTAACGTAAGGGGGTAAATTTTCTGAGTATCCAGGAGCACAAAGAGGGCGAGGTGGAAGAGGAAATTAATTATCGGGTTCCTAGATTGCAACTCAAGCGTGAAAATATCTCTCACCAAGGTGAACATGACCCAGTCCAAGTTAAAGCACAGGTTTAAATTTATGACGCTGCCACTACCTACATATGCTGAAAAATTAACACTACCGTATTTTTTCTTCCAAAACGAGAAGCTCTTCTCGTAAGGCACATACAGCAGCATGCACGAGGTGTATGGTACTTTGTACTAATATATGATCCTGCCATCAAGGGACAGTAAAATACTGCTCGGAGAATTGTCTAGTCCGCGTGGATAACCTGTACTTTCGTTCTATGCTATGGACGGAATGAAGCTGGAAAAAACTGTCTCTATTGTCTGTTTAATTTACGTTAGTCACCTGCGTTAGAATTCATATTTGCCAGAACTTTGTGTAAATATATGCATTGAAATTCCTATTTCATTTTCAATTTCTAGCAAATATTTCTTTGTAGGCTGTCTAGCGGCCACGTATAGTGCATATATTGATGTGCATAAAAAGAGGAAAAAAATTAAAATTATTTTGTTGTTTAACGACGCTGTCAATTGCCAGGATCACATCAGCGTCGCCAGTGTGCCGGAATTTTGTCCCGCAGGAGTTCTTTTACATGCCAGGAAATCTACTGACATGGAGCTGTCGTTTTTAAGCACACTTAAAAACCATCGCTCTGGGCTGGATTTGAACCGGAAGTGGCCATTAAAGGAGCGCACCCATTTAAGTTGGTACTTATAAATCTTGTACCACCATGTGCCAGGGTAACATCCTCGAACATAATCCTAGACATCAGATTGGTAGGGTGCTTTAGCTCCCCCAAAATATTCATTTTCACGTTACACTGCGGTATTTTTAATGTCGGGTTTTTCAATCCGTTCGATGGCAGCAATAAGCTTCACGTTCGTCACCATGTTGCTGATGAAAACTCTCATATAAGTGTCGCATATAACGATGTATACAAAAATTTCTTACCTCAACCAACATATGTTGAGGTTATAGCAACACCTCAAGCACATATTAATAAGGCATCATTTTCGGAAAACTACACAACGAGCACAGCAACGACGACAATAATAATAATAATAATAATAATAATAATAATAATAATAATAATAATAATAATAATAATAATAATAATAATAATAACAATAATAATAATAATAACAAAAATAATAATAATAATAACAAAAATAATAATAATAATAATAATAATAATAATAATAATAATAATAATAATAATAATAATAATAATAATAATAATAATAATAATAATAATAATAATAATAATAATAATAATAATAATAATAATAATAATAATAATAATAATAATAATAATAATAATAATAATAATAATAATAATAATAATAATAATAATAATAATAATAATAATAATAATAATAATAATAATAATAATAATAATAATAATAATAATAATAATAATAATAATAATAATAATAATAATAATAATAATAATAATAATAATAATAATAATAATAATAATAATAATAATAATAATAATAATAATAATAATAATAATAATAATAATAATAATAATAATAATAATAATAATAATAACAACAACAACAACAACAGTGACAACGACAGTGACAGTAACAGTAGTAATAATGACAATGACAATGACAATGACAATGACAATGACAATGACAATGACAATGACAATGACAATGACAATGACAATGACAATGACAATGACAATGACAATGACAATGACAATGACAATAATAATAATAATAATAATAATAATAATAATAATAATAATAATAATAATAATAATAATAATAATAATAATAATAATAATAATAATAATAATAATAATAATAATAATAATAATAATAATAATAATAATAATAACAATAATAATAATAATAATAATAATAATAATAATAATAATAATAATAATAATAATAATAATAATAATAATAATAATAATAATAATAATAATAATAATAATAATAATAAGTTTCATCATTATTCAAGTAAATGCATGAAATGGAGAGTTTCCTGAACATTTTCACCTTCTTGAATTTTTGGAACATGTTGCAAAGTTAGTGGAAGTCTAATCTAGATGCTCATCTCGATTATCAATAGCATTCCATTATTACTCGTTATTTATTTCAGCATCATTGTTTTGCACGAGGAGAAAGTTTCTTACTTTTTGCTCCTTTCATTGATTTATACAGGTTGGGAATACTGCTTTGGCCATGCATTAACCAGATACTATATGATGAGTGTAACATATACGTCCAATAGAGCTATTGTCAATTAAGAACCGTTTCGGCGAAAAAAAAAAATGTATCAGGTATTTCCAACCTCCCAGACTCTTGATGAATGGGTATAAATTGATTATTACTTGACTAACTATCGCACAGACATTGTGTTTGAATTGAAGTCCAACAAACATGTATTACCCAATGAACAAAGACCAGGCTTAGGTGGGCAGCAAAAGAGAAAGAGGATAGAAGTGTTTTACTTGAGTTGCTGGAATGCATGCTTAGCAACGACAATCCATACCTCCCGTAGAAGAGCCCATTTCGTATTGGTTTGATCTCAAAATTCTGGCACTCAGACATTAAGCTTTGAAGCTTACTTGATACATGCGCACCAACATAAACCACTGCCCATTATATCGACACCTTTATATGCACTTTACTTATTGAGTAAAATTGCTCCAAGAAATCTTCAACAACCACTACAAAGAAACAAATGCACACACAACTCTAATCACAATATCTTTAAACTGTTCAGTGTTAAAAGGTCGGATTGTACTTACCCGAAGAATGGTTCTGTATCCTGTAGCCTATTGGTGAATATCAATAATTATAAATATTATATTCGAGATTAAGTTTCTTCCTTTCGACCACATTTTCCATTACCTGGAAAAAACGAAGCAAGTTTATTAACAAAAATACAATATCTGGAAAACAGGTTCTGCAATTGTAATGAGAATGCTCAGCAACAGATATTGCCTAAAAGGGATATTTAATGCATTTTTAATCTTCTCGCAAAGCTATATCTTTTTTGTATTTATTATCTACTTCGATCTGCCGATTCTATAAATTATTGAAGGACACCTGCACTCCGTACTGAGTACATATATACATTTTTAACGCAGAATTAACATAGTACATTACTAAAGATGTCATGTGTACATCATTTTAAGACTCTTTGCGATCCAGAAGCTGCAACTTCTTCACCAAGTTACTCCTCAAGTGATCTTAAGGAAACTCCTGAGGATAAATGCAGCCCATACCGAAGTCCTCAACCAGAGAAGAATTCCTTGCCGACACCAGATTTTAAACCGGAGTCCGCTCCTCAGGTGGAAAAACTTTCACGTCATTAAAAGGATGAGAATACAGTCAAATGATTATAGTAATGTGTCCCCGGGCGTTGTGCAAAACGAAGGACGGTCGGGGTTAAGCTACTTCACACCACATACGAGGCCGGCGAGCAAACAAACGCACACAAGCAGGCTGCCTCATGCGACTGGTTGTATACACGTGACTAACAACAATGAGCGCGGCGCTTAACAAAGGATTCCTGGAACATTCGAGAGGCATGCGGTGGCCAACGTATTTGTAGAGGTTCCAGAAAGGATCGTGTGACGTCATTCCCGCTATATAAGGAGACGAGGCACCGATTTAGAGGAGTTACGGTTACGGACATGAGCCGGTCATTGTGTCACTGAGTGCAAGACAGTCTCTCTCTCTCTCTCTCTCTCTCTCTCTGTGTGTGTGTACGTGTGTACGTGTGTGTGTGTGAGAGAGAGATACTGTCGTGAAAGATACGCCGCTTCAAAGTTAAGAAACTTTAATAAGTGTTGAGTGATCCTTTTCTAAAAGTTGGTGTATGAGAGACAGAGAAAGTGAAGAATAGCAGTGAAGGTTACCAGAAGAAAACAGTTGTGAGTTATACTGTCACGGAAGACTGTAGACTGTGTTAACGTCAGCAGAAGAGAACTGTATTTTGTGAATTCAGTAACTAGGCAAATAAAGAAAATAATGGAATGGATTTTTGTCATTTTGTCACACTGGTGTCAGCTGTGGTATACGCCGAATTGTCATTTTGTTACAGTAAGAAAGAACGAAGCAAGCAAGATGGCTCCAGGGTATGAGGTTCGGATTCGGTAGGGCGTGGGTTCGATTCCCATTTACCCCTCGGACCCTGGCCTGCTTGCGAGGTTTTCTAGTCCATATTTTCGCCTTCATTCCGCTTCCTTCTCATCTTTCAGGTGTGCCTCTAAGTTTCGTGGTGTATAGCGATGTTGAGCAGATGGCGCGAATGTTTGCTCAAGGAAAGATTGTTCTCTGTGGGTACTAGAGGGCTGCTTGTTCGAGGGGTCGTTTATTGTCCTCTCTAAGCAGTTTCTACAGTGGAAGCTGTCTTCAAACCTGGAACTGTTAAGGACTTCGGCACGGCTCTGTGTCCTCTCTGCTTGCGGTCTGTAGCCTGCTGTGATTCTTTTACTTCCTTCTACGAATTGGTAGTCACCATGAATCTATGTAGTCCAGGCTCTCCAAGTAGCCCCTTGTATAATCCATACCGAAATCTATAAGAGCGACACAAGTTTGAGTAATCAGTCGAATTTTGAAGTCTTTCTGTCTAACATCAAATGCTTCAGGGATGCAGAGAACCTAAGTTAAAAATAAAACTTTGCAGTCATTATTCCAGAGCTAGTTGAACGCTCTTGTAGTCTGTAGAAGGTAAACTTTTCATGTAATGGCCAGGCTTTCTCGGTGCTCCTCTGAAACTGATGTGCTGATGCGAGACCAAACAGGGTGGAAACTACGAACATTTGTAGGTGTAAACCTTTCTTGGAGTACTTCCAAGCCTGTGAAACATTTCACCTCTTTTGTATAGGTTGTCAAGAAAAACATCAAAGGTTTTAACGTTTAAGATAATATACTTTTGGCATAGTAATACCCTACAAAATGAATCACATTGCATTATTGTTTCACAACTATATTTTGTTTCTAAATGCCGTTCCCTAACCTAGGTAAGCTGGTGATTAGGCTATTAAAGGTGGTCCAACACATAGAAAAGCATCAATAGAGACAAGTGTTTCAACACATTTCAATTGCACATTTGTAGTATGAGCTCTCAAGTTTCTTGGAAACTTAAATTGTTGTTAATTTTTGGAATTGGAATTTACTAACCTCCATTTTAAATAGATAACTTCGGCTTACGGTTGCACATAAGAGACGAATTTTATTGAACACAAAACACCCGGAAACATGTAAAGGATTTTGTTCTATGCCTAAAATTAGTAATTTCAAATATTGAGTGAACTGTGCATCCCTTTTACACTCACATCATATAATGAGAATTATGATGAATTTAAAAAAAAAAAAAAAAAAAAAAAAAAACAAGGAACATGATTTTCAACAAAAGAGGCTACGATCAAAAAACATTTTTGAAGGTGACTACAAACATGATTGGCTAATTGCAGTAATCAATAACATTAACTAAACTCCTTATGCTAAACATTTTTAAAAATACTCAGAAAAAGATTCAAGCTATGCAGTAAATTATTTTACAAAACTATATCTTATATCTTTGGTATACTTTACTTCAAGGGGTTCCCAGTTCGAATCTCGGTGAGGGTATCCGAATAAGGTTTCTTCCGAGGTTTTCCCTTATCCTGAGCAGACGAATGTCGAGTAACTTAAAGCTCGATAGACCTTGGGCTCATTTCAACATCATTTCACCCATTTCTTTCATTCATCCTCCAATATGACATTACGTTGGAAGACGTTAAATGTAAACATATATACAACTTTCACAAGGAATAAAAAGTCGAGACAAAATAAGTTCAATCAGGGAACGTTCCATGGCTCTGGTGTCATTGCCTCGCTGAATGGTAATACTGATTTCCTGTCTCAAGAAATCGGTAGAATGGGGGTCTTCAGTAAGGGATTTCAATTTCCTTCCTAATTCTGATGTTAATGATTTGGCTTCAGAACCCCAGGCTCTCGTGTTTTCGGCAGAAAATGGACAAAATGGCAACTGTTGGTCAGATCTTTGTACTTACTCCTTTGCTTGGTGGCAACAGTTTCTATAGCACATCCTATACGTTTGCTAGCGTTAGCTAGATAGGTTAGAAGGTGCTAGCGTGTCGATATATGTCCCATATTAGAGATTTACCTCTCAACCACGGTGTGTGTGTGTGTGTAACGCAGGGGGGGGGGGACTTCTATTGATCTATTGCGGGGTACCACCAACCCAGGGGGAAGGGATGAGGCGAAGTGAGACCGGAGGCTTGTCAGGGAGCGGAGCCCTAACAGTTTCAGATATTGACACCTGGCGCACAACCGAAGTGTGTCCTCCATCTAGGGAGAGGGCGACAAGGTAACCCTAGTGGTCCGGGAAGCAACTTCCAGGGAGAGCCAGGAAAGAGTGTTCTAGAGCGCAAGCAATTATGCCTTCTGCCCGCAATCGCCGGAACAAACCGCGCTACCAACCAAACATGATAGACGACAAGGAGGTGAGGGAAATGAGTAATGAAGGGAAAGGAATCCATGGAGAAGAGATTAATGCACCCCAGCATTCGCCTAAGTGACATGGCGAAACCACGGAAGCGTGCGCGGCCACGGGGATCGAACCCACGACTTCCCGAATGCGGACCCCAGACGTTTCCGTCTGAGCCATCCCGCTCTGCGCAAGGTAATGTCATCTGGTCTCTTTCCGTTTGATCTACTAATCCCAGTGGGTTCTAACACTGACGGAAAGCCTACATAAGCCAAAGCTCTCTTTAATGCGTCATTAAGCATTAAATGCCTAGATTATCTCCCAATGCTTTTAAAGCAACTCAATTTGTGGTGACCATAGGTGTCTACAACCATTCCACAAGTGCATTTGTGTGGTATACAACATTTGTAAACAATTCACAGGGATACAACAATCCTGAAAATAATGTTATCTATTAAAGTTCCAATATTGCCAGATGGAATCCTTTTAGCCAAGCACCTGACTCTTATTCTTTTATTGTAAGCTATCGGAGATCATCTGCCTCAGTTGAACAAGAATCGAGAAGGGATTGATGAATATTAACAACTAAAACATTATCCTAGTGTCTTTGGACTTCAGGGGCAATTGATATTTCGGTATTTCTGTTAGTTCAGCCCACTTCTCACGTGTGGCAGACCTCAACCTCACCATCAGAGGCCGAAACCTAGGCAGAATGCCTTATTAAATGAGTCAAGACTATCTTCAATTTGAAAGCGAATTATACCTTGGTGATTGAAATGTCAAAATGTTGGTTGCCTCTTTTGCCTTTTTAAATATATATATATATATATATATATATATATATATATATATATATATATATATATATATATATATACCTATTTTACGAAAGAAATGCTTAAGTTGTCTTTATTTATCTATTATTTATTAATTATTAAACATTTCCTTCAGGTAAATTTTATTTCAATAACTGGTTGTCCGTGACAATGAGATACTTCGCCGAATGTATATTATTGTCTTTAAGTTGCAGACAACACTGGCGTCCAACAATCAGCTCATTATTTTCTTTGCAACAATGAGTTCTGCCGCGTAAATAAATGTATAGATAACAGCAAATGTTTAAATTACCGCCTGTGTTTATTTTAAAAGGCAATAAGTGGGGGTCTAACTCTGTTTTTCTTTCAGTTTTCATTGCGACGTTGTTGTAGCTAGAAGATGCCGAAATTCAGTGCTTTTTTGCGCAGGAAATTACAAAGTAACGTTAATACTTTTGGATCCGACGTGTTTGGTACCGATGGTAAAGTGCTCACATGCAAGATATGCTAGCAGTCAGTGAACTCCGAAAATAAGTATTTTATATCACAACATATCGGCACAATCAAACACAAAAAATGCACTTTCCAAGGCTATTGGGAAGATTTCTTTGCTTCTAAAGACAACATCGAGTCGAAAATCCAGTTTGTATTCGGCTTATGTAAAGCTTTCGTCAGCGTCGGAATACCTTAGTGGAAATTACAGAATCCTACATTATCAGTTTTGGAGAAGAAGTAACCAATGTGTACCAAGCGAGTCAAGTTTGCGAAAATGTTACTTAACCGAATGTTACGATGACACAACGAAAATCATTAAAGACAAAATGAAAAATAAGATCTGAATTTCTATAGACGAGTCAACTGATACCATGGGCCGCTTCATTGCCAATATTGTTATTGGACCATTCGATACCATTCCTGCTTACAACAGTGTCTTGAGAAAGTTAACAATTTAACTATCACGCAGTTATTCACCAGTTCATTAAACCTGCTGCGGCCTGAAGAACTCTAATACGACTCTGCACCATATATATTTATGAAAAAGGCTGGAATAGCCTTAAAAGAGCTAGATCGAAACATGCATCACGTGACCTGAGTAGCACATGGCTTTCATAGGGTGTCAGAAAAGATACGATGCTTGTTTCCGGATGATGACAAATTTATTTCCAGTATTAGGAAGACCTTTGTGAAAGCACCATCAAGATTCCTGACATTTAAATGCCTTGCACCAGATGTATCTCTGCCCCCCTCCCCCCCACCAACCTATCATAACGAGATGGGGGACATGGATCTCAGCAGCACTTTACTACGCTTCAAATTTCCAGAGTATACCTGAGGTGCTGAACGCTCTGGAGGATGAAGCATCTTCAATTGCAGCGGCCAAGAAACTTCTCAACCCTTCTGAAGTGAAACTTTCATTGCGGCCGAGTTTGGGTTTTTGCCAGAAGTCCTTCAAGAAGAAGGACAACCTCTAACAAAATCAGTGAAAATTGTGAATGATGCAGCGCAAAGACTGGGCAGTGTACCAGGGAAACAGGGTTCACTAGTTAGCGAAAAGTGCAATGAAGTTTAAGCGGTGGAATCAGGACTGAAAAATTCAATGTCCTAGTCGGGATTTGAACCACGGATCTTCTGCTTATCGAGCGGCAGCTTTAACCACTAAGGTATCATTGCCAACTTGCTAGTATGACATCAAATTTCCCAGCCGATTCGTACTTTCTCGGTAGGCCACAAGGGAATCTCACATCAGAGATAAATACCCTAAGGGCGACTTACAAATTCTAAGTACTTTATGTCCCAGGTTTAAGTAACCCTTATATGGTGATTATTATTTATTTATTGTTCGCGATGAAGGTCACAAATTTCAATATCTGTTGTATTGCACGTAAGCCTAATGTAAGTTACTACATAAGTTAGTGTTCTGTACCCATGGCTTAACGGTTGTTTACGTGTAACTCTGGCGGATGGCGCGCCGCTCCTTGCCCTATCCGGTGCCGCCGCAGGGCGGTCCGGCCGATCTACGAATGCATTGTATCTTTCAGGCGTACTCTCTGGCTCGTGGTGTACGGTAATGCTGGACAATTGGGGCAGATACTTGCGGAATATATATGCTGTTCTCGGTTTTGGGTGACCTTAGGTGGCGTTGGGTGGCGTTGTGTGCTTGCTGACCTACCCTTCAGGGTACGTTTGTCGACACAGGACAAGGAGTGTTGGTGGACACTCAGCGGGATGAAGATCTCTCAGCACTTCCTTGCATCTCTGTGATCTGTCTGTTAGCGGCCCTGTAACATACTGCGGTTTCCTCACTTCACCTCTTTCACCTGGAGAAGTTAGCCGCAAGGAGGTCCCAGTGGCGAGATTTCCCCCTGCGATATCTGCCCTTCATCATTTACGCCACAATAACATTCCAGCAGGATTTCGTATTACCGTAAGTGATTAATCATCAATAAAATAATTAATACTGTAGGTGTTCACTCAAAAATAAGACCCCCATTTTAACGGAATTATAGCCGAAAAATTTGGAGGGTTTTACAGTCGGGTATTTCATGAAATTAAAATAGCAAATGTACTACGATGTACAGATTTAATAATCCCTATGTTTTTTTAAACACTAACTATTGTTGTTACTCCCAAGCTGCTTTGTTATTTTGCGCTCTTTAAATTGTATCATTTCATACCTCACTAACAGCACTGGCCTTATCTTCTGTTCCACCCACTTCGTCATTGCACCCTCCACTCAAGCATGATACCCTTTCTTAGGGCGGCTTTACGTTTATCTCTCTGATAACGAATCATGCTTGACTGTACCGAGTACTCTCGACCCGCTGTTTGTACACCATTTTTTTCATTGAATTTCGAAACATCTAGCCTAAAACCCAAAGCGAAACCGTTTCGTGAATTCATGTTACCTAACATTGAGAGGTACAAGAGAAACTCATTTTCACTATATTTTGTGCTGTTGTAACCAAAGATATTTTAGTAGCAAGAAGAAAGAAGATAAAAGGGTTGAAACTACTAACGATTGAAGATTAATGTCTAACTTCCCGCTCCTTTCTTCGCAAATAAGTGAAAGGTAAATAAAACTTTACTTTTGTCAACCATTTTATGTACAGGAACAAAGAAATTCTGGAGAACTGTTTTATAGAAATTACAGACTGTCTTAAATTAACGTGTCTAACATTCGCACACTAGATGTTTTTTAAAATTTGCCCACAAAACATAGTGGGTCTTTGATTCGAGGGGTTTTTATTTCTGAGTAAATATGGTATTTTAATAACGGTTTGACATAGCTGGTTAAACTTTGCCCATATACATCTTCTATGTTCTGAGTATATATAGTACGATGTCAAAATTATCAGAGGAAATCTGTAGATTTACAGATTTTTGCTGATGCTTGTGTTAAAGTTCGTCTGTTTTAATAGGGTATTACCATCCTTTTAGAGACAGTAGGGAACGTGATGTTTCGCAATGAACTATTATTGTAGCGTTTACCCCATTCCAATAATCTACTGCTTTTAGTTTTCAAATGAAAACAATGGCGTGGCAGCAAAAGCTAAAGAGAGATAAATTCCCTTATGAAAAATCCCCTGGAAAAGAAAGCCAAAGAAGAGAAAATAAAATAAAATGTTCCCGTTCTGCCTCTAAGAAAAGGAAACTTGCAGTCTCATGTAAGTCAGTGAAGCGGTAGGGACCAAGTCCTTCATATATGTGTCGGAAAAGGGGAGAAAGGTGTGGAAATGTTGGGAAAATGGGCAAAATGGAAATACGACTGAGAAGGTAAGGCGAGAGAAAAGAACGATGATGTTATGTTTTTTTCTTTTTCTTCTTTTTCCTACATACTCGGCGATTTAGCTACCTGGTCCTGCATCGCAGTTTTTTACTTTCTTTTTCAACGTCATAATCTTGGCAGAATGAACGATGGCGACAGATGGAGAGAAAAGAAATAAAACAAAAGCTGAAGATAAAAGAACAGTACAGGCTGTCCACCTACCAAAACTGCGCCTACTGTCCTGCATGTCTGCGCGTTGGAAATCTTGTTAATCTTGAGGTTAACCTAATCTCAGCCTTAATGCAGACTGAGTGTTCTTTGGACATCGCGATAATCATGACGTTCTATATGCAACACATTTTCCTAGCACTCAAGAATTATGGTTATTATAGGTATTACCTACATAATAAAACCGTGAAAACCACAATATGAAATAATAAAGAAGAAAAGATTTATACAGCGAATTATAGACATTGTGTTGTTTAAAAGCGAATTTCATAATCTAATCATTAATCATTTGTCGTCGTCGTCCTCCTCCTCGTCATCGTCATCGTAGTCATCGTCGTCATCGTCGTCATCGTCTTCGTCATCGTCATCATCATCATTATTATCGGCATAGGATTTTTTCTCCCTCTGGGAAGTCCGGTACGAGGTGCACTCAGGCTCATTAGATCCACGAGGGAGCTAATTGAGCAGCTCTCCTGATGGAAAGGATAGAAAGGACCTGCACTCCTCCGTGGTCTTGGCTGCTGCTGGAGGACACAGCAGCCGGGCGATGAGGGTAACCGCTATGGCACTGACGCTGGCGTTGGCGGTGGCAGCACACTTAGCAACTGTGCATGCCTCATTGTTATATTGCTTGTCTCTCACTAAGTATAACGAAAGAAAAGGTAAAGGAAAAAAGTAATTAAGAGGCTTATGAATTCACAGGCACAATGGGTGGTACAACGAAGGGGAACACCACGCGTACTTAGACCTACATGGATCCAACATGCCTAACAACTCCCAGGAGGTAGGAATGAACTGAAAGAACCACAGGAGGCTACAGGCCGCAGGCAGAAAGGCCACAAAGAACCGCGGAAGTCCCTACGAATGCTGGAGCCGCGGAGAGAGTGCGATGAACGACCCGGTGGCTAAGCAGCATTATAGTTTTCCCATGGAGCACCCTTTCGTTTGAGCAAACATGCGCGCCAGTCGTCCCGCACCGCCATACGCCAGTAAACCTGGAAGGTCTTTCAAAAGATGAGATGGAAATGGAATGCAAGGGAAATTATGGAAAGGAAATGGTGATACATGATAAACCAACCCGGTATTTGCATACGAGCAGGGAAAACCACGAAAAAACATGTCAGAATGCGTGGTTGGCGGAATTCGAATGCGATCCTCACGCGTTGCCGTGGAGCCATTTCGCTCGGTACTATATTTGGTAAGTTTAACTTTATTTTGTTGTGATAACTGTGCAAAGGAAACCATGCCGTAGAAATCTAGAGATGTGAACACGTGCGAACTTCTACAGAGGTCGCATTAAAGGAACAACACTCAGTGACATGAATCTGGCACTAGGAAACTCTTCTTGCTGGAGGATTTAGGCTTCACTAATGTAGCTTCAAGTGCCACCAGACCTGGAAATGGAAGCGCAGAGCCACAGAATGACAGTCAGAGCTATGGTGCCCGCTCACATTGGGCGGATATTGTTGTGATAGCTATTTTGAGAGCCGCATCTGTCAGCTGTGAGTGGGAGAATTGCCACTCTACAACAAAGGGTATTCCCTTTCTCCACAACCCGGGGCACCAATGTGACACACACACACACACATACACTCACACACACACTCACATATATCCCTCCCTTCCACTCTTCCTCTACTGCTCCTACCAAACCACCACCAAATCTGCTTTGCAAATCAGCTGCAAATGGCACATTCACCAACATTCGCATGTCATTTTCAGCTAAAAGTCACCCTCCCGGTCCTTCATCCTTTCAACCTATAAATCGCATCCCTTTCTCGCACCATCTCGCCGAAACCATTATCCGCTTCTCTTAAACCAGATCACTCATTTGTATCTGTAAAATCCAACACTCACCGCCTTCGACTACACATCATGTGCTTGAGAAAAGGGAATGCTGTCGCCAATTTCGACAAGAATTGCATCATGTAACTGTAGCGTGTGCCGATTGCCTTTCACCAATTGCAGAAATCATTTTAATGCTGGTAATATTCAGATACGGAGGAACATGGTAACAGACTCGATTTTCGGCGACCGTCTGCTCTCACTAGATTTTTCTTGGTTTTCCTGATCGATAGGTGGGTGGTTTCTCTTCTACCATGAACTTGCTGTACATCGTGTCCTGTACTCTTAATTTCCTTCATCATCACGTGTTTTAGAGTTGAAGGACCGGGCCAATTTACGCTTAAACAATGAATTTTTACGTATGATAAAGACGTAAAAAGCGAATGATGTGGACAAGTGTGTAGGAAACTTCAGCAGAAATTTCCTGGTTATTCAGTTCCGGATAGAATGGTATGTTCTAACGGAGTGCAAAATTAACGAAACTGGGACACTATTGGAGCATAAGCTAGTGTTTGAGATTATACTTGCATTTCATTATGCAAAAATAAAAACTAAGATTTTCACGAAGTTGAAAATCGGATAGCATTGGTGAAATTGGCTGCAAGTAATCTAAGTTGTGTGGGAGATGAAGTGGGCAAATTTGACACAATTGCAAGATTACTGATGTACTGTTAGTTAAGAAGTATTCCCCCAATGAAGAAGAGATGGAGACCCGCAATATTTGTTGCTTAAGTATGTTCCAGTATTTTCTGTTGACGATGGAAGAAACTTCTCAAAGAGTAAGTCGTATTAGTTGACAATAGGCGACTCTTCAACTTTGAAAACTCACAAAAGCTGTTTTTAACGTATTGCAATTCAGTATTCAGTGATAAACCATAGGTGAAATGTGCAGTTAGGAGTTGTTCACCGTATTGTTGTAGTAATAGTTATCATATGGGGTAAGTAATACGATTATATGATGCAATGCTTAATTTAAACCCTTTTGAACGTACTGTATAATTGTATTATTACAATTACGTTTCTTTCTCTTTCTTATTTTTTTTTTCTTTTTTTATATTAACATCCTCCAACGTAGTGTCATATCGGACGGTGAATGAATGAAATGGGTGAAATGATGCTCAAATAAGCCCGAGGTGCATAAGGCTTTAAGTTACCCGACATTCGTAGTGACTCCCGACCAGGTGGTCTGTGGTCAAATCCCATCATGTCCGGTTTCTTTGACTTAGCTTTCGTCCAGGTTTTCCTTATCTCCCCAAATGACAGATGCAGGATAAGTACTCCACTCCTAAGCCTGGAAAGGTTCCTCCCCAAATTTTATTTATTAATTATAATTTCATTTCTTGCATCACCAGTGTCCACCGCCTGTGGTCCCGTGTGTTGTAACACTCACTTAAAAACGCCGTATATGTCCTTTATTTTTAAAGCAGCTTTTTAAGTAAGATAATTTACATTTGGCCCATTAATTCCTACTTTTCCACAGGTAAGATCCAGATTTTTAATTAGTGAGCTACATGAATTGGTGTGAAATTATTTTAGGCAACGGAATTTTATTGGCAACTTTACATTATGATTAAGTTTTGATAAATTATTATCAGCGGATACCTACAAAACTTAAATGCATACACCTAGCATTTTTAATTCAACATCATTCCAGTATTAAGATATACTAAGTGGTATACAGTGTATAAAATTGCCGAAAATAAGAGTTTACATGTGCTCTAATTTCATCCGATTCCCTCTGTCCGGTCTTTCAGGTTGCAAACGTGGTGCTTGCGCTCCAGAAATACGGTGTTCAGCTGAGGGGAAGCACTGTAGTCGGCCGGCCACCCCTCCAGGGAGACTGACTCATTTGCCGGCCCTTACTGGTGGCGGGGTTTCTGTGGCGTGGGGCAGAAGAACTTGCCTGCACCTGATAGAGACCCACTGTGGTTGTAGTTCCCTCTGTTGTACGTTCTGGCTGCCTGTAGGGTACTTTCATATCACCGTTCCTCCCGGGGTCTGGTGCACAATGAGCCATCGGCTGACGTGCCGCAATACCCACCTTGACAGACAGAGGGACCCTCACTGTTCTCACATTTTAGAAGCAAAAAATGAAAAATAAATAAATGAAAATAAAAGAAACAAAAATGTGATTTGTTGCACTGACATGACTTTCTCTACTCTTGTTCTAACCATTCTTACAAACTCTTATTCCTATATCTTCTTCGTGTTAGATGAGACAAACATTTTCAGAAATTATGTTATTGAGTAGTCGGAAGCTTTCACGGCCGGAGTTAGAATTAAGCCCGGAAGAAATCTCTAGCCTTAATTATATTATTGTTGCTAGGTACAAGGGGAATATGGGTATACAGTAGACTTTGAACAATAGTCAAATCTTTTAAAGCTGTCAAATTGAATTCTTTTTGCACGGTTAACATATAAAAAATGAATAACGATGTTCCATTTTACAGAAGTATAAGTTCTCCAAAACTGACACAAATAACAAGGAATATCTCCGAAGTGCTTCACTCTACAACAACATTTATTTGGGCATATTGTGTTTTAGCAGGATCTACATTTTTTGTATAGTAAGATTTTGTCTCTTACGGCTTACGAGTTATTCAAAAGTCATCCAGAGTAAACAGCACTACATGGACTATAGCCAGAAAATTCAAGATACCTATACATTTCATTTGGCATAAAAATATCTCAAATATATTGCATTTTAATCGAAATCGTTAGAGCCATTTTCAAGAAAATCAAAATTTTCGATAAATTTGGGTAGTTTAGGGTGGAGCAATTTTCTTAAAAATCTTCCTGTCGTACCCTTGAAAGACAGTAAACTTAAATACCAACTTAGTTTTTTAGGCTTTTCCTTTTTGAGTTATGCTTTCCACAGGCTGTCACTTAGACACAGACTCGCAGACGCAGACGCAGACACAGGCACAGACAGACACACACGGAAGTTTTTCTAAAAATGCTTTTTTTTTGGGGGGGGGTTCAAGGGGCCTCAAAGATATACTTCCGCTGAAATCTCGACGTCGAATTTTTGGGTGCAATACAATACTTCCTCCACCTACGTAGTAGAGAAAGTAATTGAATTTACCACCACACAGTTATTTTTAGACACTAAAATAGTAACTTCTATACTAATTTTTACAATTCCAAGAAAGCGTATAATCTTGTTTTCAAAAATGTATTTTCCGAACGTAGCAAACTTAGGGAAATTTCTCCTATACATATTTTTACTGTCTCGTATACCCCTTTAACCTTTTGCGTATTTCTTGGAGTCATAAATGGTTTTCCTGAGGATATAAAATTACTGCTGCAAAATGTATCCGGTTAGTGCTAATTAGTGCATGTTGGGTAACAAAGCATAGGGAATATATAAACTGGCGCAGCAAAAAATGAAGCTGTAGTTACCGTAGTCATCCGTTAAATCATCCTAGTTATAAGGATTTCAACCCTCTGAGCAATAAAATTACATGCTCTAATTGAGTATTAGCTCCACAGCACTTCTTGTTTCAACCCCTGAGGTTTTCAAACTCTGGTGCACTGACGTCCACTGGAATAGAATATAGCACAAATCTGAAGCTGGGCTGACGCCTGCTCCACAGCTTACTTGTATTCTCTCTGTTCCTTCCGGTTCGTCCTTACTGCATACGGAACCACAGGTAGGGACACTGATGTAGGAAATGAAACGATAATTGCCTAAAGGGTTTTGGAAAGGAAACCCTTCAGGACTGAGTTTAGAGTACCACAACTATTTTCTTCCCGTAACCTTGACTGTTTTTCTCCATTATCTCCGTCTCTCAACAGGTGACTTTGACGATATAATCACTCAGCACTCATTAACAGCTTCACTATCTTCTTTTCGACGCGACGCACAGTGTTCAGTTTTCACAATCTAGGTGGACAAATAA
This sequence comes from Tenodera sinensis, assembly GCA_030765045.1. Classification (NCBI taxonomy): domain Eukaryota; kingdom Metazoa; phylum Arthropoda; class Insecta; order Mantodea; family Mantidae; genus Tenodera; species Tenodera sinensis. The sequence goes on along the minus strand of CM060964.1, from coordinate 44,812,341 downwards.
CAATAATTTATGACTTCTTTAGAGTAACAGATCTGAATCACATAATTTGTTTAGGACTCTCTTACGTATGTAGCAAGGTATGCAGTTTATAGTTGAGACAGAAATGAGAGCTATTAGAACAGGATAAAAACAGCGTAATCTCTAAAGGCCGGAGGGATGTGCGCTTGCATACAATACAGGTTAGCTGGACGCAGAGTATGAATAATGTCATAAGTACAGCACGGTCATAAAATGTGCAAACAACTGCCAGTAGAAGCAAGAGTCGAAAAAAAAAAAAACAAAAAAAAAAAAAAAAACGTACTACTCTGCAAACTAGTGAATCATTGCCTTGCAAGTGTATGGAAGCAATGTCAAGGTGTAGTTTAACGCGACTGTTTTGTTTCTTCTCGCAGTGAACTGCAGATGTGGAGTGATGTGTTGTTTAGTGTTCATATGATGCTTGTATGTTGTCTGCAGTGAGGCGGTTTTCATGGTCAGGCTGTACCTACCTGCAGTTGTTTACATGCGCAAGCGATAACAGTAAAGTCCATGTGTAGTATACCTATGGAAAAACGCACACGCCTCCGACCTTTAGTAATCTCTAACCAGCCTGGCCCTTTATTGCAGTAGGCATCGGCAAACATGTACTCAATGAGCTATCAGTATGTCTCAACATGCAACCCGCAATGCACATGACGTAATGTAGAACCGGGATGGCATTGACCTTCGTTCAGAGTCAGTGCTGGACTCGCTCGCTACAGAGTACAATAAGGAATAATACACATACTTGAATCCAGCTATTTTGGTCTACGGTACTTTAGATAGGCCTAGATATTTGAGCAATATATTTCAGTTCACTTCTATTTGCAATGTACCATGAAAATATAGTGATATATCACAAGTAGCCACTCTCAGTATAGCACGCAAATTAACATCTGTTAATCGCGATACAAGATTTTTTTTTTTTTTTTTTTTTTTTTGATTCAGTTTCTTTTCTTCTACACATTTCTTAAATGCTTGAAATAATTCTGTCCCTGTTGTATGTTCCCTAAGTGGAATGACTTCAAGCATATATTCTTGTATCGAGAGGTTGTTAGTAGCTCCACGAGTGAAAATTACCAATTGTGCTGTGACAACGTTGTCAGTGCTTTCATCCAACGCGAGAGAAACGGTTATAAATTCATGGACCTCGGTTTGTAGTCTTTTTTCGGCTATTTCTGCTATTTTATGTATGCTTCTCAGTATAGTTCGTGGTGATAATGCAATATTACTAAAAATATCATATTGTTCAGGGAAAATTATGCTGTCAACTTTACTCTCACATTTTTTATGAAATCTCCATCACTGAAACACCTCAGTGACTGAACAATCTCCAAAGCAACAGCATAGCTGGCGTGAAGTTGTCTATCAGTTATAATATTTGAATTAATATTAGGTGAATTATCTGAATATTGCTCTTTGAACTGTTGCAGTTGGTTAGTCCAATCTAGAACCATGATTGGCATGAATGACAACCAATATGGATTTCGGAAGGGAAGGTCTACCGAGGATGCCATTAACACAGTAATTGGAGCCACAAAAAATTCACCAAGCAAATATGTAGCCGCTATTTTTGTTGATATTTCTGGCGCTTTTGACAACCTTTGGTGGCCTTTTCTTTTTAAGAGATTAAGAAGCTTAAATTATCCAGTTTCATTATATAGAATTCTTTTAAACTATTGCAAGGATAGAAAAGTGAAACTTTTAGGAATAAATCAAACAATAACTAAGACTATTACTAAAGGATGCCCACAGGGTTCTATATTAGGGCCCACATTTTGGGACATTGTTTTAGAAACACTCCTAGAGAAAGTACAGCGCAATAATAACTGTCTGAAAGTAATAGCTTACGCTGATGACGTAGTTTTTTTAATAGATGCAAACTCAAGACGAGAACTAGAAGGAAAAAGTAATAATTTGTTGCATATACTTTCAACCTGGTGCAAGAGTTCCAAAATGAAGATATCCCCAGCAAAATCTGGATATATGATTTTAAAGGGAAATTTTAAAAGGGATCCAATTTTAAAATTTGAAAATGAAAAAATAAGAAGAAATAAGAATATGAAATATTTAGGAATATATTTAGATGAGAAGTTAAATTTTAATCATCATACAGAACATGTAAGGGTCAAAGCCGAAAAAACTATGATGAAACTTTCTAGAATAATTCAATTTGATTATAAAATTCCGCTCCATACTGTTAGCATATATCACACAAGTATATTCAGCTCAATAATAACTTACGGTGCTGCAATTTGGGCTACTAGAATGAAAAATGTGATGATTAGAAATCTCCTAAGAAGGACACAAAGGAAAGTTTTATTAAGATTCACGGGAGCTTATAAAACAACCCCTACTTTAGCTCTTTTTGTAATAACTGGGATTTGGCCAGTAGATTTAACTCTAAGACTTCGAGGAGCTTATTTTTGGCTTAAAAAAGGAGCAGTATTGCACTACTAAGCGGGAAATTAAAACTAGACTGATGCATATTTGGCAAGAAGAATGGGAAATTATAAATCAAGGAAGGCGTGCCTTTTCTTTCTTCACGAATATCTCCGAAAGATTGGCACTCAAACATTTGAATAATACGAAAGGACTTGTACACTATATATCTGGCCATGGACCTTACGGCACTTATTGGAAAAAAATTAATAAACTGAACACCGATGAGTGTGACGTATGCTTTAAGCAGGACACACCGGAGCATGTTATGTTTGAATGTCAAAAAAACACCAATTTTACGCTTGAGGAAAGAGAAAATCTACAAGGATATCAGCTCTTTGATACAATACGTAACAAAGATCTGTTTCCACATTTAGAGGCTCTAGCAAACAAGATTAGTTTACACGCTAGAAAGATAATTATAGAACAACCTCGACAAGCAGGAAACATAACGATAAATGCAGCAGAAAGACGATCACACAGAATTCAGACCAGGAACATGACAAGAAACCGTGAAAACCTACATATATATGATGAAATGGAACAGGACGGAATTTAATTATCAAGACATCGAGGTAAAGGGACCGAGCACAATAGTATACAGTCAGGATGGAGAGGCAGTATACTAGAGGAAGTACTATCGGTGTGAGGCAGGCGACAACCCACGACCAGGGAGATGATGATCAGAAAGGAGTGGCGTGTCGAGGCGAGGCGAAGAGAGGCGAGTCGAGTCGAGGCGAGGCCAGTCGAGGCGAGGCGAGTCGAGTCGAGTCGAGTCGAGTCTTCACCAAGTCGGGATTGCTGCATCATGCATTGATAGGAAGATCGGCGACGGATTGAGTGACCGCAAGTGCTAATGATCAAGTTAGTGATAGGATTTTAAGTGATTTATGACCCTGATTATCTAGTTAATCTAATTAAAAGTAAATAAGTGATTTAGTGATGTGAAAGTTGAATTAGTGAAGTGAAATGTGATTTATTTTATAAAACTTCTGGATGTTTAGGAAATAATAGTGAAAGATAATTTTGTAAAAATTAATCAAAAATAATTAAATATTAGTGATTTTAGTCCACATTATTATATTATTAAAGTATATAAACCATCTTATTAATCAAAAGTATAATATTTTTGTGTATGTTGTTTTTATAAATTTTGGTTATTGTAGATCTTGAACTTTATACTACACACATTTTGTAGATTTTGTAGTTTTTGTGCTGGAAACCAGTACATATAGTATGCCGCCGGTAACCGGCGGCAGTTTAGAGTTTTAGTTCATAGCTGTTTCTTTTTCTTTTTATATATATATATATATATATATATATATATATATATATATATATATATATATATTGTTTATTTAAAATTTTTAATAAGTATGTAAATTTAAATTAAAAAATATATATTTATAAAAAGTATTAGTTATAGGTATAATATTAAATTAATTAAATTTTAAATAATAATGATAGGTAATAATAATGATGATAATGATATTAATAGTAATAATATAATTTATAATTTTATGTAATAATTATAATTAATAAGTTAATTTTATATATTTGTTTATTGTTTAGTAATAGTTTGTAGTTGTGAGTGATGTTGTGTATGAAATTTATATTTTGTTGTATTGAGGAGATTAATTTGTTTTAATTTTAAAATTTTATTGTTTTTTTTTTTAAACATATATATTAATTTATTTAGAAATTTTATTGTATTTTGATTGTTTGAAATGATTTGTTATTGTTTTAGAGAATTTATTTCTTAGAGTGATTATGTGTGAAATGTTATAATTTGTGTTTTTGTTCTTATTTTCTTGTGTTTTGTTTTATGATATATTATTTAATTTATCTATCTTTATAATTTGTTATATATTATATTATTTTGTAATTTTATTTTAAAATTTTTCTGTAAAGTATGTTGTATGTATGAATGTGTAGAAAAAATAAATTTTAAAGATCTGGCATATTAGCCCTGGTGTAAGTAATTAGGTGCCAGGGTTATTATACAGATTTTTATTTTATTTTATTTTTATAGTCCAATCTAGACCTGAACAAAAATGAATAAAGGACAGTACGCCAGTATTATGCTACTTTAAATCGTAGTGTAAATTTATGAATACATACTTGTCTATAATTGTATGGTGATCTTATGACATGTATCATAATGCCGCTTGATGTTCCATTGATGAGTGCCTTTTTTAACTTTAGAGCACAGCAAACACCTTACGTGCCTTACATGATGAGAGAAGAAATAATCAAAGTGCTATTCTAGATATCAAATTTAATAGACCAGGAATAATTAGATGCACTCTAATTCTATGAATATACTAAGACTTTAAGTTAAATAAACTAATATCCTTCAAAGTTATAAATAAAGAAGTTTATCTAATTACACTTTGGCAGACATGTTTAGAAGTGCAGGTAAATACGAGGGGACAGTCCGCACGTGATCGGTGTGTATGCAGTGTCAGTTAAGGCTGCGAGGGAAGGGGAGGGGCAGACAGAGTAAGCGCTGCCCCTGACACGTCATAGTTGCGAGGCCTCATTGAGTACATGTTTGCCGATGCCTGCAGTAGAAGGAAAGTGCACATTGTATCAAGGTGAATAAGGGACACTGAATGCGCGCAGGTTTTTCATTTTTAGTATGGAATCTGTTCTATCAGGTATGTTCTATTCAACAGCACACGCATTTATTGTTTCTGTCCACCGATTTTCGCTTGACAGGTGGTAAAATTATATGATGCATTAAATAACTTTTTAATCTTTTTCAAACTGTAAGTAGAGTTTTAGTAAAGAGGGGCACGCGGGGTCGCCAAGACACTTTAACAGTATATAAGTGATTATTCCTGCAATAAATCATTGTTTGGTTAGATGCGCATACTTACGCGCTTATTCAAAATAAATTATTTTCAGTGGCGTGGCGCGCGGTAACTCGGCAACGACTTTTCAATATCTATTTGTAAAAGCGCAAAGAGGCACGGAATTAAGTAATGCTTAACCATACTATAAGTGTTTTAGGCCTGGAAAAGTGTCCACATGACATCAGAATTGTTATTAAGACCTTTTGTCAAGTATTAAAGGCCGGAGGGAAGTGCGCTCGCATGTCATACAAGTTAGCTGGACGCACATTATGAATGACGTCAGAAGTACAGCCTGGCTATCAAATGTGCAAACAACTGCCACTAGAAGCAAGGGTCGAAAACAACGTAACGTAGTACTGTAGAAGCTAGTGAAGCATCGCCTTGCAAGTTTATGGTGTAGTATAACGCGACTGTTTTGTTTCTTCTCGCAGTGAGCTGCAGACGTAGAGTGATAGTGTTCTTTAGTGTTCATATGATGCTTGTACATTGTCTGCATTGAGGCGGTTTTCATGGTCAGGCTGTACCTACCTGCAGTTGTTTACATGCGCGAGCGATAACAGTGAAATCAATATGCAGTATACCTATAGAAAAACGCACACGCCTCCGGCCTTTATAAAATATTTAATCGCCGCTGGTCAAAATGCAAAAGGTATTGCAGTAGATTCTTACAAAGATATTCACGGTGGCTAGACAATGAGCTTACATTGCCTGAAGCAATATATAATTATGTAAGTACCACTTCAGCAGCTGGTAAAGGTCAACCATGCAAGTCATTCAGTGACAGTAGTGCTAAAAGCAAAACGAGGAAAGTCCAGGAATTGCTGTCGAAGTCCCGAAGAGCGATGTAACAAACTGCCTGGTAGTGGTACATCTAATGATAGAAACACAAGATCCTTCCAAAACGCCAAACGCATGGTATTACATGCCACCCATAGTACACAAACTATTGGAACACAGTGCTAAAATTATCAAATACTGCTGACTTCCTCAGACGTCTGAAGCAGCGCAAGAGGCACGGGATAAAAACCTACGAAAATACCGGGAAGGGCATACAAGGAAGTCTCCCGAATTGCGCCAAATAAAGATTTGTTATCCATGATGCTTGTTTCATCTGACCCACTCATTTCATCGCTACGGAAGCTTCCTGTAAAGAAAACACTTCACAGCTCCTCAACTGTGTCGTAAACTCGAATCACAGCTCCGAACTCCTGTTCCAGCGATACAAGCGTCAGTGATTAGGCATGTACATATATGTAATACGAATTCGTTTGTAAATAATATCCTTCTTGTACGTTGCATGAGAAAATCGGGTTCGCAGTTATAAAATACTCAATCGTTTTCTTAGAGAATCTAGGCAGTCGTGAGGACTAAATACAAAATAAAACCAATGTGTCATGTTAATTTAAGCTCAGAAGCAATTAGAAATTATTTAAAACAGAATAATTGAAAATCACGTTGTTCGGATTTTTGTCCACCTAAACTGTACGACGGTTCTCTCGCAATGACCGTATGCAAGCAGCTGTAACACAGACACTGAAACTATCCACTGTGACGATTCATCCCTGTAACAACTAACGCACTCACCTCCTTATATAGCGAGGATGACATAACAGAACCTTTATCGCAATTAACCATTTCTGGAACTTCTACAAGTACGCTGGCCGCTCGACACCTCTCGAATAATTCTGAAAACAGCTTTTGGTTCTGAAGCTATGAGCGTTCACAAACAGTCGCGCGAGGCAGCATGAGGTTGAGTGCCTTTGATACGCGCCGCGCCTGGTATGTGGCGTAAGGCAGCTTGATCCCAAGGGTCCTCTGTTGTGTGCTGCGGCCGGCATCACATTATCATTATCATCGCCATTGCCATCGGCATTGCCATCGCCACCACCATCGCTATCGCCAACGCCATCGCCATTGCGAACACCATCGCCATCACCAACACCGTCACCATCGCCAACACCATTACCATCACCAACACCATCACCATCGCCAACACCATCACCATCGCCAACACCGTCACCATCGCCAACACCGTCACCATCGCCAACACCGTCACCATCGCCAACGCCGTCACCATCGCCAACGCCATCGCCATCGCCAACACCATCACCATCACTAACACCGTCACCATCGCCAACGCCATCACCATCGCCAACACCGTCACCATCGCCAACGCCATCGCCATCGCCAACACCGTCACCATCACTAACACCGTCACCATCGCCAACGCCATCACCATCGCCAACACCGTCACCATCGCCAACGCCAACGCCAACGCCAACGCCAACGCCAACGCCAACGCCAACGCCAACGCCAACGCCAACGCCAACGCCAACGCCAACGCCAACGCCAACGCCAACGCCAACGCCAACGCCAACGCCAACGCCAACGCCATCGCCATCGCCATCGCCATCGCCATCGCCATCGCCATCGCCATCGCCATCGCCATCGCCATCGCCATCGCCATCGCCATCGCCATCGCCATCGCCACCGCCACCGCCACCGCCACCGCCATCGCCATCGCCATCGCCATCGCCATCGCCATCGCCATCGCCATCGCCATCGCCATCGCCTTCGCCATCGCCATCGCCATCGCCATCGCCATCGCCATCGCCATCGCCATCGCCATCGCCATCGCCATCGCCAACGCCATCGCCATCGCCATCGCCATCGCCATCGCCATCGCCATCGCCATCGCCATCGCCATCGCCATCGCCATCGCCATCGCCATCCCCATCCCCATCCCCATCCCCATCGCCAACGCCATCACCATTACCATCGCCATTGCCATCGCCATTGCCATCGCCACCACCATCGCTATCGCCAACGCCATCGCCATCGCCATCGCCATCGCCATCTCCAACGCCATCCCCATCTCCAACATCATCCCCATCTCCAACACCATCCCCATCACCAACACCATCACCATCGCCAACACCGTCACCATCGCCAACACCGTCACCATCGCCAACACCATCACCATCGCCAACACCATCACCATCACCAACACCATCGCCATCGCCAACACCATCGCCATCGCCAACGCCATCGCCATTGCGAACACCATCGCCATCACCAACACCGTCACCATCGCCAACACCATTACCATCACCAACATCATCACCATCGCCAACACCATCACCATCGCCAACACCATCACCATCGCCAACACCATCACCATCGCCAACACCGTCACCATCGCCAACACCATCACCATCGCCAACACCGTCACCATCGCCAACACCGTCATCATCGCCAACGCCATCGCCATCGCCAACACCATCACCATCACTAACACCGTCACCATCGCCAACGCCATCACCATCGCCAACACCGTCACCATCGCCAACGCCATCGCCATCGCCAACACCATCACCATCACTAACACCATCACCATCACTAACACCGTCACCATCGCCAACACCATCACCATCGCCAACACCATCACCATCACTAACACCATCACCATCACTAACACCGTCACCATCGCCAACACCATCACCATCGCCAACACCGTCGCCATCGCCATCCCCATCGCCAACGCCATCGCCAACGCCATCGCCAAAACCAGCTCCATCGCCATCGCCATCGCCAACGCCATCGCCATCGCCATCGCCATCGCCATCGCCATCGCCAACGCCAACGCCAACGCCATCGCCAACGCCATCGCCAACGCCATCGCCAACGCCATCGCCAACGCCATCGCCAAAACCAGCTCCATCGCCAACACCAACTCCAGCCTATTCCGACGCAAATGCATCTTCCCATCTGGTTTTCGGTTGCCCTCTTTAACGCCATCCTTCTGCGTTGTATTTTAGTGCTAGCTTTGTAAGTCTGGCATTATCCAGTCTTTCTATGTGTTGAAAGCATTGTCGTTTGTTATTGTGTATCTTCTCTAATTATATGTTTGAACTTTATATGATCTATTAATGTCTATTAATGTCTAGTCTGACATTGCATCTATGCTGTTTCTAACCTCCATTTAGATCTATTGAGACCTAGTTTTTACTGCCATATAAAAGTACAGGGGCTGCAAGCGCTTTATAAAATTTCATAATTGTCTATCTTCTAGCCTTGCTTTTAATATTCCTTGAATAGTTGCACACATTTCTATTGTGTGTCTGAAAACGGCATCCATGTTGATTAATTTTCTAATGTGTGAGATGGGCCAACACAATCGGTGAATCATGTCGGCAATTCGTACTTTGGTGTCCGTCGTTACAGGATTCGGCGACTATTTCCATTTCCCCTTCACACACGCACTCGTACACTAGCTACAAGCACACATTTGACAGTAGATCGTACAAAAGTAAGACCTCTTCTTTTCCGATTTACACTATCCAATAAAAGGTGTGTCAATATTGGATTTGCATCGCACTATCCCACTTCTTCCCTCCATCGTTTGGCGTTCATCCTCGTAACGAGATGAGACGTGACACCACTACCACCAGGTAAATTCCTCGTCGTTTGCTCTTTGCTCTTGCTTTCGTCGTTTCAATATGCAGCAGAAGAGGCAAATGGAAATTCAAATAAAAGGCGGTGTTAGAGAAGCTTTACTTACGTAGACAGACTATGAAAGCCAAGAAAATAACGGTTAAAAGAAAGTTATCCACGGAGAGAATAAAGATTTGTGTGCTCAGATACTGCACCTTGTGCTAACATGAGTAGGGTAATTCAGGTATGAAATCAGTTTTTGATAGTCTGTACTTCTGTTATGAAGAAACGAGGAGTCTAGTAGTTCTTAATTCTTACAACAGATGTCAGATACATACTGCTATATGCTAACAGAAGAAATGCAAATTATATATTCTATAAAGAGATATCCAAATACACATAGAATAACAGCCTGAAATTGTTAATTTTGAGGGTCAGTCTGTGTGGTGTAAATGGGTACAGCAAATGATGATGTTTCTCCAGAAAACAAGTATGGCTTCTAAATATTCCATCGGAACTGGCGCTCCAGATATTTTCTTAATGAACTATGATGCAAGACCAAGGTCTCTTCAAAAATAGGGCTCACTGCGCATATCGTAGGAATGAAATACGGAAATGACATATTCTGAGGATTATGAAAACAAAACCAGAAAGCACACAGTGTACAAAAGTTTTCTCCACCTAACTCCTCAACTATTGGACGAAGTTCACTTTTTTCATAAGGGTAATCAAAGTAACTGATACCTGAAAAAATACTTTCGGTGCTTGTGTGTGACCTAAACAGCATATATTTGAGAACCACTATTATTTTTTCTCAATAATTCGATAAATATTGTGACGTCAGGCTCGGCGCCCCAAAGGACGGACAGGGCCAAGCTACTGCACACCACATGCCGGGCCGACGAGCAGGCAAAGACGTTCGAGGCCAAGTCACCTCGCGCGACTGCTATGTGTACTTACCATCAAAGTGGCAGAAACAAAAGGGGCGTCGAGAACGTTCGCGAGACTTCTAGCTGCGGCATTTCCGATGCGCGCGCGCGTGTGTGTATGTGTGTGTGTGGAACTCGAGGAATGTCCGTGTGACGTCATCCCCTGTATATAAGGAGACCTGAAATGAACAGCGGGAGGTGAGTTTTTAGAGTTACAGTTACAGACACGAGTCGATCAGTGTGCGAGTGATTGCAAAACAGCTGTGCGTGTGTGTCGTCGTGTTGGTACATCATAAGAAGATTCAACGGGCGTCTTAAATGATTGCTTTTTCGTAATTAGTGCATGAGAGACGGAGGAAGTGAAGAAAGACTCTAAAAGCCTGAGCAAGGTTATGGGAAGCAAAAATTGTGAGTTGTGATAGCCAGAAAGACTGTAGGCTGTGAGAACGATCAGAAGAAAACTGCTTTTGTGGTAAAATTTTAGAAGATAATAAAGTGATAGAAAAGTAAGCGGACTGATTTTTGTCATTTGTCACACTGGTGTCAGAAAAAAATTATTTGGTTATTTAACGACGCTCTCAATTGTCAGGATCACATCAGCGTCACCGGTGTGCCAGAATTTCGTCCCGCAGGAGTTCTTTTACATGCCAGTAAATCTACTGACACGCAACTGTCGTTTTAAGCACACTTAAAAGCCACCAGTCTGGGCTGGATTTGAACCCGCGACTTTGGGATCAGTAGGCTATCGTCTAACCAACTGAGTCACCCAGACCGACACACACACACGCGCGCGCGTACACCCGCACACTGGTGTCAGGAAGTGGGATTCGTCGAATTGGCGTTTTGTCACAATACATAAGTTGAATAAAGAAATTCAACCTCTGTCGAAGAAACACTGAGTATTTGATATGTTATTCTGGTAATTCTTCCACAAGGTGGAAGGGAAGGCATTACATGCCTGCTAATGTGTGCTTCATAGAAGCATTATAAATAAAACAGTCAAATGGCATTTTGTTCTTTGATCAGACGATTTCGAAAAAATAAATGGCTTTTGATCCAAATTGGATGCGTAATTCCACAAGACTGTACGAAGATAACAGTTTGTTACTTGCAAGATGCGTAGATTAACTTATTTCTGGCATAACTTCGGTAGTAATTAAGGGACATCACAAGGGTTTCGAAATAATCACTTGAAAGACGTGCAGGAGTACTACGAGCAGCTCTCTCAAATGTGAAGTCGACAACGTTGCGTTGAGGTTGGTCAGGGAATAGACCTGGTTTGTGGATGTAAACAGGTCAGGTACTTTCGCTTTCGTGTAATATTTCGGGAGCTAACACTTGTGATTGGCCTACACTCGCAAAGTAAACACGGAAGGACAAGACACGGAATCTGTTTATGTTCTTAAGGCGCACTGTTAGGAACTTTGTTTATGTACTGAGATAGGGAAAGTGCCACCAACACAATCTGCAGTGTTGCCAGCTTGTTTTCGACAAAACTACAATACCTCCGTGGGAAATGGTCAGAGACAAAAATGTAAGATACCAAATGTGTTCCATATACCGAGGTCTACCACTAGTTGAATTAATGTAATGACTTCCCTTCCACTCGGTATTTACTTAGCTGCAGTAGGTATCAGAATATTTTGATGGTTAGCATGATAAAAAAGGTAGGAACTGGTTGTTTTACCATCCTTGTTTACAAATGTTGTCCAAAGGAAACCTCATAGGAACGTGATACAGATGGAACTGTCAAACTTGCCCACCCGACATCCCGGAGTGAATGGATGCTGCTTCATACAGCTTCGCTAACTTCCCTGCGAAAATTTGACCACCGAACACGAGAGTTCTTGATTGAAACCAGACACTGACTATATCTAAAGGAGGTAGACTTCACCACATGGAAGTAGAAACACATCAAATATGGTGAAACTTGAAACTTATGTAAGTAACACAAACTTGCAAATATTTAAAAAGATACTTGATAGTTTGAATAATTGCACGCAAAAGCTTGAAGAATAAGGAAATGTCTTCCATGATTAAAGAACTTGAGAACGCTAAGGACTTCGACGGTGACTAGGTTAAATTGAGGCCTTAGACTTCTAAAGCTCCACAGCGCATCACAGAGACGCAGTCACAAGATAGTTATCAGAACAAAGTCCTTAATGATGTGCTCAAAAGGTTCGTTATTCCTCTCACGCTGTCCTCTAGACCGTTAGCGAAAGGAAGATGGGGAATCCAACTTCTGTGACATGGAAGATCAGGAATTGATGGGGAGATCAAAATCCCTATCCGTCGATGTTCAATCTTCTAAACGTTTGACCCCTTGTCTCAAAACCTACGAGCTATAGGCGCAAGTCCTCCAAGTTCACCTTTATCCAACAGGTTTGTTTATTAAGAAAGACAGGATTATCCTCTTAACTATACCAGCTTAACATTAAATACTGTCAGCAATTACTCTTGTACTTTCTCTACTATGTATACTAAATAGGGGAAGTAGTGTATTCCACCCAAAAATTCGATGTCGAGATTTCACCGGAAATATACCTTTGTGTTGAGGCCCCCTAAGTCCAAGAAAAGGTATTTTTAGAAAAAGACCCGTGTGTGCGTGTGTGTATGCGTGTGAGTGTGTGTGTGCGTGTGTAAGTGCGTGTGTGTGTCAGTGAAGAGCATAACTCAAAAATGAAATGTCGGTTAACAACCAAAGTTGGTATTTAAGTTTACTATCCTCCAAGGATGTGACACGAAGATTTTGAGGAAAATTCCTCCACCTAAACTACCCTTTACATGAAATATTTTTCGAAAGTTTTGATTTTTTTCAAAAATGGCTCAACGATCTCGATTAAAATGCCATATGATTAAGATATGTTTATGACAAATGAAATGCGTACTTTAATTCTCTGGCTATAGCCTATGTAGTCCTGTCTACTCTTGATAACTTTTGAATAACTGGTGAACCGTAAGAGATAGACCAAATATTACTATACAAAAACGTAGATCTCGTTAAAACAGTTTATGCACAAAAGCAATTTTTTTTCGAAGATTGTTTTTCTCGACTTTACATTTCTTTAAAACACTTTCTGCTCCATGCGCATTAAATTTTGTGCTATGCTCCTAGAAATTTTCCAGCATATGCTCCATTTAGGTAACTTCGAGTTCAGTCTTTCATTTCAAAATCTGAAAATTTGTTTAGGTTAAAAGAATAAATATCCAAATGGTTTTAAAAGTATTTTCAGTGTCCATCAAAGCAAACAAGTTACTTTAAAAACAATAACTTCTTTCTTCCTGCCAGAGGTTGGTGGTGTTTGTTGGACAGTTAGAGTTTTTAAAATAATAAAGTGTTGTGATATTTTAGTTTTTGGTGTGCATGGAATATTTTCAATATTAAGGTTTTTCACATTGTAAAAAATTGAATAATTCCCTCAAAACTATAACACAGATTGTGCTGGAATCGTGTGTGATGGTTTATAACAAACACTCTTTAAGTGTGCAAAGTATTGATTTCATACCTCTAAAAATATAGAAAATTCAAATTTCAGTCCCAGGATCCCTTAATACAGTTTTCATTTTCACCAGCCCACTCAAGGCCATTTTCCCCACTTCGAAGCCGTCTATCCACTCCGTTCGCTTCCACCTCTTGGAGTAATAGTGGTACTGTTGCAACTCTGGTGCCAAGCTGTAAAGAAGGAAGGGGCTGGCTGCGAAGAGATAAAAATGGCCTTGAGTGAACTGCTGAAAAACTATAATCGTGGCACAGAAGCGTGCCTTTGTCAGGATAAGATTTCGATTTAGCGTTCAGAGTGTTTGCGAAATGTTGCGCGAAACAAGAAGACAAAGAGACGGGGAGCAGGTGCTGCCAATGAACAAGATTACGCATCTTAATTGAACATAACCATTCTCATGATAGCCAAAATTTAACATGAACCTGCGGAGTTTGGTTTAGAGACAGTCTCGTATGCACTGTTCCATTGCATTAACATACCAACAGTGGAAACTGCAGAAACTGTGGAGAAACCACTGGAAACTTTAATGGCAGTTTATTAAAGAAATTGAGAACCAATAAAAAGCTAATTATAGGGAGGATAATGCAGGGAACAACATAAAGTTAATTAACTCAGTGCAATAAAAGCAAAAGTTTGTTCATTAACGGCAATATCAGAGTAACATCTGGACTACAACAGCTTCACTGCGTGAGACAACAGAGAAGATGAACCGGCCTTGAGTGCCTTCTGCTCAGCGTAATCACTACCAGGTATGTGAGTATAGAGCGAACTGTAATGCAAAACAATGTCAGTGCACCAATGTGAACATTGAAACCTTCTAGCCAATGAAATAGGGTTTACAATGATGGTGCAAAATTCGGATAGGCCACGAATATTATTGCATACAATTTAGAATATACTCGTTAAGAGAGAAGGAATAGGAGAGGTACGGAGGGGGTTTAGCATAGAAGCCATGCTTATTGTACCTATGTCCCCAAGGGGGCATGCCTGGGAGGAAGGATGAGGTGAAAGGAGACACAAGGTGGCCAGATCCACACTAACAGCACAGACATTGACAGAGATCCCTAAGGGTTCCCAAGTTTGACGACACCTGAAAGTCTTTAGGGCTTCTGGGGTCAAGTCAGGGGGATCTCGGCGCGCAGGGGTTCTTGAGACATGTTATCGAGCGGGAGATTTATCAAAGCCTTTAAGAGGTGGAATCAATACTGAAAAATGCAATGCCATAGCCCGGATGAGCCACGGATCTTCCACTTATCGAACGGCTGCTTTAGCCACTAAACTACCATGGCCAACTTGCCAGTACGACATTAAATTCCTCAGCTGATTCGTATTTTTTCCGGTAGACCACAAGGAAATCTCACATCAAAGATAATTACTCCAAGGGCGACTTACAATTGTAAGTACTTTATGTCCTGGGTTTAAGCAACCTTTAGATGGCAATTATTTATTTACGTATGCCAACAAGTTTACTGCTGGTGTTTTTAAACACACAAGCCGTGTGTGGGCAATGTTTAAGAGGTGGAATCAATACTGAAAAACTCAATGCCATAGCCGTAAGCTTGTTGGTATAAATAAATAATAATTGCCATCTAAAGGTTACTTAAACCCGGGACATAAAGTACTTGCTATTGTAAGTCGCCCTTGGGGCATTTATCTCTGATGTGAGATTCCTTTGTAGTCTGACCGGGAAAAGTATCTATCAGCCGGGGAATTTAATGTCGTACTGGCAAGTTGGCCATGCTAGCTTAGTGGTTAAGGCAGCCGCTCGATAAGCTAAAGATCCGTGGTTCAAATTCCGGCTATAGCATTGCATTTTTCAGTCTTGATTCTACCTCTTAAACATTGCCCACACACGGCTTGCGTGTTTAAAAACACCAGCAGTGAGCTTGTTGGCGTACATAAATAATAGATATCAGAGCTTTGTTCATCAATTGCTGTATATCCAGAAGCATTCCCCTTGGTTATTATAACCCCGATTTAAACTGGCTGACGTAATCGACGAGCAAACAATCCGATCCGAAAATAAACTAATAAATAAACCTTTACGTGAAATTCACTATTTGATTAAAGCTTCCAATAAAACTTTAGTAGGTTTAACTACACTATCATAATGAAACCTTGGATAGGTTTTAGGTCTATGCATTTGCCCATGGAGGCCACCGACATTATATTACATTTAAATCTTCCGTTCGCCCAACTCTGGAGGATTCTTACGAGCTTTGTGACTTCCTCCTCTGATCTCAGTCGGTTATGAGAGGTGACTGATAATCAGCGGAATACTTCAAACCCGGACGTTGCTGCTAGAGTGGCTGGAATGCAATACTTCCTCTAACTATTAAGTATATGGTAGAATAAGTAAAGCTGTTGTGTGGGGTTGGAAACAGTATGCTTCCGTATATTCCAGCGAAAAGCCACGCTTACATTTTATCACATATTATGCAAATTACTTTGCAAAACGTCGATCTTAGTGTCTGCACTTACTTCCCAACGTTGGGTATCAGCTTGTTTTTCGTGGGAGTGTTCATAATTGCGAGACACATTGTATAAGAGTGTAATGAGCTGCCAGTTATTCAGTTAGCACAAATGATTCTATTGTAAGTACGTAACGATTTAAATATATAGTTCAAAATTCCAGACGAATTATAGAAATTAAGTGATATTTATGTTTAGTGTCTCTGTAAAGAAACAAATCAGAAACGTATCTGTGTGTACCTATAGGCTGACCATAAGTCCCTTGAAAAGAAATTGCATTAGAAGTGTAATTGCAAACCATTACAAATAGATGGTAACATACACAAATGGTGAAATGCAATTAATATTCAACTCGCACATCTGGAACAGGTAAAGTTTGGGTTTAATATCCTTGTATGATAATGTGATGTATTCAGGTCTAGCATGTTCCTATAAGTAATATACACACAATTTTGGTTTATTCTCGTTCCTCAGATTGAAAGTCCTTTGGTACCGGAACTGGGGAGCGAACAAAACAACTTCGTTTCAGATCTACCTACATATAATGAAACGCATACTTTAATAGTGTTTAAGCATTAAAGTCAAATTTAGATTTCAGTGCTGGGGTCAAGTGAATTATGACCCAAGCTAGGGACTTCAGCTACTCAATGTGTTAATGTAACCTCTTGGTGAACGACTGCTCGTTGACATGGGTTTCATATCTGATACTGAAGATATTCATCATCCTTTAGAGGCTTCTGATTTTCGAATTCTCACAATTGCGTCAAAATACTAGCCACATACCACTACTCCAAGACTTCTGCCAAAGATATTATTTGTGGACCTAACAGAGGAAGAGCCGAGAATTCTTGGGCTGGAATTACATACGTTTGGAGTAGGAAAAGAACCTATGCGTATTTTATAAGAACAACTAAAATCACACTCACTTAGAAAAGGCTAGTAGTAAAAGCGGGCGTTAAACACTACACAAAAAAACCAACTTAGAAAAGGAATCATGTAATGCCAGGCTAAACTAAGTCAGCAGAAACCAGAAGTATATTTCCATTGCCTTCAAATACGATTTTTTGCTGGTATAGCTTGTCCACCTTCGTTGGCTCAGTGTTACATCCTTTCTCGGGACGATAACAGCCAGTGAACTCAGAAGAGTGAAATCTATGCCCTATTACGGTTTTTATTTTATCCCAATGGCCCTTGCCGTCCTAGTCGCCGTCTGAAGGATAAATTTCAGTTCGGTTTCATGTGTCGTTCCTATCGTTTGGAGATTTTAGAACGGTATACGACACATGTGGATTAATGTTGTGAGTTTTCGGAAGAAGGAGCAGGACTTGAGCCGTTTACTTTGTAAAAGACTGAGATAATGTGGCCCATGCGAGCTACACACTCTAGTAGCATATAAAGTGTATTGAACCTTGTTCGTTATCACATTTATTAAGCACCTGAAAACATGTTTAAGTTGGAATTCATTATTTCTTACTTACTTCCATCTCCGAAGATAATACATACAACAAAAACAATAGAGTAATGCTGACAGTTACAGTCTGATTGTAGAAAAATATATTTGAACCTTGTTGAACCAAAATAGTTAATGCTAAGATTGTTTGTGTACTGATGCAGAAATTTAACATACTAATCAGTCATAGTGAGAGATATTCAACCTACTGAAATTGTACTTTTCAACCGCTATGCTACACTTGGCCTTGTATAAAAGAACAGTTAATAGACTGACCTAATAGTGGTTACCTATAAAGCTAATGCTTAAACTACTTCCTCCACTGTAATCTGCCATTGGGTTGTGGGGTTATGTATATTTTCTCAAATATAATTCCAGATCTGCTTGTGATCTACCCAATAAAATCTAAATCACTTGGGGGATGTAATTTCGTACCGGTATGCTGCCATGGTAGCTCAATTGGTTAGAGCACCTGATGGAAACCGGAAGATCCATAGTTTTTATCCCAGTTATGGCACTGACATTTTCAATCCAATTTCACCCTTGAATCCTTGTTCTACACATGGCCTTTATGTAAGAACCATTAATTATCAAGAGGAGAGATTAATGGAAATACAAGTTTTTGGGTTAAGCAAATGAGGTAACATTTAAGGCGGCCTTAATTAGCTCTCTTCTCGGGGTTCGAGTTTATGGCTTCATATGATGTCTCACAACATATTACATATTCTTGGTGTTTTAGGAAATGTTTCCTCGCTGTAGGAATAACTGATTGAACGTCATTAAAACATCGTACCCGCGAGTGACTTGAGATTGAAAATGTATTCACATCAATGCGGTGCCTCTTAGCTCCAAAAGTGACAGTAGAACGGCAGAAGTAAGTAATGTGCTTTTTGGATACCAGGATTACGTGCTTCTGCTCAGGCGTGTCCAGACGAACACCTAAGAGATATCGTATTTGCATACCACTTCACTCGCTGTGAAGTTCTGTACAGCTTTAGTTTATAATACCTTAATTTATGGAATAGGAAATTTCCTTAAATGTTAAAATATCGGCGTGGTGTCCACTTGGAGAGTTAACATTGAGACATCCATAAGTAGTAAACTTAAGCTAGCTCAAGAAAGATTAGCAGATCCCTATCCGCTACTCAACCGAAAAGCTTCATTGCGAATTAAACAGTGCCTTCAGCATTGTACAACTCCTCTTCCACCATTGATTTTTTATGCTTGTCTCGTTTGGAGCAGAGCCACTTTAAATGAAACAAAACACATACAATATTTTCAAAACAAAGTGTTATGTATTTGTATCAAAACTCAATGGTTTATCCGCAATAGACTGTTTGAGAAAGAAAAATGCGTATGCACCACTGAAGAGCTTATTTACACACAGGCTGAGAAGTTGTGCAACAACCAAGTTAACGTTGCAGTTCACTGCTCCCCTGGAAAGAGATCGAATTGTACAGCCCATATCAGGAGTCGTCTACCCATGGATCGTCTACTGCACTATTCACAAATGTAACTTTATTTTAGAAGCTCAATTGTTATTGCTGTATCGCAACGGTCTTTACAGTACAAACGCGCTGATCCATCAATAAAACCTTAAAAAGAAGAATGGAGGCTCCTTAAACTGGCATTAGATGACAATGGTCATCATTGAAGCTTCTGCAATACCAAGTAGTGCCTAGAGAAAATACGTAAGTCCAATGAGCTGAACGTATGCGCAGTTTACAAGCTGTAGAACCTAATCAGCAGCAAAGAGAGATTACGGTCTGCACTATCAAAATTGCATTTAGGAGGCAGACTGAAAAGCCTTTCCTTGAACCATGTTGTGTCACCACCGCACCACCGGTCGGAGGGAACGACATTAATTACCCGCCATGCTACATCCAGCAGCTTGCTATAATTAATTTCTAAGGGCATTAGCGTCACTAACTACAAGTATAACAAAGTTAGGAAGGAGGAAAAAGTAGAAGAGCGTACATTGTGCTGGGGTTTTGAACAGGGAAGGATGGGTGAAGGGAGGGTCAGCGTCACTTAGATGTGTGAGGGGAAGCATAGCGTCGGTAGCTTCTATATATACACTTCCCTCTCTAACCACCAATGTCTTTGATGTTGGAAGCGGTATTAAAACCTTTAGAAACTAAGAAGTGCAACTTTGTTTTATTCTTTGCTCACTTTAATTTGAGGTTATATGGAGAGTATCACAAACGAGATTGGCACTTACAAAAGTTGTGTTCGCAGTTGTATTGAAGAGATTGGCTACAGTCTATGTAGACATTTGCACAGCTCTTTGACTTCATCATTTCAAGCTCATCAGATTTTCTTTGAAGTGCAGGGCTACCATGACTTTCATTTACCCCTCCCCCTCAAAAGAAAAGGGGGAAAAAAAACTCCCTCTGTTTTCACGGTCTCAAAATTCCAGGAGTACATGTCTTCTCAATGTGGACATATGGAGTCCAGGAAGTTAATAATCTCTTCACATACTAAGCAAGAAGTGCCCACAGTACGTGTTGGACTGACCTTTTAGAGCTCGCGGTATCGTTTCCCAACGAGCTAGCAACTCTGACAATGGGCTTTGTCGCGGTTTCCCCAGCCTCTTAGGTGAATGCTCAGGTGGTTTATCTCCTACCACAAATTTCCTGACCATCATATCTGTCTCAATCACTTCCTTTCATCCGTTTCAGGACCAATGACTGCAGTTGGTGTGCTGCGGCAGGAAGGTGAAATTCGCGCTTTGGGAAGATTTCTCCCTGGCGTTTGGCGGAACACCTGGGGGTCATCTTCCTTCCTAGGAGTATCTCGTCTATTCTCGGAATCCCCAAATTGCGAAAGGTAAAAGCGGGGCTATTCGGCGTCAGGTTTGGTGTCATGTTGGAATCATTAGAGACTACTATTGTTGCTAGTGAACATCGTGGTCCATATATTGTGGCCCTTTGGCTCTTCCCTTTATCCCTTCCTCCCAGGAGTCACGTTGGAAGCATTAAGATCCCAGGGTGACCTACGAGGGTTGCTCTGGTAGCTACTAAAAATTTAACTTTGTAGAGCAAACCATTTATAGTAACACCTGACCACTGTTCCTCTAGTTACACTTTGAGCAGCATTTTTAACATAAAAAGTGAGTGCTTTAATGGGATTAAAACAAGATAAGCATTGGCTATATGTGAATTATGCAATTCATTAAATTAGTGTTTCTACTTAATTCGTTAGGAGCATTTTTTTTCCAAAAACTACACTTAAAAAACCTGAAAGGGTAATCGAATATAGTAACAGGTTCTATTCATTTTCTTCGGTCACTTGATCAACGGTAGCTACTTAGAAATTGTATGTAATTGCGTCTAGTCTTACATAATCACCAGTAGCAAATAAAGTGAATCACAAAGACCTTCACAAAGACCTTTTCAAGTGTGATTTATTTGTCTTCAACTCAAAAAATACAGACTGCTGCATAGAATTTAGTTCCCGTTTGAGAGGCTAAAGGAGTACAAAGTGGAACGCCTCGCGTACTGCGACCTACAGAGATATATTGCGCTACCACATTCCGGGAGAAAGAGGTGAAGCGAAGGAACTACAGGAGGCTACCGTCCCCAGGCAGACAGACCACAAAGACGCGTGGAGGTGTCGAATATTTCCAAGCTCAAAGACCAGAAAAGTTGATGAAGCTGAGCAGAGAGAGCGATGAACGACGCGTGCAACCAGAATCTCATGTTACGTCAGTGGCGTGCTTTGTTGATGACACAACTAACCATACAGAACTTCAAATTAACCTGAAAGTCTATTAATATCGAACCAATATTCTGCATTATAAAGTGCATGTATGTAATTACAGACATATTTATTCCAGTTTGTTAGACAATTTGTCCTAAATAGTTCCATGTTAAACTTGTAGCAGAATGCTACCGCTCTGTTTATCTACTTGATGAATTTAATTACTGTATACCTATATGTACAGCGACATAATCAACAAAACATAAAACAGAAACGGAACTTCTACATGTAGCTGATGAACTCTTATACGCAACAAGAACAAAATTATATTTCATGATATCAAACCCCAAGACAAAACTTACAAGTTAAAAAGTTAAAACGTATGAGAAATTATAATTAAGTAACTTATATAAATTATAAAATACAACAGAATTAAACTGCAGCTTATACTAAATGTTTTAATTTTTGTTGGTTAACTTTCTGCTGATCAGCCTATAAACATTTGGGGAGATATTTCGTGCTGCCTTGATTCAAAGTCCTGCATTAAGATTTTCATCAAGAAAGGGTATACATGTAATGCTGTACCAAATATTGAACCCCACTGCTGTGACATTACTGGTCGCTGCTCGGCAAGCAAGCTCTGCGCTCCGTCGAGAGCCCACCGCTCTAAAGTAGTGTACCTGCCGGTGCCTGGTCTAGATCCACCAGATGTAAGGTGTATCAGAGGATGGTATGTGAAATTAGTTCACCACTTCCTGGTATTGACACCCTTAAGGTACGAACACACGACATCCTGTAAGGATGCTGACTGAAGAGATGTTGGTAAACAGATGGACAGGTCGAGTATCGTTTAGACCAGTGATGTCAAACGGTGCGCTTGAGCGCAAGCGCGTGCTTCGGAGCTCAGCACGTCCACGCTGCCCGTAATAGCAGTACCTGCTTGCTCTCCTTGGGATAGTGTTAATCAGGGCTATACATCGCGCATACCATGGAAAAAGCGAAACCACTTTCACATTTCCAATCCCTTAAAATAAGCACAGAAACTAATAAGTAAAGGCTGGAGACTGCGTCTTTCCACAGGTATACTGCACATGGACTTTACTGTTATCACTCGCGCATGTAAACAACTGCAGTTACGTACAGCCTGACCATGAAAACCGTCTCACTGCAGCACAACCTACAAGTATCATATGAACACTAAATAACACTTATTGCTGCACGTCTGCAGCTCACTGCGAGAAGAAACAAAACAGTCGCGTTATACTACACCTTGACCTTGCGTCTGCATACATTTGCAAGCCTTCGCAGAGTATTACGATATGTTGTTTTCAACTCTTGCTTCTGGTGGCAGCTATTTGCAGATTTGATGGCCGTGCTGTACTTCTGACGTCATTCATACTCTGCGTCCAGCTAACCTGTATCGCATGCGAGCGCATATTACTCCGGCCTTTACTAATAAATATTGAGACTTATTGAATGCGCCCTTGGAGGAGTTTCTTGGAAGATTTTCAGATTGGAAGCTCTCAAATCTGAACTGGATCTCTTTTCCTTGTCGTATTCTATTGTTTCCGTGAATGTTCCAGTTGAACTGCAAATAGAACTTACTGATTTAGATCCAAAAAAGGCAAATAACGATAATATTATCAGTGTTTATCAATCCTTTGATCCACAAACATCCAAAATTTCGTAAAGTTACTGCAGAAATTATGTGTATGTTTGACAGTACATACATCTGCGAAAATTTGTTTCTTTAATGAATTGGACAAAGTGACGTTTAAAAACAAAATTGTCCGACGATAGCCTTACGCCTGCCTTGACACTTGTTTCTGTAATTAATGTCTCCCCAAATATTAAGATGGTGATAAAGAATAAACTGGCCATAATAAATGCGTAATTAGGTTCAAAGTGTGGCCACAAGTAGAGCTTTTAATGTGGAACCGTTTTCATTTTGTTACAAGAGCAGTTGTTTCCTTTTGAATTGTGAAGTTAAAAGTTATATAAATATCCGTTACCTTTTCTGGCCTAAGTGTTTTTGGAATATTAAGTTCTTTTTTAACAATTACGTTATTACTGCATTCATATTAAAACCTTATGATCACAAAATATATGTAAATAAAAACTTTTGAACCAAACAGAAAGAAATACAACAATAAAAAGAGTCCTTATTTTCCCTTCGAACCTTGTATACCCATGTTTTGCTATGATTGGCTTAACGCCGCCGCTACCTATGTGTATACTATAATCTTCGCAAAACTTAAAGGCATATGGAGGCGGGGCGTACTACGGACTCCAGCGAATCCTACGCTTGCCCCTCCTACCAGCACTGCCGAATGTGGTGCATGCATCTCACACAACCTTATGTACAGACCGTCTGCCGGTACACGCACTACGCTTGGCAACAGCGCTCTGCTTGAGCATTGGCCAGCGTTCACAAGCCTTTAACTTTTGCGAGCGGTATAGTCTGTCTTGGAGCGCTTCATTCCCGCAAGTAGTGCCAAGGTCACGAAATTGCGCTTGGGTTGACATCGCTGGTAGACGTTCTTCGGTCAATAAATGGAGCACATGTAGAAGTATTTCCATTAATCATAAACAGGGAAAGGCTGTATTCTTCAGTCATACTGGATGGGTACTAAATTTTCCTTTCGAGGAATATTAGAGATCTGCAGTGATAAAATTCCACATTGAAGTTGTCATGACGTAATGATCAATAAGGCTCGGAATTCGAAACCCGGTGGGTTCTGGTATGAACTGGGGCTACAGGTATCACATATCAAAGCTATAGAGGAGACAGCTTGTTGGAATACCCCAAAATTCAACTGTGACATTTTCCCCCATTATGGTGCGGTCTGGTTATATTTGGTGATATTCCATCTGTTAGGTTGCATTAGTGCCGCTAACTGTTCATGATAAAGCTACAACCATAGTTGGTGTTATTGCATCGCTTACGTTGTCACAGAGGCCCTTAGTTTTGACAACCGATAGTTTTTAAAACATAATTCTTTTTAGACGCCGTATTAATCTGTGGAATTTATTTTATTGCTCGTATGTGCGTGATTTTGTTTTGAATTGTTTTAGAGAATTACATGCAGTTATAGATACTCGTACATGTCAAAGCGATGAGGCGTATTGACCTTAGCCATCGAGCGCTACGATCGCTTCTTACATTGTTTATTAGAACAGAGAAGGAACAGTAACTTGGCGTATAGTCAGTGATGGAACACAAATAGATGATCTCTTGTGTCCGCCGATATATGAAACGTTGCTATCCTGAAGATATGATTGCATCTGAACAGAGTGACAAAGACTGTCTCGCCGTGTTTGTGCGATAAGCTCACATAGACAGCTGGAGAGTTTCATATTCTTTCCGTTACACCTCATGGCTTTGCCAAGTACTGTTGTTAATTAGGTTTTCTGAACACAGTAGTGCATTAAACATGTATTACCATATTTAGCGTTCGGAAGTGATTTGATCTAAAAGTATTATTGCAGAACATGTTTTGAGGAAGGTGGGTAAGTTCATGTGTTGTGTGGTAACAATGTTCAAGCATTATTATCGCTTGAGAGCATGTTACTTTAACCCTGTGATATTTTAGGTTAGAAATAGTGCTTTTGTTATGTAGGTTGGCAGTAATGCTGTTTGCCATAATGTCCACTGCAGTTTAGTGTAATCCCGTCATATGAAATTCTTAGAACTGTCGATAAGCTGTTTTCCCTCTAGCGCAACGTGTACTTCGCGACAGTACCTCTGTGTGATTGGAGGTATTAACACTGAGTACGTGTCACTCAGGAACACAAGTCCCAACTTCCGAGCCTTAATAATTAGCTATGAAGACAGGCAATTATATCCCGAAGTCAAATGCAGCTCGGTCTATTGATCCCTCGCGCGTACTCTTGGAAGTTACATGTCAAGAAAACACCAGCTATTTATCTTGTGTAACTTGGGCTTGTTTGTGAGAAGTTGAGCCTCCTTGATCTCAGTAAGCATGTTGTAATTGCCCAGGAAAGCTTTGTCTGACTTAAATTTGTAGTCCCATATCGACTAGTAATTTTCTAGGGAGCATACTTTTGGATATCTTGAGGCACTCCGAGAAATACTGTGGTGTACACACAGGTAGCGACGGCATTAAGCAAAACATAGGTGCATAAGGCACTTACTTTTTACTTATACCTTTAAAGGCTTCTCTACTCTTCAGCAGTTTCCCTGTATTCCCATTTGCCATTCTTTCCGTTTGAACAAGTCTTCCTCCTCTAGACATCAATCATTCATCATTCTACGAATGTTGCGCTTGGCCTTCCCCGCTTCCTTCTTCCACAAGGTGACCATTCTAAGAAGGTCTTGGTCTACATACTCTCCCCCATTCATCTAACGTGTCCATACCATTGAAGACCTCGCCTTTCAATTCTCTCCACCACTGTTTCCTCCATATCCATCATGTCTCACCTTTTCATTCCTCCTTCTTTCCAATCTTGATACTCTAGTACTATGTCTTATTCCATCCATTTCCACTGCCAAGATCTTAGATTTTTGTCTGTCTAACAAAGTCCACGCCTCAGCATCATAAGACATCATACTTTCCACCATAGTCTTCAGAATCCTCTTCTTTGTACAGCTCAACATGGTTCTACTCCACAAAACCCCATTCAGCATTCCTATAGCTCTTCGTGCTTCTACTAGCCCAATGTCTACATCCACTTTACAGCTCCCTGATTCAGATCCCAGATATTTAAACCTTTTTACAGCTTTAATAGTTCCTTGGAGTAGAGAGATGTCTCGTCCACTTCCTCCTGCTGCCAGATATTCAATTTTTTCCATCTTCACTAGTAAGTTTCCTACTCAAAAGCATCCATAAGGTGCATAAAGTACGAAGGGAAAATGAAGTAAACTCTTTTTTATTATTGTGTTTCTCTTTGGTTTAAAAGTATCTATTTACATCGATTTTGTGGTCATAAGGCTTTAATATGAATTACAATAACATAATTATTAAAACACAAATTTCAAAAGGAAACAAACCGCTCCTGTAACATATAATAAAAATAGCTCCACATTAATACCTCCACTTAGAACCTAATCATATTTCATTATGTCCTGTTTGTGCTTTTCCAACAACTTAATGTTTGGGGAAACATTAGATACACAAGCAAGTCTCAGGGCAGACGTAAGGTTATCATCAGACAATTTTGCTCTTAGAAGGCACTTTGTCAAGTTCATTAAAGACAAAATTGTTCCCAGATGTAGATATGTACTGCCAAACATAGACATAAGGACAGTGGTGCCAGACTTATATTGTTAAATTACTAATAACATATGCTTTCCTATTATTATAAAATGATGATTCTGTCTCCTTTGATATCTGCATTTGCTCCTCCAGAAGCAAAAGACAGGTACTCGTAGTCCGCTGAGAGAAGGGTTTATAGTGTTCCACATGGTTGTGTATGTCAGAAGACAGAAACACACACATACACACGCACACAGACGCACACACAGACAGACAGGCGCACACACACACACACACACACACACACACGCACACACACACACACACACACACACACACACACACACACACACACACACACAGGGGACCGAGAGCGAAAGCCAGCACGTAGTGGAGAATTCTACACGGTCCCTGTCCTGCACTTATTTAAGCGCCAGTATTACGTTGACACGAGCAGAGGAACACACGGTAGTCATCTCGAGCCCTTGCACCCACTAGGACCATCATGGGATACGTATGTAAGAAACAGAATCCTTCTGGAAGCTCTGTAAACATTACGTCACCTCCGGCTAGTAGCCTTGTTTTGCTAGACTGTATTTACGTCTATCTGCTGGGTTAACACAGTGCGAATATTATGGATGTACGGTAACTGTACGTTAGTAACTGCCGATATGATTTACAATACATTTGCATCATTTAACAGTGCCTCCAATGTTACTCAATGCCCTCAAAGTATTGTAACACCAAGCGTAGAAAATGTGGTGGTGCCCCATCATGCGTAAACCACATGCATCCTATTTCCACAAGCACAACTCCTCCAAAAGCACCGGAATCGATGATACACAGCACCTGTTAACCTATTTGTTAAAATGTAGGATTATATTTCTGGTCAAGGGTTCCAGTTTGAAAACCGATCAGTTTGCCATCCCGCACAACATACTACGCGTTGTCGGTGTTTTTGAGACATCCTGTATGGGGGAAACAGCTTATTGGAATACCCCAAAAACAATCAGTGACATTTTTCCACAATTATCGCTCTGTCTGGTAATATTTGGTGATATTCATCTGTTAAGTCGCATTAGTGCCGGCAACTGCTCCTAAAATGTAAACATGGTAAAACTACGGCCATAGTTGGTGTTACTGCATCCCTTATGTTGCCATAGAAGCTCTTATTTTTCAACCCGTTTTTGGGAAGACGGCCGACAGATTTTAAAACAAGATTCTGTTTAGTCACCGTATTATTCTGTGGACGCTATTGTATTGCTCATGTGTCCGTGGTTTGGTCTTGAATTGTTTTGGAGCGTTATATGCAGTTATAGTTATTGTTGTTATTGTTGTGTTTGCAACACAGTAGTGCATTAAGTATATATTGCGATATTTAGCGTGCGGAAGTGATTTTATCCAAATATGTTATTGCAGAACAAGATTTGCCGAAGGTGAGTAGGTTCTCGTGTGTGTGTGTGTGCGTGCGTGCGTGTGTGTGTGTGTGTTAACGATGTTCAAGTAATATTATCGTGTGAAAGCATGTTACTGTAACTCTTGATATTTTAGGTTAGAAATAATGCTTTTACTATGCAGGTTTGTAGTACTACTTTTCTATGTAATGTTCACTGCAGTTTAGTGTAATCTCGGCCATATTGAATTCCTGAGAACTGTCGACAGCTGTTTCCCCTATACGTTAACGGTAGTCGGGATTGGCTGATGTTCCCCTTTAAGGCGGTTCTATCAACGTATCCCAGCTCTACATGAAGTCCACCACTGCATAAGTGATGTATTATCAGCGCACTCATTAGGTTAACATGCTACACGGTTCAATTTACATTTAATCGTTTATTTCGAAGAGGACGAGCCTCGTAGACCACTTTCTCCAATTAGGTTTTCTTTTTGAAATCACTGACTTTTGGTATAGCATACAGTAATATATCAACATAGATTTCGGGTACACATGTGTCATATTCTCTAACTGCGTCGTCGCCCTTGACAGCAGGGTATTCTTAGTCACGAGATCCCAGAGCAGTGTTGCCAAACCTTGACTCTAGCTACTTTTCGCCAAGTTATGACTCATTCATGGTACTCAAAGCAACACCTACCTGAATGAGTGAAGGTGTAACGCTTCGTGCCCAAAACGAAGGATGTATGGTAGAGTAAAATGGTGAGTTCATAGGCGCATAATTGACAAAGTTGAGCATGGTTGGTGAGGAGTACCATAGCGTTTGGGGGTCCTTATTAAACCAATGACAACAAATGTAAAGAAATGGAAGTCGTTAAAATCCAGTTGCCATAAAAAATACAAGCCAGGCAAATGGGCCCGCTCATGTTTGCATGCTATTAAATCCAGTATTGATATTTTGTGTTATAATAAAGTGTCAGATAAACCAGTTTTATTATTTTCCTAAAATATTCTATGAACACACATGTTGCACAGAGAAAAACGAGAGAGGAAGGTTGAGAGGAAAGAACAGTAGTAAATGAACGAGGGTAAGGGAGACTGAGAGAATGGAAGAGGACCAGGAGAAATGATATAGAAAGAAGGAAAGAGAAGCAGACACTACTTCAGCAGCTAATGTAAGTGGAGCTGTGGATTCTGACTTTTCAGAACCAGGGGCCTAAAGTTATTCCAGGTGTTCAGCTGTATCTCAATTCCCAACCTTTAAATGTTCAGGCTCCATTTTAAAAACGAAAATGCAGTTATAGTGGCCTAAATGTGAACTAACATTCAGATGTGTGTCAATGACATCAAATATTGTGATCTGCCTGAATTTTTTTCCAGCTGTAATTCAGAAGATATGCTAAACAAATATGAGAACGAATAAGATATTTCCAATCGTTCATAACCTTAAAACAAAATCTGAGTGATGTTCACCACTCAGTTACTCCCTAAAGGTCAGCAAGCAAAATAAAATTGAGATCTGCATGTGCACTGTGCCATAGATTTTACTTAAAGCATTGAGCAAGGTGGAAAACGCATGCCAATATCACCTCTGTTATGAAAACTTGACAGTTAACTTAGCCATGACGGAGCAGTAGATCACGTGCCGCTGTTCATCGTATGAAGTCATGCTACATGCTCTCACAATCTCTTCGAGGGATGTACAATGTCTGGACAATTACAAGGGTCTTACTGAGCTTCATTTGTAACCCATTGTTAAAATTTAAATTCAAGTAAAGTAACAAAAGTCACTGAAAGACTGAAATCTAAAGACTTTAAAGTATATTGTGGCGTCATTAGCTTCTATCATGTAGTGACAGTCAGTATTTCCAAAATTGCGGACATCGGCGGACATCGACAGTGTGCTGTCATTGAATTCCTTCTTAAAGAGAAAAAACCTGCTGCTCAGACTTCAGTTTGCCTATGGATATGTCTGCATGGGCAGTGATAGGAGATGGATGAAACATTTTAAAGAGTAGTCAAAATGAGTTTCGTAGCGATCAACCTCGAACTACTTCTCTAATTAGTTATCAGAATTTGAGTCTTATTAGTTACTGAAAGCCATTATTAAATCAGTTGTGTTAGCTTCAACCCCTATTACATCGTACCTAGTCTATGTAGTCCATTGTACAGAAATTCAGGCTATGAGTGATACAAACCGGATGTGACATCACGTGTTTGGGTATGTAGTGGTGCAACATTGGGGCGGGCTTTGTGAACTCTTGTCATATTATAACGCTCTGCTTCCATTTTCGCTAATAATACAGCGCACTAATGTGAAAGAATAATGATCAGTTAACACACTTTAACCTCCAACTATTCGGTTCTGAACAAGACAAACATGAAACACAACATAATAGAGATGTGGCAACCATGTGCTCCATATGCAGATGCCACGTTGTGCTTTAGCAGACGAAAACCAATTGAGGGTTTAGTGAAAACATTAACAATAAATGAAGCATTTCTTTCCAGTATTACATATAGAACTGCTTGAACACTTAGTTATTTCGTTTTATAATAGATTTGTTTAAAAATTGAGAGAGAGAGAGAGAACTGAAACATGAACTTTGATGGCTAAACCTGGCAATGCTGCAAGTTATTCCCCTCTCATCCGCACCGCACCACCCCATACCCTATATGCTACTTCCGGCTTGTATCGCTCGTAGCCTGTACAGTGTATGTAGGGTGCGATGACACCCCTGGTCTCCTTATGGACGCCCCTGTGTCTGCCCGTTAAAGAAGACTAGAGATTGGGATTCGCCAGGGCGCGACGGATTGTTTAGCTTGGTGTATATACAGCTCTGCCCTATAGCACAACGTCATTGGGGATTCCGTGTCCACCACCCATATCGAAAGCCTCATCCTGTCCACTCATCCCTGCTGCGTGCTGGATTACAAGGTTCAACTCCTCAGCTTTAACCCAAACTGCCTGCAGTGTGGGAAGGGGTTTAGGAAAACGGGGAGAAGGAGAAATTGAACTGCATGGATTGACCTCGTCTTCCAACAAAGGCCAGGGCTGCTTCTACCTAAGAACGCGGCGCGGCGCGGCGCGGCGCGGCTGCAAGGGGAGCGGGGGTTCGTTACTTTCACTGATGTGTTTTATGCTTCTTTCGCGTGCAACCCTGGTGGAGAGTTGGGGGCAGAGAGGATCACATAGTTGCGTCGTCATGGTGGGCTGAGTCTAATGTAACTTAGCGTTCTGGTGTCGAGGTGAAACTTTCTTCTGCTGTATCGCTCGCTTGCTCCACAGGATAAACACTAACGTGGCATTAAGGCCAATTTAAAGCCCACACAATCTTTCTACGGCCCTTTTATCGCGTTTTTAGGATTTTGCCTCCCTACGAATACCTACTCATAATTAGAGAAGAGAATTTCGCCCTCTATAAAATACCACATACGCATGAATTGATGCACTGTCAAGCTATGAAACATACACAATCAGCGAAACATGCATTAAGATTTACACTTTCATTTTTGACCATGTTTGTAGCAATATCGGATGGAAGGTACCGCTTCGGCCATACGTTCACAAGATGAGTGTAACAAATATGCCCAATAAAATTACTCTCAATGAAGAAAAAAATAATAACTTATATGAAATATTTGGAGACATCTAGCTCCTTGATGAATGGATATAAATGGTTTATTATTTCACTAACTGTTGCCTAAGCATTGTGTAAAAAATGCTGTAACACTTTTCTACCTTAATTGCAATGCACTTAGTCACAATTTAATGTTAAAATGTCATGCAAAGTTTGATTTCAAAGAGAGATTTGGCAAAGTCGCGTTAACATTAACCCTAGCAATGCCAACCCTTATTACAAAAATAATAATACCAACGGGGGAGGGGTACCTTATGACCACTTCTGGTAACGAAGGTTCTGAGCAGTTTTTAAAACCAATTTATTTAAAATTGGGATCATGTCTTGCCAGTTTTATAAAGGTAATATTTAACACAGTGTAACTACAACTTTTTTACTTCTTTGCCTGAATCACATTAAATATTATCCAACCCTTATTATAGAACTTACACCAACAGCAATGTTAGTAACAACACTTCTGAGCTATTTATAAAACAAATTTAATTACAAATTGTGTATTAAATATCGTCATGTTCATAAAGGTAATATTTAACATTGTTTAACTATCCCCTTTTTACCTTTTACGCGAATCACAACATTATACCGACCGGGGGGAGAGGGGGATAATATATGACCGTCTTTACATTTTATTGTTTCTCAAAAACAACAATGAAAACTTTGGATCAATTATACAATTCATTACTATAAACAATGATTGGCAATAACTATTAACTGCATGCCTTTAATAAAAAAATTAAGACATAATTTAAGAAATTAAAGAAGGTGGGCATAAAGTACTCCCCTGCCCACTCGATGGTATTGCTAGGATTAAATTGTGACTAAATGGTGAAATAGTGAACCATTTATATCCATTCATCAAGAAGCTAGATGGCTCCAAATATTTGACACATTACTTTCGGCGAAACGGTTCTTTTCTGACAATAATTATATTGGAGATATTTGTTCCACTCATCACGTAGAATCCTTGGTTCACGTGTGGTCGAAGCACTACCTTCACCTGGTATGTGAAGCAGAAGTGAGTGACATGCTGGTCAACTTGAAACTCTTCAGAACGCTTCATCCGAAGTTACAATAACCTTATGGTGACATAGATGCGATTTAAATTTAAGGCACTCTGGGACTGAAATTTTAATTTTCTATATTTTTATAGGTATGACATCAATACCTTTGCACAGTGAAGGATTTTTATATTATAAACTACCGCACAAAGTTCCAGCACAATTTGTTTTATAGTTTTGAGGGAATTAATTATTTAATTTATTCACAATGCGAAAATACCTTAATATTCAAAATACTCCATGCAAACCAAAAACTGAAATATCACAACAGTTTTGGTATTTTATAAACTAATTGCCTGACAAATACCATCAATCTCTGACAGTAAGAGAAAATAATTATATTTAAAGTAATTCATTGTCCATTTCATTGCTATGATGGACATTTCTAAACACCTTTTTGTTTATTTAATTTCTTAAAGTTAAACGAACTTTCAGTTTTTAAAACCAAAGACTGCAGTTGAAGTCACCTAAATGGAGCACATGCTGGAAAAATTCTAGAAGCATGGCACAAACTTTAATGCGCATGGAGCAAATAGTGTATTAAAAATGTAAGGACGAGAGAAACCAATTTTTCTACACGCGTGCATCATGCTCATGAGTCAAATTACCTATGTGGCCTAAAACTGCCCTGCTGCATATGTCACACCTCCCCTCTTTTGTCTAGAGGTATCTATCCTTAGATTCATAGCTTAACCACTTCTTTCCGCTGAATTTGGTTCTTTTTGAGCCCTTTTGGCCCATAGTTTGTTCAAACGTTGCCGAAAATTTAAGCAGAAGAGGGGCGTTTAAATGTAGTGCACATGGCATTTAAAGTCTGCGCTAGACCTTTAAAAATGGCCGTATCTGAACAATTTTTCTGCCAACGGTTGACTGAAGCTTTGGGGAACATTTATATGCATTAAACTAAAATTCGTCAATTTGATAATTTTTCACTCCCAGGGACCTTTAATTATTTTAAGCAAGTTTTATATTATCTTCCTTTCATAGAAGTTTGAAAACAGTGTTGTTGTAATTAATTTAATTTAAAAGGTGAGTTAATTAATAACACTGAACAACACTTACAACATATTTTTCCGGGACGCGTTTCGAAGGTAACTTTCCTCCATTATCAACCGGACAATAGTCAAGACAAGAGTTGTTGTCCGGTTGATAATGGAGGAAAGTTACCTTCGAAACGCGTCCCGGAAAAATATGTTGTAAGTGTTGTTCAGTGTTATTAATTAACTCACCTTTTAAATTAAAGTTTTATATTGTTTTATTAATTAAAGCATGCATTACTTCACGCGGAAATATACATCACTGTTATGGTGAACCAAGCACATCAATACATTTCGAGTAATGCTGATTTAGTAGTCAGTTATGTTCCATAGATTCACTGCACGATATATCGTAGCCTCTCTCGTCGCCGGAGTTGAAGCTCGCTGGTGTGTAACGGTTTACAATGTGAAGTTAAAATAACATTGTAAACGGTTGATAGTGGGATAACTAAATTTGAATTTCCTTTGAACGAAAGCAGTTAAACCAACATATGGAAAAATAGGGTGGCACCGAGACCGAGCAGTTAGACTGTTCGCCTAACACCTGAGTTCGATCCCAGGTACCCACATGAGGTATTCGTGATGGAGGAAGCTGCGCCAGGGCGGGTTTTCTCCGGGTTCTCCGGTTTCCCCACCACTCATTCCAACTGCTCCATCATCATATTTCCATTCATCCATTTCGCCTGCATTTCATATCATCCTCTTCCTCATTCTCATACCTGGTGGTGGTCTGATCACCCGCTTACAGGTCTTCACTCTATCCGGTCCATATATTCGTCTGCTTCCCAACAGGCATCTGAACCTAGGCACAGGCTTGTAAGTCCTAGGGGGTGTACGTCCTCCATACGTTGAGAGTAATCAGCTAAAGAAGAGAAAGGAAAAATAGGACAAATTGATACTGCCTAAAGCATGTCACAAAAAAGGATAAATTTATACTGATGCGAAATCGTAATAGTGAAAATAAAATGCACAAAATTATTTTAGTCAAAGAAGTTGAATCAGTAGCAGCGTTGAATAAAATCATAGAACATGCCTCAATATTTGGTTCTGTCTTTTAACCTTAACAGAGCCTGCAGCATTTGTAAAACTGATAATGAAGATATCATATCTCTCATCAAGCTGTGCATTTTAACACCCGAACAATGCCAACTTTCGTTTACTCACTCTTCATCTTTCTAATGCATTGATCATACTCGGTTAGCAGTGTCAGCATTGAAAAGCTTAAAAATCACTCCTCAATTTTCATCCTTGTGGCTGCACAGCTTTTGTTGCACTTATACATACCAATAAACTTGCTTTTTTATCATTCGCTTTTGCATTTTCACTTGCAAGAGTTCATGAATAGCAGCATACCTGCGGATCCGTCCCCCAGCACACCTTCTAGCACCGTATAGTTGGGCCGCTCGCTCTTTGTTTTTCCAGTTCGTCTTTTTTTTATTCTAGCTCTGCGGTAGCTTGGCACATAAATAAAGCGGACGCTTTGTAAGGAATTGGAAAGCCGACTTTCGGCGGTAGCTTGGCACATAAATAAAGCGGACGCTTTGTAAGGAACTGGAAAACCGACTTTTGGCCAAACTATACCTAAAGCTAGTACTCTCATCCCACAATTGATGCGCAAAAAAGTAGAAAGTCCTCCAATTCTTTACTGCAGTTGAGACCTGAGTTACATATTGTAGCTTGACGCTGTAATTAAAAATAACTAGGTGCATTAGTCATTATCATCATAAGAATGTTCCCGATGAATGATGAAGCAAGCAGAGCACGAGAGCACTGCGACAGACAGTCAGTATCCAGTGACGGACAGAAACAGGTAATTCCATGGTAGTTTCTAAGTCTTACCTTGAATTTTCTGGAAATGTCCTCAGAAGACCTCTGCTTTCTGGGTGATTTTTGCGTAATTTATGGTAAAAAGTTAGAGACAGACAAAAGCTTACTAAAAATGTGGATCTTCTTAAAGCACAAGTTATGCCAAATACTTCGGTTTTTTTTTTTTTTTTTTTTTTTTTTTTAAGTGAACCATAACCACCGAGATACCCTTTATTATTTGTCTGAATTACAATTTTCTCAAATAGGAACATGTTATTCGTCTTTTTGTAGATTTTGGCCTTGCAGAGAGAACGAAATTTCAAATACATCGCATAGCAACTAGCTCTTAAAACATTTCATTATCGCTTAAAACCTACTGTAGTTCAGATTTCCCTTGCACCTACAAGGAAATTAGCAATACGATTCTTTCTGAAAATGTTTATGTCGATTAAAATATGGTACAGAGAGAAATATGCATTTGCAAGAATAGTGTGTATAAGAGTACGTAGAGCTCTACATATAATTACGAACTGGATTTCTTCAAATTGAACTATATTAAAAGTTCCTAGCGCAATATGTTACGCGACGATCACTTGGTGTATCTTCTAGTGCTATGCACTCGGATTTTGATGGACTTCTTCAAAGTAAACAGTACCAAAGAAGTCATTAATGAATAGATATTTAGCGCACAAGGTTGGAAAGTGCTTTCGTAAATTAAACGCAATGTAGAAGTAACCAAAACGCCACTGCAACACAGTGTACGGTTTGGGGTTAAAGAGAGGCAAAGTCCGCGTATAGCGGGATGAGGTAAACTCAACCTCCTCTGTTTCGCAAACGTTGGATATCGCTGGTATATACCTAAAGCAGCTGAAAGAAGGCTTATGTTCTCTTAGGCGTTCAGGAACGTCGAAGGAGATGCGGTTTCGTGTACCTCAAGCAGCAGCACAACTTGGAATCTGCAATGTTAAGAGGTTGCAAAACGCAACTACTTTATTACCGCAGTAAAAAGAAAGAAAGTTATTAACGCTGCTCTGGAGAAGTAAAATACAAGGACGCCCTTATATATGCAGTGTTTATTCTGCGCTTCCCACTAAAACTGTACACATTGTAAAAAGAATCCGCTAGACATTTATATACTTCCAGATCTCGCACCAGTGAGGCCTACGTAAATAACGAAATGAGGCAGACCCTTTCACGCGAGTGTGTTGGCGGACATATTACCATTTATTATTTTCGTAATTCAAGCAGCTGTTGATATTGGAGCTAAACATGGACATTTCTCTAAGCAAACTTCTGTGCATTGAAATCTGAGAGTAGTAGTGAAGAAAATAATGCCAGAAATGTTAGAATTACCATAAAATGAGGTTGAACCTGCTGCTACTTATTTGTGGACAGAAAACAATGGAACACCTTTCATTTGCGTTTGGTTTGATTTGGTTTATTAGCCGTAAGAATTACGTGGAACTCATGGCATAGTCAACATACAAATACAAACGAAAGATAACAATGTTCACAAAATGCAAAATGTTCCAAACCATCTTTGGGGTGTTCACACACTTTCTATACTACATTTATAATATAAACAAATTGTATAATCCACAAATAACACAAAGTAATTAGAGACTCACATTTCACTATTATAAAATGCATTACACTCAATATTTTCCGCAGCGATCGTTTCGACACTAATTACGTGTCATCATCAGGTGACCTCACCTTATACAATAGCTACAGAAAAACTGTTACTAGTTCACGATGACGTCACGTGGAATAATAATAATAATAATAATAATAATAATAATAATAATAATAATAATAATAATAATAATAATAATAATAATAATAATAATAATAATAATAATAATAATAATAATAATAATAATAATAATAATAATAATAATAATAATAATAATAATAATAATAACAATAACAATAACAATAACAATAACAATAACAATAACAATAACAATAACAATAACAATAACAATAACAATAATAATAATAATAATAATAATAATAATAATAATAATAATAATAATAATAATAATAATAATAATAATAATAATAATAATAATAATAATAATAATAATAATAATAATAATAATAATAATAATAATAATAATAATAATAATAATAATAATTAGCCACAGAAATGAATATTCCTGACAGTGTAATTGTACAAAACATGAAAAGAAGCATTGGAAGCTGGGAAATGTATGAGGTGATACACATATGTACACATGATGACTTTGATCATGCTCAGCTGGTAGTCCAACTCGCTGCTAAAGCCCTATCCAAATCAGCAGACATTAATCAAGTGCTCTGAATAGACTCATCAAGCCTCTCATTCATGGAAGCATGATGTAAATGAAGGCTAATATGCGGAAAGCCACTTATATAGAGCTAACTTAAAGCCAACCGTCTGTAAGTTATCCCGAACTCCTGTTCTGTATTGTGCAATATTGTTACTTCGCGTAAAAACTGCAGTTATATGAAAATGTTATGCGGCATTAAATTACTAAAGGAAACAAAGGGATAGATACACACTTCCCCACGGCAGATCGAACCCTGTTTTCATTATTTAATAAGCAGAGATGTTGGTACGAAACTGGCCAAAAATGCGATTTTTTCAGAAAATTTTCTTCAACGTATCCAGAATAGGGCAATTAAATGTTATGTGCAAATTCACCTGGAACTTGGCGGAGTTCAAATTTATTTAGATGCTTGCAATGAAAAGTCGGTGTTGCAAATCTGTCACATTTCAGTTGGTAGCTGACGCTCGGTCTATTTGTGGTTTTTAGATTTTAATTATATATTTACCTTTAAAATATAGATGTTGGCTACTCGTAGTACACAAGTGTTGCTATTGGTTAACAAAAAATTAAATATATATATATATAACAAATGAATTATGTTGTTTACAAAACAGCTCAAACTTCCATTTGTATAGTTCACTTGTGTCCTTTTAACAATTAATATAAAGGGAAAAGAGCAGAGTGGAAAGATAACGTTTTTAAGAATTCGTTTTTAAGAGAGTTGTGCAGCTAGTGTGAAGAAGAAAGTGTTACTATGAATTTAAGTAAGTTCTATGGTTTCTCTATGAAGATTGTAGTGAAGTGCAACCCTGAGGATCTGTGAAGTGTAGTATTTCCAATAACTATGCCAAAAGTTTAAGTAGGTTTTTCTCCATATAACAATTTTTTGCACCTTTGGGGCAAACTTTTTTGCAGTAAATATTGATCGATAAAGCTGACATTTTCAGCTCATGTAGAGTACATCTTGTTACAGAAAACTGCATTTTTTTTTTTGTTACAATCATGTATGCAAGCATTTGTTTTTTTCTTTGTAATTATTAGTAATATTTCCTTTTACTCTGCTCCAAATATAAAAACATCATATTTCTTATACATATTAATATTTTGGGAAATAAATGCACAATTTCATTGTATAGGCATAGGAGAACTAACACACCAGACTTCAGACTATTCAGACTATTTTAATTCTAAACTGCATAAAGTGCACCTTTTATTACTATTCAACTCAAAAAACATAATGAACAAGTTTTAATTACAAAACTGTTTAAGCTAGAGTAATAAAACTGATACCAACAATATGTCCCGACAGGTTCAATTTAACTTAAATATGTCATTAAAATTGGTTCATTAAGGAAAGAAGTCCATTTGGTATCAGGGTGTCCCCTTAATCACTACAACTCAGTAGAGTTCTACGAAGTACTGTATA
Source organism: Tenodera sinensis (assembly GCA_030765045.1). NCBI lineage: Eukaryota > Metazoa > Arthropoda > Insecta > Mantodea > Mantidae > Tenodera > Tenodera sinensis. The sequence goes on along the minus strand of CM060964.1, from coordinate 44,772,647 downwards.
TGCTATTCTTCATGTAAGCTACATACGCCACAAATGACAAAACTGTGCACGTGACCAGTCGGTCTCTGTTACTCTGGTAGCTAAACCAGGACACGAGCACTCGGCGTGAACAAGGAGCACGACTCAAGGCACCGAGTAAGCATACCGGTTTAGATCGCTTGCGATCTTCTAATACTCCATTCCTGTCCAACGTTTCACTCCAGGAACTAAATCTAACTGTCCATTAGTGAACAAGGAAGCTTAACACTGCTTGTGGTAACCTCAGGTCTTCAGCTGTTGAAACTTGAGTTTGTTTATATTGAGCCACCATCAAACAAAATGCCTGCATATATTGGAGAAATCGATAGGTACCAGGGCAAAACAACTGTCTTCATAAAGAGCATCCGTCGCACACCGCCGTTTACTGGTTAAATCTTGAACAAGGTCGTCCTCCCTCCCTCATTGAGGATTTTCCAGGCTTTCCTCATTTCTCATTACACGCAAATGCCATGGAGGTACCCTAATGACTCAATAGCTTGCGGAGATAGACTTAGTACCTCGACCGAAAGGCGATCTCTGTACCTATACCTCTGACCGAACACACACCGGAAGGATGGATGAAGTGAATGGATCTGAAGGGCGGCCGGAACGTCGCCACGACAGAGCAGAGGGGAAGGTCCCTACATTTTCCCAGTTAGAAGCACTCCGGCGGAGGCTGGTTCCGCCCACTCCTTTGGGTTGGTACTCTCAAGGGGGGGGGGCTCGAAAACTGGCTCCTTTGCCCCCCTTCGGGTTTGTAGCATCCCATGGGGAGGGGGAGGGAGGAAATCAGTAGGCTCGCCTTCCAATCCGAAGGATGAGATTTCCAGAGAGCACCTGTTCCCCCTGCCGTGCTGCTGGCGCAACGCTCGCCGACGTTTCCTACCCTAAAAGAAACCTAACGGGATGAAGGGTGAAATGAAATGATTAATGTAACAAAACGGAAGGACAGAAAATTCGGAGGATATGGAAATCCTTCCCAGCATTTGCCGGGCGGCCTATGAAAACCTCTGAAAAATCCCATGGGTCAGGAAGATCGGCCACGGGGATCGAACCCCGCGACCTCCCGAATGCGGACCACAGACGGTAGCACCTGAGCCATCCAGCTCAGTATACCCTAAAGTTAGTTGTGAAACGTTACCTTCCCAAGTATCATTCCATTTCATGAATCACTGTTGTCATCACCTATTGTGCCTTGTCAAGTAGAAGCTGTTAGACACTACTAAATACAGAGGGAGAGGGGGGGGGGGCGGGGGGAGAGACAGAGACAGAAAGAAAAAGGACGAAAAAAGTCGGAATGTGCGGAATGCAAACTTCGCTGCTGCCTGAGTTATCTCGCTCGGTGATGCTGGAACTACATTTTGAAACTAAAAATTTGTTCAAGATTCCAAACTTTCAATCAACGGTCAGTGAGGCCCTCATTATTTTCACCCAGTTTTGTGTAATTGAGAAAACCTAAAAGATATACTGCCTGAAAATGTAGGTGCTGTTAACCAAAATCATTCAGCTGTGTGCCATTACAAAAATATTATCATCAAGAAGAGTTTATGACTATCTTTGCCATTTCTCCGTGTCCGGCTGAGTCCAATACCTCAGAATAATTGTCACCAATAGTTTCCTATTTTGTTACTAGTCCATCCTTTCCTTTGACAGTTAATCAGGGATGTAACTCTTCTGACTAGGGACTCAATTCTATGCAGTGTGCTTCCGAGACTCTGTGTCTTACAGTTACCTTCAGCTCATGCATCTCAATCAGGCTAAGTCAATTAGGTATTCTGTGATTTCATGTGACAGTTCTCTGGGGGAAGAGCGTACAAAGAGAAGTATCTACCAGAGGGTTCGAAAATAGGACAACATTTACAACTGGGAACAGACTACACCTGTGGTGATTAGTTTTTTCGACGATAGTACTTCTTATCCACTTCTCCCTCATGCTATTTTGAAATGTCTGTGCTTATGCGTTCTATATTTTGTCCCAGATATTAATAAAGTGTATTTAAGTCTCCAATTATTGATACTTGTACTTATTGTTCCAGACTGTTTGATAGTTGAATTTTACAATTAAAAACTTACCGTTTTTGCTTCTCTTAGTATGTTAACGTTTACTTAGGTTTGTATTTATGCAATATTTAAGTATAACTCTTTCGGCGCAGGCAGCCGTCTCAGCTTTAGTTTGACTAGCCGGTCAACACTACCAGGCGTGACCATGGGCGCCGGCAGACTTTTTTCTAGGAGGGGCCGCATGTTGGAAGTTTGCAGTCAGACCATACTAATTCATTATTTTGTGGTCAAAAGTTACAGTATTTGTTGCTGGTAACCGTATTAATATTTGCTAAATAAAAATTGTTCTTTATATTAAAATTAAAATAATAGTCTAGTCAGTAACTGACTGCACATTAAGTTCATTTCTAAGAGGGGGGTCGTGGCGCACCTTGCCCCCCTTCTTCGCGACGCCCATGGGCGTGACTACTCAATCACCATTTCGTAGGGGCTTGGCTAAAGTTTCAGTATGTTAACAAAGCTTGGGCCTCTTAGAAAGCATGCGCCCTTGAACTACCAATGCTCGGATACTAACATTGCGCAATCCGGAGATGTAGGAACTAGACCTATTTGTCCCACTCTCCAGTACTGCACCCCATTCATGACGCCTGATGTGGGCACAAGTGGGGGACAAAGCAGCCGGGCGGTAACGTTTGGCCTGCGAAGAGCTGTTCCGTCAAACCTCCTGCATATAGCTTCAGAGGCTCCATGTCTGTAGCGAATCACAGCGTTGCCTATAGTGCTTTTCAAATGAGAAGGAGTTTGTCCTTGAGTGCCTCCAGGCTGGTAACCAATCGGAGTCCTGCTGTGTTGTCATATTGCTTTCCCCCTAAGTGAGGCTTGATGCGCCCCAAGAAATATGAGATGAGTGGGGGTGATAAGCTTACAACGCTGTGAACGTAAACGTATCTCATTGGCTGCAGATCAGAACTCTTTCTGTTTGAAAAGCACAATAGTCACGAGTAGCTAGCTTCCTCTCGCTTAGTAACTACTAGATTAACGCTCAGGCATTAATAGTTTATTATAAGCTTAAAATTTATGTCAGATAGTGCACTGTAATTTTAGCTTCAGCATTTCGGTATTTATACGCAATTATATTTACCTGCATTTTGTCAGAAACGAAGCAGACCTTGAGCTGAATAATCTCTGTGAATAAGTGTACCATTATGCTTCGCCCTTTCTCCAAATACACCCCTATTTACTCTGACCAGGGGACGGAACATGTAGATAATGTGCAGCTCCATGAATTTGTAGAAGCTTATAAAGTTATAACATGTCGCTTAGGAAAGCAAGTGACTGTGTTAGTGATAGAAAAGGATACAAGTACAGTGGTTTACGTAGTCAAGCACAAGATGTTTATGGGGTGTATAAGTTTTTTAAAAGGAACTCAAGTGACGAAGAAAGGTGCAAACTTGATTTTAAACAGCGCCAAGAGTAAATTGCTGCTGTGTATGAAATAAATCAATCCATTTGTTTAGTTTAACTGATTAGCCAAATTTTACTTAAGCTTTGATCTACATTTCTACTTATTAGCCCTCTGTATGACATCGTCGTGAGCTGACATGTGATACTGTCTTCCCTTTCCCCTCCAGAGAGCAGTATACCCCTCATACACTTTATCGTCAGAGGCCTACGTTAGGTGACAAGGAATACTGTCTTCCCTTTCCCCTCCAGAGAGCAGTATACCCCTCAGACACTTTGTCGTCGTCAGAAGCCTACTGTAGGTGCCAAGGAATAGGATTTCTTCAATGACTGACAACCGAGGAAAGAACTTACACCAGGTGACGTATCACGTGCAGAGATAAGAAGCTCTACAACGCCTGCATCCGCCACACCACAGAAACTTGGAATTCTGATATTACGCCATTGTTACATGGAATACCACGTTGCTATTACTGGTATGTGTGCCATAATGCATAGTGAGCCAATTACGTACATAATTAAATACAGTGATACTATTATTTATTTATGCCAACAAACTTATTGTTGGTGTTTGTAAACACACAAGTCGCGTGTGGGCAATGTTTGAGAGGTAGTATCGGAACTAAAAAATTCAATTCTACAACTGGGATGTGAACCAAAGACCTTCTACTTACCAGGTGGGTGCTCTAACCAGTAAGCTACTGTGACAGCCTTCCATAATGACATTGAATTCTCCAACCGATTCGTATTTCTTCCGGTAAACCACAAAGGCAGTCTCACATCAGTGATAGTTACCCCAATGGTGACTTACTATCGTAAGCACTTCGTCCCGGCATTCAATTTTTCAGTTTCGATTCTACCTCCGAAACATTGAGACTATGTCTATATGAGGGCTATTCAACAAGTACCGTGTTTCAAAATAGATGGTGGTACTACGGCCAGTTGGTGTTACCATCGTGCACTATTGTTTGTTACACATTGCAAACCAAACGTTGTACTGACTCATAGGTTAGTGAGGACTTCGTAGGCATTTCAGTTAGCTGTTCAACGTATTTTCACTTAAATAGTGAAGTGCAGTATCATGTAGTGATCCGCTTTTTACCTTTAGATGGGAAAACTTGCGGGAAGACAAAAGCAAAATTAGGTGGTGTTTGTGGAAACATTTCGCCATCTATGACAACAGTCAGATGTTGATGCAACGTCTTTAAACTAAGCGGAATATACGTTTTTATTGAGGAGCACCCAGGACGAACGGTAGTTGTGGTTACGAGGAAGTCCTTGAAAAAGTCCACAGTGTGATTCTCCCAGAACGAAAGTTTGCGGAGTGGTAGAGGGCATAGGTGCGTCAACGGGAACGGCAACTCCTATTTTGCATGATATGTTGGGGATGAAAAGGTTATCGGGCTGATGGGTGCCGCTTTTACTCAGGGCAGACAACAGGTGGGTGCGACTTTCAGCTTCGAAGATGAGTTTGGAACTATTTAAGTGAAATTTGAAGGACCACTTGCATCGTATTGTCATCGTTGACGAGACCTGAACTCCATATACTCTAAAAACCATGCAACTATCAAAGCAATGGGTATGTGTGTGGCCACCCATTGAGATAGGTTTTTCCGTGGTTTCGCCATGTCACTTAAGCGAATTCTGGGGTGCATTAATCTCTTCTTCACGAATTCCTTTCCCTTAATTTCTCATTTCCTTCCCTTGTCATCTTTCAGTTTTGGTTGGTAACGTGGTTCGTTCCGGCCAATGCGGACAGATGCCATAGTTGCTTGCACGCTGGAACCTCTTCCCTGGCCCTCCCTGGAAGTTGCTGCCCGGGCCACAAGGGTCGCCTCGTCGCCCTCGTCCTGGGTGGAGGACATACTTCGGTTGTGCGCCATGGGGACTTCTGTGCGTCTCTGGGCTTCATTATCTCCGTTCTCTGACAAGCCTAAGGTCTCACTTAACCTCATCCCTTCCCCTGAGGGTTGGTAGCGCGTAATATTTCCATGCGGGGTCGCAGTGGGTCAATGTGTGTCCGTTCGCTACAGACACACACACCTAGATATAACGTGATATTTTGAAAACCTGTAATAAAACTACTCGGAGGAATGTGTACCTATTCCTTATTTTTAGTGAGACCGAACGAGAGGCACCGTGGTAAAGTGTGAGGCTCGCATTTGGGGGCTTCGGCTTCGATTTCCGTCCACTCCACTCCAAACTTTCGGTTTTTCGTGGTTTCTCCATGGTCGGTAGGCGAATTCTGTGGTGACTTTCCTGCCCGTCGTTTTTGTACCCATCATTCTTTATTGTCATCTGTTTCATGGTTGAGGGACCAGACGTCGGTGTTCGGTTTGCGGCTGAGTTTGGAGGTGCGCTTGGTAAAGTATTCTTCCTGGCGTCGGTTGGAATAGTCCAGTTAGTACTCGCCTACGGGTGCTCTCGGGCGGGTGCCCATTCAAGGGATCCAGAGGATTAGGAGCTTGTATGTGGACTTAGGCGGCGTCCGTTGCGTTTGAATTGGAAACGTTATGGGCCCCGTCCATGCTTGGGTAGGTAGTCATACGGATCTAGTTGCCATGACTTCCCTCTCTCCCAGGAGTCACAGTGGAAGTACAAACGGCTGGATGGTGGTCTTACGTGCGGTAATGTGTCCCAGTAGCGGAGTCCCTTCGTTAATATGTATTTTTACCGTTATTTTATGTTTACTATGGAATCGAAACTGTACTGTTTCACATGGCAAATACATTAAACGTTGTTATAGCTTTTTAAATATTTATTCTATCGATATTTGCTGAGCAAAATTCAGGTAAGAAACACAAAGCATATGAACGTTTGCTATGAAATATTCTTCCAATAAATAAAAATAAAGGTAACAATAAATGATATTGTGACAAAAGCGACAAGATCAGTCTAGTTTCTTTTTTCTCACTATATTGTCTTCGAAATTTTTGCCCAAATGCACAGTTCTCTTCTTGGCGTTAATAAAGTCTACAGCCTTTCGTGATGTAACAATTCACAATTGTTTGCTTCTCGTGGCCATGACTTAGGGAAAGTGAAGAGAGACATTGAAAGGATTGTCTCTCATGCATTAACTCCGACGATAGTCACTCGACGCTCGTTAAAACTCTTTACGACGTGACGACACACGCATAGCTGTCTGGCGCTCACTGTCACACTGACCAACGCATGTCTGTAACTGTAGTTCTAATTGTTCTGCTGTTACCTCGCCTCCTTATATAGCAAGGACTACGTCAGATGGACCTTTCGCGAACTTCATCAAACAAACCGGGCGCCGGAGACTTCTCCAATCATCTGGAGAAAACCCCTTTTGTTTCGCCCGCTCTGATTGTTGTCTCGTGTTTGCTCACGTGAGTGGTGTGGGGAAACTTTTATTAGCGCTTTTGATACGCGCTACATCCGTTGTCGTCAAGTCAGGTATACACAACAGTCGCGTGAGGCAGCCTGACCCTGAGCGGTTTTGTTTGCCTGCTTGGTATGTGGTGTGAAGTAACTTAGCCCCGATCGTGCTTTCTGGTGAGCCACGGCCCACGTCACAGTATACAGTGTGTCCCAATTTAACCGCCTTATTTTCACTTCAGTATTTCTGCCAAACTATTTGAGATATCGAAATGAACTAAACTCTACTAATACATATGACTCATCAAGTTTGCATACACAAATCAAGCAAGTCATATCACTTCCATATGTGCCCCACCAGTCACACGAAGAATATGAAAATAAGAATATAGGGCGATTCAATTGGGACACCTGTATTTCGGTTCCTTCCTGCATTAAACCCCGCTGTAATTCAAGTGATTAGGATACTACATTGAGTTTTATGTAAGAATGACGTGGGATTTAAAGTACCAGGTTTCATAACAGTCGTCTTTTATAAACCTCTTCATAATAATTCGTCTCTTATAAGTTACGTCAGAACCATGATTTACCAATATTAAAGGACGGAACATTGTTTATCCAAGCGTAAAGCGCTTAATTTTACGCCACAATGAATTAATACAGATTTTACAATTATATTGTCAACCTACTATTCTCTTAGAGCAGCATTAGAAGGATGTCTATGTGGATCTGTTGTGTAACAAACACATTAGCAGGGTATCCGGATTTGTTGCGTTCAACAACCAAATTTATATTCTGAACTAAATGTTTTGTTAAAAAGATGCAAAATACTAAATGGCGCCTAACAATATGTTAATGGCCTTAATGAATCGTTAACAAAACATTACAGAATATCCAGGTGTCTGCTACTTGTGTATTTTCGATACCATTATGCCCCAACGAACGAATGAAATTTTGGAATGCATTCATTTGGAGAAATGATGTTTGACTAGCCACGGGTCTATAGAAGCTACGCGGAAGAGACCTAATGAAGTCTTAAGGAAACGCCTCCACTGCACTTGTTACAGACTATCATAGAACCAAACGATTTTATTTTGCAATACAGATATTTAATGAGATTGTGTTGAGCGATGAGGCCATATTGCATGTGTTCATCGTCATAAACTCAGGATATGGGCTTAGGAACCTCCATGTGCCCACACTGAGTAACAGTTCCAAGCTTAACAAATGGAAGCCACGCCGAACTGCACTGGACAGGAATTCAGACTTGGACAGCCCAGCAATACAGACGACATGGCAATAGGCTCAGAAGACAGAGAAGAACTACAAAGGGTACTAAATAGGCTGACCTCCAGGGCCATGGAAAACGACCTACAAAGAAATCACAGCACAACCAAACAAATGAATTTTGGAAGTGGTAGAATCAACACAAAGGACAACATGACCCCTTAAAATAATCCACTAGAAGTAGTTCCAAAATTCAGATACTTCGGAGTCACCCTCCAAACCACACTGACATCATTCAACATCCATGTGAAGGCAAGCAGCAGCAATAAAAGCAATCTACAACATCCATTAGCCTCAGACTTTCAATTGAAACAGCAATGGCACTTTTAAAAGCAGCCATAGCTCCAATAGCAACCTACGGAATAAATAATTTGGGACAAACTAAAAACCAACGACTTTATTGCAGTAGAGAAAGTCAAAGCCCGTTATATGAAACGAATCCTGGGTATAGGGAAGAGAGCACCATCAAGACTGGCCTATATCTTTACAAAATAATATTCCTTCATAGGTGACATTAGAATGGAGATACTCCTGCCAGTTACTAAGGTCTACGAGAACACACGTCAAATACCCGAAGGAAATACACAGTATATGGAACGACCTCTACTCAACCGACGCCGTAATGATGCAAGAATAGAAACAAGCACACTACGAGCTCCAACAATGCATGGAGTCCACCACAAACCTTGCCCAAACAGGAGACAATGACTGCCTGTGTGAACTATGCAATGAATATTGTGAATGATACTGCACTCAAAATTGCAAAGATAAGCAAATATCATTAACCAAATTGGCACTGGATTAATATAACCTCGTATTATTGTATTTGTTCATTGCGCGCATTTTCACCAATAATAATTCAGACTTGGAGAGGTTTCCTTCCATACTTTTCTGTATTGTTTCATTGCTTTTCTGTGCCTGGTAAAAATCGCATCATGCCTTTACGGACACACTATATTTCTGAAACTTCCTTTTTGGATACAGAGCGCCTACATCAAACTTGTGCACACGGTGCAATATTTACCCTACCTTTGTTTAGCAGTGGAGCAAGTATAAAATGGAAGTTCATGTTGTTTGAAAGTCCTACGTTTTACAGGAAGTAGCTTTGAGAGAATGCGATGATATGCATGTTAGTACTTCATCCACTCTACGTTGCGGTACGTCGGCAATTTTGAAAACGATGGCTGTGTAGCACTCGTTTATGGAAGCCGAGGGGAAGGCTAATTGCCTGGTAGAGAGGTGTCAGCAGAATATGTGAGAAGGAAGGGGAAATATACTCCGGTATAACAGGGTTTAACAAGACAGAAAATTCCCGTCCACCATCAACAACGTTATTTGGTTTATTAATTTGTATCACACTGCTGTATCAAGCTGGAATTTAATTCCCATTCAGGATGTGTATTTCAATTTTGAGAAATGATTGCTCAGTGATGGTGCGGACTGAGAAGAGGATTATCAGTGAACTGAATTGAAGACCAATTTGCTTTATATTGTTGTTCTGAAACACGAGAAGTATTTCAGCTCCTTGTCGTCATATTTCCAGATCAAATTATGCGAACTGAAGTTTTCATACGGTAATTTTCTCATCAAATAGAGCAAAAAGTAACGAAAAGCCAACTGCATTTTAATTCGCATGTTTAATATGCTGCAACATGTTTGGTTTCCAATAGGTTACGTCTGCAAGGTTTCCCTGATACATGAAAATACAGAAAGGGGTGTTTGTAAGCTCTATGCCTGCAATGCTAATTTTAAGAAGTTTAACTCCACTTTTCAGAGAAACTATTCACTCTAGAAGTATGACATTTTGTACACATATAAATCAATGCTTTATAATTATACGGAATTTTTATATTACATAGATATGTGGATTCATATTTTTAAAATAATTATAATGAATATATTATTTCACCCATTTTTAACAAGAAAAATTTCCAGCATCCATGATTCTAACGATAGTGTTATAAAAAACGAGTCAAATAACCCCAAAATGAGCGGTAAACGTTTCATTACTCTACAATAAGTGGTTCCTGAGAAAATGGGACAAATGTATACAGACAAATAAGTTTGAGAAAAACCTCAATCAAAATTAAGTGGATGTTGTAAGAGCTCTATGCTTGCAATGTTAATTTTAAGAAGTTTAGCTCCACTTTTCAGAAAAAACTATTCACCCTAAAAGTATGACATTTGTACACACATAAATCAATGCTTTTTTAAACGTACTGACTTTTTAGATCACATAAATATCACTTCCATATTATTTTTAAAAACACTTAACGAATATGTAACTTTTATTCATGTCCGTCCTTGGAAAGTTAAATTGATTTTAAAGACACTTCTGGGAAGCTTTTAGCGGTTAAAGGAAGTAGATTATGATAAAATAGGGGTTAAACTTACAAAATCGGCCAAAAAAAACCCCACAAAATTGATATTTTTTACCCAAGCCTGCACAACCTCCCCTAAAAAACCTACTGCATTTATTACGATACACTGGTCGATCACATGAGTCCCTTAGGTGATCTAGAAGGTGCTACTTGTTTCCAGCTGGAAATAGGATTCCCGGCGCAAACACCTAGTTATGTACGTCGATAGATGTCAGTATCCAATAGAAAGGGATCTTCAGCAGAGGTTCATTCAACTGCAAGATAGCTTCGACCGAACCATGTGATTTAATTTCTCTTTCATCTGTCAACACTGTGTATTTCAACTCTCTTTTCCTTTCCCATCTCTATCCCGACATGACCCACATAGTGTAATAATGTTGCAGTCTGGCACTCTGACTACTACGACCACACACACTGTGCTTTAATAATTCGTTATTTTCACGAGCATAATAAGCGCCAATTCTAATTCTTCCTGGACACGTGTTTTATTCGAAGTCATAGAATCCCCAAATAGACGGATGAATTTCTGTGTAAAGTGAACTGAATTTCCGTCTGCTTCGCGTGTTCCAACAAGGTTTGTGTAGAGATGCATAGAAAAAAACTGATGTGTTGCACTCACGTGACTTTCTCTACTCTTGTACTAATCATTCTTGCAAACTCTTATTACTATATCTTCTTCATGATATTGCGTACTTCCGTGTAGATGCAAGGGAAATATGGGTATACAGTAGGCTTTGAACAATAGTCAAATCTAGCTTTCAAATTCTGTTACCTTTTCACGGTTAACAAATAAAAAATGAATAACGATGTTCCTTTTGAAAGAAGAATATGTTCTCCAAAAGTCAAACAAATAGCAAGGAATATATCCGAAATGGTTTCCTCTACAAAACAATTTATTTAGACATAAAATGTGGTTTAGCAAATCTAAATTTTTGTATAGTAAGATTTGGTCTATCTCTTACGGTTTACCAGTTATGCAAAAGTCATCCAGAGTAAATACGACTACAGGGGCTATAGCCAGAAAATTCAAGATATACATTTCATTTGTTATAAAAATATCTTAAACATATGCCATTTTAATCAAAATCATTAGAGCCATTTTCAAGAAAATGAAATGTTTCGAAACATTTTCCATGTGAAGGGTAGTTTAGGGAGGGGCTATTTTCTTCAAAATCTTCCTTTCGTATCCATGAAAGACATTAAACTTAAATACCAACTTTGGTTTTTAACCGACTTTTCTTTTTTGAGTTATGCTGTCCAAAACTGACACGGGCCTTTTTCTAAAAAGGCTTTTTTTTTTTATTCAGGAAGCCTCAAAACATACATTTACGCTGAGATCTCGACATAGAATTTTTGTCTGGAATACAATACTTTCTCCACTTTACTATACGTAGTAGAGAAAGTTTAAAAAAAAAGTTGCAAATGGTAAATCAACGTGCATCCAGTTTTCTAGTGGTGTAAGGTACTCTGGAGTGAGTTTTTCAAACTTTCACGTTGCTTATTAGTTTTCTTTAAACTTGTGTCACTAATACATTGCTAATACACTGAAATTAAGTAATGGCAGATGTCAAATTTAATGACAGCTGATACTCTCTTTCCCGTTAAGCAAATACACGTGGGGACATACATAATTATGATATTTATATCGCCGGCTTTTCACTGTGATTTCACAGCATGTTTAACTATACAAACCGGAAGGGGTTGCAAGCCTTTCACTGGATTTTGTGTTGAACCACCCGCCATTAAATGTTACGTCAGCCATAGGTATGTGTGTATGTATGTGCATAACCTAAGGCGCAACAACCTTTACCGAGCCAAGGCCTACCGCCTGGACACTGCGTCCCCCACCTCTTCCCATCACAGGCGTCATGAGCAGGGTACAGTACTGGAGGTGGGACGAGATCAGCGCCAAGCGCACCCCGGACCAGGTCTCCCAGTGGGGGAAAATCCCCACGCCTGTACGGGAATCGAACCTGGGTCTCCCGCTTGGTAAGTAGCAGCTCTACTACCGCGCTTAGAAGACGACCATATACATACATACACACACCTGATTTCATTTCAAAATGTTATTACTGTGGGTAATAACATTGTCCCATGCGCCTAAAACATTACATTATAGGTTAGCTCAAGCGTTGATTGATGTTGAACAAAGCTACCATTCTGATAATATCTTACTAATAATTGCAGAAGCATAATACATTTTTAAGTATAAAAGGGACATTCTTCGTGATAGGATACTTTTACTTCGTTCAGATCAAAGTTACCAAGTGTTTTTGAATGTAGCTTTTTTCACGAGAGTCTTACACATAGCAATGTAAATTTTCATTGAGTTTAGGCCGGAACAGTTTCAGTGTATAAAACGTTATTTTGAGAAACCAGATCTTTTAAAACTAATATCAGGGGCAAATGCTGCGATTCGGACTTCTTTAAATGGATGTAGTGGCCATAGGATTTAGGGGTTATTGCGATGCTGACTGGCAGCAGCCATCTAAGGGATGCTCAAGGTCAAGCTGCCTCACACCGCTGTTTGTAAATACGTGGCCCGACAACAATGACGCGGCAGAAAAAAGCGATTTCAGGCTGTTGGAGAAACTGTTCAGGTGCCGGGCTTGTACACGAGAAGCTGGATTTCGAGAAAAATAAATGCTACTTTATTCTCAGCTATATTAACGAATACGGTGTTCAGAGAAGCGAGTCCTTAAGTGTTGAAAGAGCCAGCTCTTAGCAGTTAGTTTCAAGTGTGTGTGTGTGTGTGTGTGTGTCTGTCTGTCTATCTGTCTGTCTGTCTGTGCGTGCGTGCGTGCGCGCGCGCGCGCGCGTGTGTGTGTGTGTCTGTCAGCTTGTGGACAGCATAACTCATAAACGAAATGTCGGTTAAAAACCAAAGTTGGTATTTAAGTTTAATGTCTTTCAAGGATGTTTCACGAATATTTTGAAGAAAATTGCTCCACCCTTTACATGGGAAATGTTTCAAACATGTTAATTTTCTTGAAATTAGCTCTAACGATTTTGATTAAAATGCCATGTGTTTGAGATTTTTTTTGGCAAATGAAGTGTATATTTTGAATTTTCTGGCTATAGCCCTTGTAGTCCTATTTACTGTTGATGACTTTTGCATAACTGGTAAACCGTAAGAGATAGAGCAAATTTGACTCCACAAAACATGTAGATCTTGCTAAAACACATAATTTATGTAACAATAACTCTTTTGTAGAGTGAACCATTTCGGAAATATTCCTTGATATTTGTGTGAGTTTTGGAGAACTTATACTTCTTTCAAAAGGAACACCGTTATTCAGTTTTATACGTTAACCGTGCAAAGAGAACGTAATTTGAAAGCTTCAAAAAATTTGAATATCGTTCGAAATCCACTGTATTCCCATATTCTCCCCGTACCCACAAGATGATAAACAATAAGATAATTTCTGCAAATGTTTATCTCAACTAATACGAAGAAGATATAGGAATAAGAGTTTGTAAGAATGGTTAGCACAAGAGTAGGGAAAGTCATGTGAGTGCAACACATCAGATTTTTAATAACAGTGCTCCTCAGGTTTTCTAATTTTAAATTTCATGCTGACCTTAAAAACTCCTTTTCCATAGACCAGACAAGTCAATAAGGAAAGCAGAGAAAGGATAGCGACTGCTCCCACACCACATTACGGAACGACACAGAATGTTCAAGTCAAGATATAGAGAAAGACATTGAAAGACAGAAAGATTATCAAAAGAACAACTGTGAATTGTAATGACAGAAAATACCATAAACTGTGTTAACAACTAGAACAAAACTGCGCATTTGTGGTAAAATTTAGAGGACAATAAAGTAATAGAAAAGTAAGAGGATTGTGGATTTTGCTGTTTTTGTTACAATAATAAGTAATGATAACTATTATTAGGTATACGTTCTAAGAAAATATATAAACATACATCTTGTCATATTCATTGTCGTTTTTTAATGGCGTCTAATATTAAATTGAGACAAGTGCCTGATGAATAATCAGAAATAAAATAAAATAGTGTTTCATTATGTAAAATACACAAATGGTCTTCTTTCCATTCTTGATGAAACGTGCCCGCAGTCATTTTAAACGTCCATCCAATACTGTTTATTAGCTTCAACTGCACCGTGTAGCCTACTGGCATGGATGGAGGTAAACAGCTGTGCACGGGAGGTGGCTCCTAGGAGACATTTAATGACACGCCTGCCATAGACATTAACTTTAATATTAAATGCTCATTAAGTTTTCATATCTCATCACGATATGTGATGGTATTTTCTTTGGCAATATTTCTGTCCCACAAAATACTATTTAATACATCTGCTGTTGCTCTACCTTTGTTAACTCTGTTTTTTGTCACTCTGCCTTATCCTTTTTACCAATTGCAACTCTCAATTATTCAAAATCTTCACAGCCTTTTATTAAACCGTTTTATCTTTTTCTTATTGTCATTATTATTATTATTATTATTATTATTATTATTATTATTATTATTATTATTATTATTATTATTATTATTATTATTATTATTATTATTATTATTATTATTATTATTATTATTATTATTATTATTATTATTATTATTATTATTATTATTATTATTATTATTATTATTAATTCTACTATTATTATTAATTCTACTACTGTTACTGTCCCTGTCACTGTTATTGTTATTGTTGTCCTCGTCCTCATCCTCACCATTACCAATGTTGTTACTATTATTGTTGTCAATTATCAACTCCAATTTCAATATATAAATTTATTTATACAATCAGACATTCATCATATTTGTAATTTTTATACCTAATAGCGATTGATTAAAATCAGTGACAGAGGAAAAGTTACGTAGAGACTAAATTGTGAAGTACCTACATGGTTGGCAAAATACATTCTGTCTTCAACACAAGGGAGGGAAGCTCAAATTTGTGCCCGGTTCTAATTTACACTTCGAATCTGATTTTTCAGAGGCAAAATTATTTCTTGCAGTATGCTTTAAGGCTACTGTTAGATAAACAATTGGTCTACAGAGAGATTTATACACTTTGAGTTCAAAGGTACAAATGTACCGTTATGAATGTCTTACAACTGCTAGTAGAGCCTAGCTTATGGTGAGAAGGCATGTATGGACATTGCTCAAAAGGTATGAAAAGTCATACATTTTGTTTAGTGTCTAGCGCCGGACACAAAAAGTATCACGTGACGAATGTTGTGATGTTCGTAGTCCTTAAAGTAAACCCTTAATTGGGATATTAGGGACATAATAGCGCCTAATTAACTCCTAATATTTTCAAATACTAACATGTTTCCTACCAAGGTTTTGCAAAGGAATGTACGCATGTAATGTAGCGTTTCAGATCGCTATTTCACGATTGGTGAATTTTAGCTGGGTAGCATGTCAGCAAATAGGTACTTACTCTGTTCCGTCATTTTTGACATTTTCCTAACTTCAAAATATTCCAAAGGTTGTACTTTTTAAACCCTCTATTTACAATTTTAGTAGTGGTTAAAATAGTAACCGTGGAATGCTGGTATCTACTTACATTTATTTCATTTTGCTACGTTGTCCTTGCTATGTTTGTTTTGCTTTAGAATATTATGAAAAAGCCATTTTTCAACATTTATCCTTCCTAAGTAAACGACGATCAAAAATGAGTATGTGTACAAGTAATTAGTCAAATGAAATAGGTATCAGAATCCGTATCCCATAAATTAAGTTGGTTAAGTGTGAGACTTAAAACAATATTGCAAAATGTATTAAATCTTAAAATCTCAAATTTAGAACATTTACTTTTATATTTACGTCAAATTGTAGAGTTTTCGTTTTTCACAGATTCGTCCCCTCTACCTTTCGTATTAGTTGATGCAAAATAATGTGGAACCACATACACAGAAGCAGGTTCAATAATTCTAAATACATTTCTGGGCACATATTTCCACCGTTTTTGGTGACTATTCTACTCATACGTAACTGGGTTGAAATCAAACAATCATGTGCATAACAATTTCAAAGTTCAACCAATGACAGGCTTCATTCGCGATAAATGTATCAGATTTCATTATCACCTCCTCTGAATTTTAATTTTTCTTAAGATCAGGTTAGAGAATCTAGCTGCTCTGTGCTACAGATGCGCAACAGCTTATGCAATTTCACGCAACAGAGTCACCATTCAAATGTCAGAAATTTCTGACTCTCGCTTCGGCGAACCATCTAATGCTGAAATAGATGAAATCATTTAAAGAAGAAAATCTCAGAACACACAATACAACAGTAAATGTGTTTGAACTCAAGTTTGACAAATTTTGTATTGATCGAAATTAGAAATTAATAGCAGATACTCCAACTTCTGACATTGCCATCTTAAAAGATTGGGGTATTAATATGGTAACCGTGCAGGCCGTGCCAATGGACGCTGATGCCTGTATTCATGCTACATGTTTCTTTTGAGAGGTTAGTAATTACGATACAATATTTAAATAACATTTCATACGTTATATCATCCTTTATTTCGTGAAATAATGTTCAATGCAACTAGTCAAATTCTCTAGATACGTTGACAATCACTCGTGCCATTACTTATAATTTTATGAATAAACGAAGACAATAAACTGTTCTTTCTTGGTGTTTCAACGCTCAGCATACCTTTGTTGATATGTCCAGTCATAGAACAGAGAAGTTGCCTCTTGTTTCCTCTGCGGGCAGCGGCTAACAAATGAACAAGTTTCGGCGACAATAAATCATTCAAGATCCAATGTTGACAAGCTTCACAAATTAGGGATGTGTCAGGATGTCTCATAAATATCAATATCACAAGACCGCGTTCTGAAGTTCCTGTGCTGCAGAACCGTGTCGCATGAACCAAAATCCCATCAGAGAGAGAGGGAGAGGGAGGGAGGGAGGGAGAAGGAGAGAGAGCGAGAGGGAGACGAAGACAGAGAGAAATCCAAAAGTTCACGGATATAGACCACTCGTTCATTTTAGACGGATGTCCATTAGTGAGGATACGATGAGCTGGCCCATAGGTAGGTATTCAACCCTTTTTCTCCACGTATCCCCAAAGACACTTTTAGCATTCCAGCTTGTACCCCTAGGCCTAGACTTGACCCTAGACCTGTCCTTGATTCAAATTATACATAACTATATAATTGGTTATAAATTTTCAAATTTTATAAATACTACAAAAAGGAGGATTATGATATAAATGTATAAAATAAATGTAATTGTGCTATATTATAAAATAAACATAGCATATAATAGCAAATACAAAATTATATGAATTTGGGAAATAGGGATGGCTTTATAGAATTATTTCCCATGACCTACAAACATCTGAGAAAGTGTGGTGCCCTTCAGAGATTACGGAATGGAACAAATGACCAACTCTATTGGGAAGCCAGAAGGCTGATAGCAAATGGTCCACAAGTCTAGATCATGAGATTAAATAAATCAACAAATCATAGAATTATTCGACAGTTTGGTTGCAAATAATGCAGAGGGGTGGAGATCGATCAAACATATTTGATACGAGTCCATATTTAATGTAAGATTAACAGCGATATCTGTATTTCACATTTCTCAGATTTTTTAACTTCCTCGTATATTCCACAGTGGTAGAACAGGCTTTGATGCACTTTTCAATTGGTGGTGGTTCAACACTATCACTTATTTCACTAATTTTTTATCCATTTACAATAAAAGTTAAGCTATGTAGTTCACTACCTCATTAATAAAATAAATTCAACGGTCATAATCTGGAAAAAGTTCACAACTTTAGAGGATGAGATATGAGATGTTGAGTAAAGAAAATGAACCTGCACTTAACAGTCATGAAAATATACCGAGTACTGAAACATAAATCAGTTGGTGACATACATTCTCAGTCACTGTTGTTATCGGCGTTTGAAACTAAGAATACAAAGGATTAGTCACTGAAGCTGTAAAATATAGTTCGGTAGACCAGTAGAATAAGCAAAATGTATTCTTGGACAGAGACAATTCAAATGTCTCAAAACTAACAGAAAAAAAGACCTCTACATGGTCCAGCAATGTAAGCAGTTACCGCGGTTGGATTGTTTATGGGAACTTTATGAACAGATTCAGGAAGCATATTGCCCTGGAGGGTGATTATTTTCAACAGCTTCTGTAACACTGTTAGTGATTACCATTATTAGCAATTCCCAGTGAAGCTTAATGATTACAGATATTATTCTGATGCTTTCAGTAAAAGCTCATTACCTTACGCGCGGAGATCATGTGTTTCTTTTCCCTGTCAATAGTATAAGATTAAAAGTTAGGCATAGTTTTATTAGGTATGCACATTTATAATCCACCTCCAAGCTATATCCCTTCACCCAACGAGAGCAATATTGACTAAAGCTGAACATTCGTTGTATTCTCCAGGAATAACATTGTTTAACAACTTATGTGAACTAATTTGTGACAACTGAGCAAAAAAAAAAAAAAAAAAAAAAAAAAAAAAAAATTATCATGTTTTGTGCTCTAGAAACGTTCTGAGTAAATATTGTAATAAAATTACAATTCAACGAATCCCAGTCGTTAACATTCTTCACACTTCGGTGATATTACAACTCACAATTATTCTCTTCAAGTAGCCTTGACTCAGTCTGTTCGCTGTCTTTCTTCACTTTCTCTCTCTCTCTCTCATATACTAACTTCGACGATAAAATCACTCGACGTTCGTTAAAACTTCTACACGACGCGATACACACACGCACACGCGCGCGCGCGCACACACACACACACACACACACACACACACACACACACACACACACACAGCCGTCTCACAAACACTGACACACTGACCGACTCATGTCTGTAACTTTAACTCTGTGCTGTTACCTTGCCTTCTTATATAGAGGGGATGACGTCACACGGACCCTTCTCGACTTCTAAAAATGCGCGGGCGATGAAACAGCCAAATCTTTCTCGAGGGCTCTGGAAACCCTTTGTGTTGTTAGTCAACTGTTCGCTGACCTGAGTGGGGTGGGGAAGCTTGACCTTGCTCATTTATTTGAGCGCCGGCCTAGTATGTGGTGTGAAGTACCTTACCCCGACAGTCCTTTGTTGTGCGCCGCAATATGTTTATTATCGGAGTGACCGTGACACAGTTACATAACGATTTAAATAATTCTAAGCCCAGGAAGGAGTTGCACATCTGAAGTTTTTTCTAACATTTCTCACATTTTTTCCAAACTTTCTATAAGTACTTGCAAACCTTGCTAAACATATGGTAATTAATTTATAAAATGCATTCTAAGTAAAAATGTACCCTGTGTAATAAGAAAAATCACAATTTCAGATCAACTTTATTAATAAACCTTCTCTTGCACTCTTCTCGGTTACAATACTTCAGACATTTTAACACTCCGTTAGGCAAGCGCTCTTGTAGAACAAGGTTTGTCATAGGCGCCTAGTGGGCCCTTGCTATGTTTTTGTGCTTATATGATTGCATTTGTTTAATTGTATTTTTCCTACATTCGTGTGTTTAGCTTCATTTAGCTTAAATATACATGGTTTTTACTACCATTACCTCACTAGATTGATCGAAGATAAATAAAAAGTAGTATGAGTACACTATACATTATCATTTGTACAGAGAGGCCCAAACACATAAGAACCGCGGCGCGGTGCTTTTCCACAGCGCCGATGTAAACACGACAACAGCAGCTGATGTGCACAAAGTCACGCGGATGACGTGTTTTTCTCTGCTCTGAAAGTGCAGTATTGAGCTGACGCACTATCTGCGATATCTATATCTGGGGTAACTTAAAGCATAAAGGGTACAACACAAACCCACTCACCCTGGATGTATTAAAACAAAATACCAGTGAGGAAATTGCCAGCATTTCTCAACGTGAACTACGGCGAGTGATGGATAGTTTCCTAAAGGGGTGTTGGGGCCCAAATGACCAAGTTGTCGACGGGCCCTTAAAGATCACTCACTCACTCTAAAGGGGTGTCAAAAATGTATGGACAACGACGGTGGCCATTTTCAGCATTTCCTTTATTACTAAAGCCTTTAAAAGTAGTTTTAAAAATGTTGTACTGTTTCATCCGTGCTGTTCAATGACAGCGGAAGTCGGCGACGAGCGCCGAGGATGCGTACAGGCAAAACACAACCCAGTTGGTTCCCAGTCTTTTGGATCACCCGTTACTACACTACATGGAAAGATAAATTGCGATTACTCCGCATCTTAATTAGAGTTTAGAACAATGATGTCATAGGGTGTGACTGCTTGCTGCTTGTGACGTCATGGAAGGTCGTCACTTCGAGATATCGACTGGCCTTAGCCTAGAGAGGTGTATAGCCGTCAGGTTGGTAAGCGTAACCCCTCTCGCCTCCGCTACTCCCCTCACACAGTATAAAATCCGGCTGCCCGACCAGTCGTTAGTTCACTTCAGCGCGATGCGCTGCCTGCAGTCTTTCATCTTCACTTCAACGCGAAGTGCGTTGCCTGCAGTCTTCGATGTTTACTTCAGCGCTGCCTCTAGTCTTCGTCAAGTAGTCGAGCTCCGTTAGGCGCTGCCACCAGTTGTCTTCGTCAGTCAAAGTATGGTGAGCTTCGACCAAGCGTAATGTATGAGCCTTATACACTATGGTTTAATCTTCATCAAGCCGAGGCACTCAGCATTAGTATCTTACATACTTGCCTACATGTTCGTCAGTAATGAGCCGATAGGCTTAGCAATTCTCAATTCTACTAACATTACTCGGCAAGCTCCTCTTCATCGAGCCAAGCAGTTCACCAACAGTGACGTCAGCACGCATCGAAGGCAACAGGGTCATGTTTCTTGGTCTTGCTTGTCAAGGGGGGGCAAGCAAGTGAGCAACTTTTCTCCGTAGAGAAGCAACGTCGGCATTCACCACCATTTCTTCGAGATGTATGCTAATTCAGGCATACACTGGGCATACGCGGAATTAAGCAGGAACGACGCGTTTATTCTTCATGGTTGATATGCAGGAATGTGCCACAGCCCATGTGCATGTTCATTTCAACATAATTGGATAAGGACCTGTTCCAAAAACACACCAGACATTTGGGTGAGACAAACAGTTCTGTATTTAATTTAGATGTATGTGTTTAGTGTTTTAGGGCTTTTATGCTAAAGCAGGGTAGGTGATCTTTGTATCACGGTTAATGTAGCCTAAACGGCAATAGTTATAATTCCGACTAACGCAATCAACTGAGTGTGGTTAAAAGGGATGACTTTTGTGTGCCAAGTTATATTGGTGAGTCAGGCCCATTCTATCAGTGTTGCTCAGGAAGTTAAATAGTCAGGAAGGAATTATTACTTAGTGCAAAGAATAGTTTACATTCATGTCTATTTTATGTAACTGTTTATTTTACTACATTTTCGTAATACATATATTATCATTCACCATACTTTCAATGTTCTTATGTACATTTTGTTACTTAACACCGTCAGTGTTAAGTCCTGTATTTATTTTATGTTTTCAAAATATATTCAAGGAAAAGGCATTTGGTATTATATGTAACCACAATATACCCCACCGATCTATTCCCAACACGATTCCGCAAATAGATGTCCACTCACTCTCGCTAAGCCAAGTCAAGTGGGGTAGCAGAAAAGCATGGGGCTAGGCTTAGCAAGTGTCAAGTTAAGTAATGGTAGCAGATAGTTAAAGAAAGAGAGAGTGGCGTGCGACAGCAGTGGTAGCAGAGCGTGGTTACATGCAATGGTTACATGCGTGGTTCAATGCAATGGTTACATGCGTGGTTCAATGCAATGGTTACATGCAGTAGTTATATGTCGTGGTTCAATGCAGTAGTTACATGCAATGGTTACATGCAGTAGTTACATGCAATGGTTACATGTCGTGGTTACATGCCGTGGTTAAATAGTAGTGGTAACAGACATCGCGGTTCTTTGTAATTTCATGGTTACATTTAATTCTCTTGGTTACTTGTAATTTTTGTGAGTACTGGTTTATAACTTTACAGTTGAAAATAACTTCGACACAAATTGAAAGGTATACTAATGCATCCTTGAATGTATTTAATGTTTTGATTTATGAATTGTTTGCCTCACTATAGGTTGTGTATTTTATAAACATGGAACTACCTTTTCAACCTGAAGTTTTGAATAGAAGTGAACTTGAAAATGAGTTGTGTAACATTAAGGTTGAGTGTGATACTAAGAATTCTGTCACTGATTTACAACAGTTACTGCGAGTTCAGTTAACACAGGATCCACATACCATTGGTGCAAGTTTACCGTGTAATGAAACCATAGAATTTCAGTATTGTGAGCGTGCGTCTCAATCACTGGGTGATCTAGTAGAGGAATATGTTAAGGTAGGATGTACACAGTCACAATTGCGTAGGATTAAAGGTCGTGTCAAGTATTGGCAATATAGAACAAACCGTTTGCAAAGGTTAGCTACAGAAAGGTTGAAATCTCAAACTAGGAATATTTCGGAATTTTGGTTGAAGTTAGGGGATAAGCTCTCAGAATTAAAATACACTAAACAAACTAGTGAGCCCATGGAAGCAAATGGTGTAACGCCATTTATTCAGGAAAACGT
Source organism: Tenodera sinensis (assembly GCA_030765045.1). Lineage (NCBI taxonomy): Eukaryota > Metazoa > Arthropoda > Insecta > Mantodea > Mantidae > Tenodera > Tenodera sinensis. The sequence goes on along the minus strand of CM060964.1, from coordinate 44,749,586 downwards.
AGGTAGTCAAATGGGGAAGGAAGATAATGCAATGGGAGTCACGTTAACTAAACTAAAATTACCGCATCCATGCCAGAGAATTCTAGGTGATATTAAGCCAATGCAAGGGAATACTCCAGAACATATTTTGGAATTTCTTGTTACTTTAATTAGATGCCAGTATCAAGCGAAAGTATACTCGTTGAGTGATCAAATTATTTTGCAATTTTTTCATGTGCATGTAGAAAACCCAGTTCTAGATATTTTGTTGAGATCAATTACGAATGGGTATAGTATATTGCAATTTCAGAAAGAAATAATTAGAGTTCTTTTGTCTCCATTGAAATATAATCAGTTACTTAATTTACATTACTTTCGCAGACAGAGAGAAACGGAACACTTTTCTGAATTTGTGGAGAACATAAAGTTGATCGTGAAGGCATTATGTGTAAATTACACAGAACCAGAAATTGTGCAGAACATAATTTCCAATTCCCGACATACGGAAATACGTGCATTAGCTTTAGGTCAAAATTTACAGTCATATCAACAACTGGATGACTTAGTCATTCGATTCCGACATTTGCCCACGGAACATAGCAGTTCTGAAAGGAAAGAAGAAAAAGTCAAATCGGGTTCAGAAAGAAGTACGGTGTGTTGGACTTGTAAACAGACAGGTCATGTCAAATACAATTGCCCGGAAAACAAAGGATGTACATATTCCAATTCAAGGTTCTCAACCAAAAAGAAAGATAGCGGACATTTGGTTATGCCAGTCTATGCGGATAGTATCCCTGTGGAGAAAAATATTCAAGCCATAGTAGGTTTTCCAATGCCGTATGTTAGTGTTGAAGTAGATAAAATTCCGGTTTTAGGATTGATCGACACAGGTAGCGTAGTTTCCTTAATTGATCACAGATGGTTTAGTAAGTTGCGTCGTAATTTAAACACAAGTACTGTTAAGATCATTTCAGCAAATTTAGAACCAATTCAAGTTTTGGGGGAAGTATTATTATCTCTGAGTATAGCAAAATTTCGCTGGAAAATGCAATTTTGCGTGGTTCAGAAATTACCTGTACCGATTATCTTGGGAAATAACTTCATTGCTCATACTGGTTTGATATTGGATAGTTCAAGTAGAAACTTATATTTCAAATTTTGTCCTTCAGTAAAAATACCATTTAAGGCTTTGAGCAATATTCCCGGGATGACGTCATGTGCTAGTGTAAATAATACTATGGAACAACAACCTGTTTCTGAATTCAGTTTAGACCATTTAGACCACGAACAAAGACAAGTGATACAGAATTTATTACTTGAGTTTCCAGATGTACTCACGAACCAACTAGGTTGCACGAACTTAGTAACATATAAGATAGAGTTGCATGACAAGCAACCGGTTCGACTACCTCCATATCGTTTACCACCTCAGAGACTACATATATTGAGGGAAAAGGTAAATACTATGTTAGAGCAAGGAATCATTAGGATGTCGAATTCGAATTATTCAAGTCCGGTTTTCCTTGTCCCCAAGGCTGATGATGATGCTAGAATGGTAGTAGATTACAGAGTGTTAAATAGCAAAATTAAAATTGATCAAGTTCCTCTACCACATGTCCATCTAAATTACCACTGGTTTGCTAAGGCAAAATATTTTACGAGCATCGATTTAAATCAGGCGTATTATCAAATTCCGTTGGAAGAACAATCGAAAAGGTTAACGGCCTTCACCACGGATTATAATCTGTATGAATTCAATCGTTTACCGTTTGGTTTAGCAGTGGGCGCCCAAGTCCTGTCACAATTATTAGACAGAGTTTTTGGTGACATAAAATTTAATTATTTATATCATTATTTAGATGACTTGTGCATTTATTCCACAACTTTTGATGACCATGTAAGACATCTCCATGAAGTATTTTCTCGACTTCGTAAGGCGGGTTTGACAGTTAATCCAAATAAAGTTAAGTTTGCTACTCAAAAATTAACTTTCTTAGGTCATATTATTTCTGGTAACAATGTAACCATCGATCCTCAAAGGACTAATAAGATCAGGGAGTATCCAGTGCCCAAAACTGCTAAGCAGATATCGCGATTTCTCGGAATGGTCAACTATTTCGCGAAGTTTATTCCCGACTATGCCGAGCAGGTATGTCATTTAAACATTTTACGAAAGAAAGGGGTAAAGTTTAAATGGAATGAGGAACAGAATCAGGCATTCCTTAGGCTTAAAGAAGCTTTAATTTCTCCTCCAGTGTTGGCGGTACCTGATTTCTCTTTGCCATTCATTTTGCAAACCGACGCTTGTGGTTCTGCGGTTGCTGCCGTTTTACTTCAGGAACACCCTGAAGGTAGACGTGTTGTTTCCTACGCGTCTCGTATCCTTAATGAACAGGAAAGAAAATATTCTATGTACGAATTGGAAGCTTTAGCTGTGTTGTACGGGGTAGAAAAATTTAGGTTTTACCTAGAACATGTTGAATTCCTACTAGAGACTGACAACCAGGCTCTTTCTTGGGTTTTGGCCAGACCCAGGAAAAGTGGTCGAATTGTTAGATGGGCTCTGCGAATTTCTGCATTCAAGTTTGAGGTTCACCATATAAGGGGCAGATTTAATTGTGTAGCAGATGCTCTTTCTCGAATGTACGGAGAGGAAAAGAACGAGCAAGTGGACTCGAATACTCCTCATGCTCCAGTATTGACAGTGTTAGGCAATTTTCCTTTCGCTTATGAAGATCTCAAAGACCATCAGATGAAAGATGAGAATCTAGCTTCCATAATATCAACGTTGCGGCAAGGTAAAGAATGTCAACCATATCTCTTATCAAGAGGCGTTCTTTGTTGCAAAGATAGAACAGGGAAAAATAAAATTGTGGTACCCGAGCAATTGAAGAAACTATTGTTTCAATATTTTCACAATAGTCCATGTGGAGGACATTTAGGGATATTTAAAACCAGGAATAAAATAAGGGACCAGTTTATTTGGAAGGGAATGGACGACGAGATTCGTTTACAGGTTAAGGCGTGTCATCTGTGCAAAATGTCGAAACCTGCACAGAGCACTCACTTGGGATTTTTGACTTCCACGATTGCAGAGAGACCAATGCAAAAATTATTTGTGGACTACATTGGGGCGTTACCCAGGAGTAAACAGGGAAATAGGTTTGTGCTGGTGGTAGTTGACGCCTTTACGAAGTATGTGTGGTTGTTGCCCACACGGGACGCCAACGCAGCTAGCGCGGTTCAGGGTCTGAAGACTATTATTTCTTGTTTTGGGGTGCCCGAGATGGTTGTTAGTGACAATGCGTCGTATTTTCAGTCCAATTTATTTAAAACATTTTGTTTTAGTTCGGGAGTCAAGCACATTACAACTATTCCGTATGATCCTAGACCCTCATTAAGTGAACGGGTGAATAGAAATTTGAAAAACGCCTTAATAGCATATCATTTTCAGGATCATACCAAGTGGGACGAAACATTATATTGGCTAGCATTCGCGTTAAATAGTGCCAAGCATGAATCTCATGGGCAATGTCCATTTAATTTGATGTTTTCCTTTCCACCAAATTCTCCGCTAGCGAACATGTGGAATGTCCGCGATATAATTCCAGAGCAGGTAGACAAAACACATATTAGAGATGTATGGAACCGAGTGAGGCGAAATTTAATACGTTCTCAGCTGAGGACACGTCGTAACTATGATAAAGGGAGACAACCTCATAAATTTAATATAGGAGATATTGTTTATGTGAGAAATTATCCAAAGAGTAAAGCTGCGGATAAATACTCAGCGAAACTTGCTCCAAGGTATGTAGGACCTTATAAGGTGCACAAATTCTTGTCTAATGTATCTGTTATAGTAAAGAATGTGCACACAAACAAGGAAGTAAGGGCACATGTAAGCCAACTCAAACCATAATTTCAAGCTATATTGTATGTATGTGTTAGGAAGTAAGGTGTATTTTAGTGTGTTTATTGTAAACTTAAATGTCTGGCGGTGTGCTGGAAAGGTCTACAAGCCAAAAGATATAGTTTAAGTATGATTATTAATGGAAAATAAAAGTCTGAAGCCTTTTATTTTAAATTGCCCCCGGGAGTCTGTGACGTCATGGAAGGTCGTCACTTCGAGATATCGACTGGCCTTAGCCTAGAGAGGTGTATAGCCGTCAGGTTGGTAAGCGTAACCCCTCTCGCCTCCGCTACTCCCCTCACACAGTATAAAATCCGGCTGCCCGACCAGTCGTTAGTTCACTTCAGCGCGATGCGCTGCCTGCAGTCTTTCATCTTCACTTCAACGCGAAGTGCGTTGCCTGCAGTCTTCGATGTTTACTTCAGCGCTGCCTCTAGTCTTCGTCAAGTAGTCGAGCTCCGTTAGGCGCTGCCACCAGTTGTCTTCGTCAGTCAAAGTATGGTGAGCTTCGACCAAGCGTAATGTATGAGCCTTATACACTATGGTTTAATCTTCATCAAGCCGAGGCACTCAGCATTAGTATCTTACATACTTGCCTACATGTTCGTCAGTAATGAGCCGATAGGCTTAGCAATTCTCAATTCTACTAACATTACTCGGCAAGCTCCTCTTCATCGAGCCAAGCAGTTCACCAACAGTGACGTCAGCACGCATCGAAGGCAACAGGGTCATGTTTCTTGGTCTTGCTTGTCAAGGGGGGGCAAGCAAGTGAGCAACTTTTCTCCGTAGAGAAGCAACGTCGGCATTCACCACCATTTCTTCGAGATGTATGCTAATTCAGGCATACACTGGGCATACGCGGAATTAAGCAGGAACGACGCGTTTATTCTTCATGGTTGATATGCAGGAATGTGCCACAGCCCATGTGCATGTTCATTTCAACATAATTGGATAAGGACCTGTTCCAAAAACACACCAGACATTTGGGTGAGACAAACAGTTCTGTATTTAATTTAGATGTATGTGTTTAGTGTTTTAGGGCTTTTATGCTAAAGCAGGGTAGGTGATCTTTGTATCACGGTTAATGTAGCCTAAACGGCAATAGTTATAATTCCGACTAACGCAATCAACTGAGTGTGGTTAAAAGGGATGACTTTTGTGTGCCAAGTTATATTGGTGAGTCAGGCCCATTCTATCAGTGTTGCTCAGGAAGTTAAATAGTCAGGAAGGAATTATTACTTAGTGCAAAGAATAGTTTACATTCATGTCTATTTTATGTAACTGTTTATTTTACTACATTTTCGTAATACATATATTATCATTCACCATACTTTCAATGTTCTTATGTACATTTTGTTACTTAACACCGTCAGTGTTAAGTCCTGTATTTATTTTATGTTTTCAAAATATATTCAAGGAAAAGGCATTTGGTATTATATGTAACCACAATATACCCCACCGATCTATTCCCAACACGATTCCGCAAATAGATGTCCACTCACTCTCGCTAAGCCAAGTCAAGTGGGGTAGCAGAAAAGCATGGGGCTAGGCTTAGCAAGTGTCAAGTTAAGTAATGGTAGCAGATAGTTAAAGAAAGAGAGAGTGGCGTGCGACATGCTTCAGACAGTCTTAACACGGGCTGTAAAACGTGCACACCGTGGAAAAAGAGGAGGTACTTCCACATTAGCAGTCTCTTAACATAAGCACAAAAGTTAATAAGTATTGTAACATATTGAATGCACTCTTAGTTTGATGGAAGGTTTTTAGATTTGGAGGCTCTCAAATCATAACTGGATCACTTTTCCTTGCCCTAATCGTTGATTCCGAGAAAGTTCCAGTTGAACTTCAGCCAGAACTTATGCTCTGATTCAAATCTAAAAAAGGTGTATAATGATAATAATATTGTCAGTACTTATCAAGCTCTTGATCCAGAAACATACACAGGATTTCGCAAATTTCCAGTAGCAATTATGTGTGTGTTTGGCAGTTCATACATTTACGAACAATTCGTTTTCTTTAATTAACTTGACGAAACTACGCCCAAGAGCAAAATTGTGTGAAGATAATCTTACGTCTGCAACTAATGTTTCCCCAAGTATTAAGATATTGGTGGAAAAGCACAAAATAGGTATAATAAATGCGTATTCATTTCAAACTGTGACCACAAGTAGAGGATTTAACGTGGAGCAATTTTTATTTTATGTTACACGAGCAGTTTTCCTTTTCTTTTGAGTTGTAAGGTCCAAAGTTATATAGGTAAATATTGCTTATCCTTTGTGGTTTTAATGTTTTGTTTTTTAATACTTGCCTTATTATTCTAGTTTATATTAAAACTTTATGATCACAAAATCTATGTAAATAAGTACTTTTAAATCAAACAAGGAGAAAAGCAATAACAAAAAGACTGGGATTGATTTTCCCTTCGAACTTTGTACACCCATGTTCTGTTGTGTTTTGCTTAACGCCACTGCTACCTACCGGTATACCAGGGTTGCCAACATTTAAAAGTAAAATTATCGTACCAGCCGCTCAAAATTATAGATTTGGATTCAAAATTATCGTACATTATAAAGCAAACGCTACAACAATAAAAATATCAGTATAATACTTATGAAAATATAAGAGTAATGATGTTTATTATATCCACTTACAAGATTGATGACCTCAACAAATATTACAACTTTAGTTTCTTGCACTATTCATCTGAAAGTTCAGCTTCCTCAACCGTTGCAGCATTGCACCAATTTGTTGTTGAGATAAACCCTAACATCTTCTCGGTGACTTGCAGATTTTAAGATTTACCACGTTCTTTCATAAGTTGAGACGACAAAATGAGTTAATTTACCGTATCTAGTGCCAATCTGTTTCTAACTTTGGTTTTTATTAAACCCAGTTTAGAAAAAAAAACTCTTTCACATGAAGTGCTTCTTTGGGGCAAGGAAACCACTGATAATGCAAAGGCCGCTAGTTCTTTGAAATCAGTATTTCCACCAAGGTGACAAGCGTTTAATAGCACTCCAGAAATTGTAAGGTTCAGGCATGTTCTTTATTTCACACGGAATAGCACGTATTCCGAGTTTTCTACATTGATCGTCAATTTTCTGAACAGTGCCTTCTTCATTGAGATTACCAGATCTGGGTACACTGGCAATAAGAGGATAAAGGATAACAGGCTTAGTAGCTTTGGGGTGGAGACAGACAATGAGGACAAAAGTGGTGTTATTTGTAATTAGTTTCACTTCGCTGGAGTGATAAAACCAGTGAAAATGATATTTCGCCGATATCGAACTATCATACATTCAAATTATCGCACACCCCCATAATTATCGTACGGGTTGACAACCATCGGACAAACATTAAAATTATCGTATGCCCCCATAATAATCGTACGAGTTGGCAACCCTGCGGTATACTACAGTCAGTCTTGGAGCACTTTATGCCCCGCGAGTACGAAATTGCGTTTGGTTTGACATCGCTAGTCTCGAAGTGTGAGTAAAAGTGTGTGTGTGTGTGTGTGTGTGTGTGTGTGTGTGTGTGTGTATGTGTGTGTGTGTGTGTGAGACTGAATTGAATGTTTATAAAGAAATCCAAATGTAAATAAATTAAAAGATTAGCATAATAATAAACAGGCGAACATATCTGCCAATGAGCAATTGATTCAAGGCCAAAAGTCATCCCTGTGACCTTATATTGAAGTCGGCATAGGTATAACTGCAACAAAGTAAAACAGGTTTCATGTCCACACAGCAAACTAACTCCCTTCAACCGTGCCATTGGCTTTCACACTATACATATACAGGTACCTATATAGAACTTGCTGTTCTAATAAGGCATCCGCATTTCATTCAAAACGCTAGAATGTAATTATCCTGCATTTTACATACCACATGAAACTTCGCTTTAGGCGTACTGGTTTACGCCAGTGTATTTTTGGGATTTTTGTTGTGTGTGTGTTCTTTTCCCTGATTTCTCTCCCTTGCTCCCTAGCATTTCCGCACGAAATTAATTGAAAAAATCAACGTTGTTCTGAGTTACCCTACCCTTTGGGAAAACATAGGGTGCGAAAGTAGGGGTCCAAACGCGTACACATGAGGTGCGGCGGTGAAGAGCACAATGCATGTGCTGGCTTTCTGATGGAATGGGACGAACACATCCGTAATTATGTTTCAGAGGCTATGTTTATTCACCGCCGAAGATAACCTTAAATGAAATGTCAATACGTAACTCCCTCGTGGAAGCTGAAATATATTAGTTAAATTAGGACACCTAAAGGTTCTGGTCTTTCAAATATTGTTAACATATATTCAATTCTCCCTCATTAGACAGCGTCTACATTCAAAGCTAAATTGTGTATTTAATTGTTTTAAACTTAATTCTCTTCCGAGAGTTCTTGAAAATTATTATGGCTTATAACTATAACTCGCAAAAGTTGGACCAGCGTAACGTTTTCAGCTTTCTAACTATAAATAAATTCCACTTCTCTCCATATTAGTAAATACTATTGTTATTTAATCGGTTTTTAAATGTGTAACACATCTTCCGATTGCCCTTCTCCATTCTTTCCTGTTGTTGCAATGTTCATCTTCCAAATTCAATGTCGGTCTGGGTGGCTCAGTTGGTTAGACGCTGGCCTGCTGTTCCCAAAGTCGCGGGTTCACATCCGGCTCAGACCGATGGTTTTTAAGTGTGCTTAAAAACGATAGCTCCATGGCAGTAGATTTACTGGCACGTAAAAGAACTCCTGCGGGACAAAATTCCGGTACACCGGCGACGCTGATGTGATTCTAGCAATTGACAGCGTCGTCAAACAACAAAATATTATGATTATCATCATTATGATTATCATCATGACAATCATCGTCATCGTCATTTCCCTTATCCTGAGAAGACGAATGTCGGGTAACTTAAAGCTCATGGACCTCGGGCTCATTTGAGCATCATTTCACCCATTTCATTCACTCACCGTCCGATATGACATTACGTTGGAGGACGTTAATAAAAAAAGTCATTATCATTGTCATCATCATTATCAATATCATCACTATCATCACTATTATTATTATTGTTATTATTGTTGTTATTATTGTTATTATTGTTATTATTGTTATTATTGTTATTATTGTTATTATTGTTGTTATTGTTGTTGTTATCATCACCATCACCATCACCATCACCATCAGCACCACCATCATCACCATCACCATCACCATCACCATCACCATCACCATCACCATCACCATCACCATCACCATCACCATCACCATCACCATCACCATCACCATCACCATCACCATCACCATCACCATCACCATCACCATCACCATCACCATCACCATCACCATCACCATCACCATCACCATCACCATCACCATCACCATCACCATCACCATCACCATCACCATCACCATCACCATCACCATCACCATCACCATCACCATCACCATCACCATCACCAACATTATCATTATCATTATCATTATCATTATCATTATCATTATCATTATCATTATCATTATCATTATCATTATCATTATCATTATTATTATTATTATTATTATTATTATTATTATTATTATTATTATTATTATTATTATTATTATTATTATTATTATTATTCCAAATTCAATCTCTTCATTGCCTGTGTGACATTATCCTTACAAGTTATTGATGGTCGTCCTCTCTTCCGATTTTTTGTTGGTACCCATTCCAATACATTTTTCGGGATTCTGTATTCAGGCATTCTTCTTGCATGTCCATACCATTTCAAAAGTTTGAATGGAATCTCATCCAAAATTGTTGACTTCACTCCCATAAAATTCCTAATGACGTTGTTTCTTATTATATCTCTTCTGGAAATTCTCGCTGCTCGCCGCCATAAGTCCATTTCTATTGCCAGGAGTTTAATATGTGTAGTGTGTGTAAGCGGCCATGTATCAGCGCCATAAGTTATTATACTTTTAAAACTACTATTATAAATACGGCTCTTTCTTCTGTTGCTAATATTTTTGTTCCATAGAAAATATAATTGAAATTATATTGAAATTGAATCTTTCCCTTTATTACTTCTGTGTTTCATCCATATTTTCCATCGTTGTTTATTTCCTCCTGCCATTTCCAAGTTTATTTTGGTGTCTCCAATCACCAAATATTTGGATTTAGATGTGTTGAAGTTTAGTCCCATTTATTGTATTCTTTTGTAATTTTCTAATTATATATTCCATATTTTCTTGATTTCTGGTTATAAGAATTTGTTCATCAGCAAACTGAAGGGTTTAAATCATTCTGTTATCTGCAATCTGAATCTTCATTTCAGGACATTTTCTTCTCCAAATCTTTAATACTTCATAAATATCTAAAGTATTTCTCTTGGCACTAATTCATTTTAACAGCGACTATTACTATAGTTACGTACATAAATATAGCTCTAAGTAGTATAATAATTTTTTGTTACTGTGTACCAACCAAAACGGTTACTTACTGATGGTAGCTATGAATATGTCTATATTTTGAACATTTTGAATCACATGTAAAAATATTATAAAATTGAAATATGTACTTTTCCGTAGGAAATTCCTGAGTATGGTGTCCAATTTTAAATGCTGCCTTCTACATCAGCACTCTTCTTGTTATTTTGGCACAACATTCCGCTCCGTTTTGATATACCTTATAGAAATACATCTGCTTGAATCACTGTTGGTTATATGGCATTTTAAAATAAAAAATGGGAATTACTTTCTGCAGTGTACGCACTTTTATCCTTAATAATCGCAGCATTAAGCGCATAAATCAATACTCCGTTCGGCATTCAAACGAAACGCACAAAGCAAGGAAAAAATATCGGCTTGCTTCTCAGTAGATGTTTAAGAAAGCTTGAAAGTGTGGGGTTTCCGGAGGAGGAAATCATTAGAAATGGATAGATAAAGAGAGAGAAGGATGGAATGTGCACCAAATAAATGAAAACTTCATCGGGGAACTGTAAGTCATCCCAAGGGTTTTCTTTCTGTAGCTGCAAAATATACCCTAACCGTTGTTGAGGCATAGGACGCACAGCTTATTGACATACCTCAGAAATCAACTGTGACATTCCTCCCCCCCCTCCCTCCCCCCATTAAGGTGCGGTCTGGTTATATTTGTTGATATCCCATCTGTTAAGTTGCATTATTACCGGCAACAGTTCGTAAAATATAACCATGATAAAGCTACGGCCATAGTTGGTGTTATTGAATTCGTTATGTTGCCACAGAAGCTCTTTTTTTGAACATGTTGCAGAGGAGCCAACCGACAGATTTTAGACGCCGTATTAAGGATACCCATCCGTGAAATTTTGAAAATCTACAGTTTTTATTGAATTGATTTGGAATTTTAGCGTAGTATAGTGAGGAGTAAATGTGCCCAATTTCATACATTTAGTTGCTAAGATATTAATATTTTATTATAATTTTTAATATTTTTATAAATGGCTCTCCATGATGCAATTTTGATTTGAAAACCTTAATCATTTTAGTTGTGCTCTGTAATAGAATGTTAGCAAATTAATAAGATAATTTCTTAATTTTGTTATTAATTTGGATAAAAATAAATGTTTAAGTTTAAATTCATTATCTTTTCATTTAAATTACGAAGTGTAAACTTTAATATTTAATTACTCGGAAGTTATTCACCTTATGAAAAAATTCTCATTTCTTTTTAATGTTATTTCTAAGCAAGTACACAAAATTTCATGTATATGTACTGAAAACTGCATCGTGTAGAGCATTGTAAGGAGCAAACAGTACTAAAAATAAAAACATAGAAAAACTAAGCTTGAAGTGGTAATAAGGATAATGAAACTGTATTGATTTATATGGACATGACCACTTACAAGCAATCAGTTAGAAGGCCACGTGAGATAGTTAAACAGATAGTAAGGCTATAAAAAGCATATCAAAATAAAGCAGAAGGCTATACCATTTGATAAAACCAAATTTTATTTTTGTCAGTTTTTGAAACCGTTAGCCTTTTTACACAGATGCGTATCCTTAATTGATCTGTGGACGCCATTGTATTGCTCGTGTTTGGGTGATATTCTCTTGAGCTCTTTTATGACAGTATATGCAGTTATAGTTACTGTTGTTATTTTTATGTTCCATACACACTAGTGTATTAAATATATATTACGATATTTAGTGTTCGGAAGTGATTTTATCCTAAAGTGTTATTGCGGAACAAGATTTGAAGAAGGTGAGCAAGTTCATCATGTGTTCTGTGGTAACGATGTCCAAGCATTATTATCGTTTGAAACCATGTTACTTAAGCTTGTTGTACTTGAGGTTAGAAATATTTTTATTATGTACGTTGGCAGTACTGCTTTTTGGGGTACTGTCATCTGCACTTTAGTGTAATGTCGGCCATCTTGAGCTCTTGGGAAATGCCGTGGGTTGCACCACACTGGTGCTTCTTTTCTCAGTTTTACATTTTGTATGAAATGTATTTCTTACATTTCAATTTTGCTCTGATTTGTATGTAAATTTGCATACATAATCACAAAGCTGTTATGTAACGATTCAAATACGCATTTGATGATTGCTTTATTTAAACTCACATTTTCATTTTTCTCAATTATTTCAGTGGTGCTTGATTATTATCAGAAGCCCTGGATATGTTAAAAGAACACGGTGACATATTTATTGAGCCACCTAGGATATGCATTGACACAGATGAAGATTCTGGCAAAGAGGATACAGGTATAATTCAGCATGCTCTTGAAAGGAAGAATGGTGTGCTTTTAGTTCGTTGGAAAAATAATTATGTTGTTACCATGGCCTCAACAAGTGCTGGAGTATCCCCTGTTGGAAATATGAAGCTATTTTCACAGAAGGAAAGGAACAACATAATGATTCCTCTTCCGAAATATATTAGAAAATACAATTCCAACATGGGCGGTACGGAATCAAGGTATAGTCCAGGACTGCATCAGTATTCAGTCCAAGAAATGGTACTGGCCTATCATTACATGGCTCTTTGAAATCGTAGTAATGAATTATTGGTTTTCATATAGGCCAAATCACAAGGAAATGACAATTAAAATTCCGTAAGAAAGTTGTTCACGTTGACACGTTACGGCAAAGCGTACCGTTAGGATAAAACTGAGTTACAAAATACTGCCAGACTTGAGATTTGACAGATTAGATCTTCTGGCTGTTCCATGTAACAGAAAACGATAAGGTGCAGTTGGATGCAAATCATTTGGAAAAACAATGAGCCGTAAATGCACTGTAGGATTCTGTGTACAGTGTTTTGCAAATTAGCATTCAAAATAATAGTGAACCTTTTACAGAAATAACACTTCTAACATGTTTATACCAGTGTGCCCCTTACAGTGTCCTTTTCATACTAAACTGCAATAGTGTTAGCTCCCAGTGATACCATATGATGTAGTCCATTATTCTAAGGCAGTATTTTTGTGTAAGCCCTCTGAAATAATTCAAGTTGTAAATATAGAGGCAGCAGAAGTCCCCCTGAAATAACTATGTTAAAATATAGGCAGCGTAGGCTGACTTCTTCTGTTCGTGTGTGACACAACGAAGGAGGAAGAAGTGATTTTTATCGACATTATGTACTAAACATACATAGAAAAGTGAATAATTAACTGTGAAATTTTGTGATCTTCATAAAAGGGAACAACGTTGTGAATAATTGATTGAGATCCATCGAGTGCAGCGAGATTAGAAAGGTACATTGGCTTTCACAATCGTAGGCTGTGCCTAGCCATTTTGTTTGTTAGCGAAGAAGTCCACCATATTTAGCCTGAAAGTTGTAAAAGTGTTTCATGAGAAGGATAATGATTTTAAGCGTTAATAAATTGTCCAACACATTCATTAAAAGAATATTGATTGTTTCATCTATAGACCCGTACTACTCCCTGTGACAAGAGTAATATAATCTTATAGCTCTCAGACTGATGCTACGTCAGGAGTAATGAAACTTCGTAAAGACTTTCATTTCAACGAAGATTAATAAAAGCTAAGCTCTATGTTCGTCTCACACTAACATCAACAGCATATTACAAATAGTTATAGTTCAAAATTGGAATAAATGTTTTTGAAAAAATCCTATTTTCTACTTTCCTGTGTGTTATGGAGCATATACATTCAAAAGAAGATTGAAATCAAATTTTAAAAAAATTCGGGCGCTAATGGGTTTTTTACCTCGGATTACAATGTACGTCAGCTAAGGGATCTTAACACCAATACTAAAATCTCCTGGATTCTCTCCACAATAAGTAATTACTGTAAGTAGCTTTTCTAATTTCAGTGTATATTAACCGTTCCACCATTTGTCCCCCAAAGTATATTTTTGAGCAACGCCCGTGGTAACCTTTAAAGGGTAGCCATGCTTGGACTATAATTACGCCTCCCTCGCCTCCCTCTCTCCCTCTCTCCCTCTCTACTTCCTTTTTTTTAACGTTACAGTATGAGCTGTCCAGAGATGAATCGATTTCGGACTGTTCTATACTTCAGTATTTCTGAGTGAAGCTTCCCTGGATAAAACGGCATATGTGAAACTGCTATGATGGCTGTTTGCCTGCAGCACTTGTCAAAAAGCAAAATAGAAATCACTAAGCGGCATCTTAAGTAAATTCTGTTGCGTTAATTTACTGTGCTCGAATCCTTATGCTTTACTTTTTTATATACGAGACGTAAAACAATCCTTATTTGAGACTCTCTTAAAAGTAGCTAATGTATTACATTCACATGACTTTCCTTACCCACTATCGTTTATGTTTAATATAGCTCCTATAAACTATTCTTACAAACGCAAATTTTAACACTGTGACGCTGGCCGCGGCATACAGGAAAGGACGGCCAAGGTCACGTTACCTCACACCACATACCAGGCCGATGAGGAAATAAAGGTGCTCAAGGCCAAGCTGCCCCAAACCCTCACGGCGAGCAAACACGTGACAATAACCAGAGCGGCAGAACCAAAAGGGTTTTCGAGATTATTCGAGTGTGTGTGTGTGTGTGTGTGTGTGTGTGTGTGTGTGTGTGTGTGTGTGTGTGTGTGTGTGTGTGTGTGTGTGTGTGTCAGCTGCGTGTGTATGATTGTCATGAGAGAACCGTCGTGTCGAAAGGAAGATAGCGAAGCAGTTAATGAGCGTTGAATGATCGTATCATCGGAGTTAGTTTTTGTGAAACAAAGAGAGAGCTGAAACATAACTTTGTTAATGTTACGAGGAGAAAACAGTTATGGGTTGGAAAATCACAAAGAACTGAAGAATGTGTAAACATCAGTGGAAGAGAACTGTGTATTTGTGCAAAAGCTTTGGTGGAGAATAAAGTGACAGAAAAACTGGACTGCATATATGTCGTTTTATTCATAATATCTACTTAGTGATATTGGTTGTAGGCACAAGGTGGATACAAGAAACCTAAGCGATAGGCAAAGCATTAGAAGTAGGTGACTATATGCTGGCATTGAAGCTCCATGCTCTTTCAATGACAGTGAGAAACAACTGAATGACATAGCAGAGAAAGTAAAATGAGTAGCCAAAATAATTTGTTCAATAAAATTACTAGTTAGTTGGTTACACAATTTCAGGTCGTAACAGCCCCAGTTCATATTATAAAACACACGCACGCACACGCACACGCACATACACATACACATACACAGGCCTAGTAGAACCCTCAACACCGCCCACCTTTTGTGCTATATGTGAAGAACTTTCTATGCCTGTTTCTTTCTCCCTTTCCCCCTTTCTTATTCTGCCTCTTTCCCAAGTCTCTCCACCCCTTTATTTCTCTCCTGTTCATATTCCCACTCACTCTTCTCCCTCCATTTCTACTCCTCTATTCCCACATTTTCGTCTCTACTCTTTTGGTTTCACCGAGGAAAGGACAAGTCACATATTTTCAAAGCTGGTAATAAGACGTCGACAGAATGGCAGATGATAGATTACCAAAGGGGATAACGAATGACCAACCAACAAGGAAATGAAATTGAGGCAGAGTTCGCAAGAGCTAGCTTGATAATAAGAACAGGTTATATGACCTATTCCTGGAAGGAGAAAAGGAAGATCTTGTGGAGGCAATAAGAATTAAAACATAAAGGTGAATACTATATCAAGATATTTGTTCAGTTGTAACAGAAAGCTGATTTTCGTGGTCATATATACCAAAATTTCTAAGAAAATAACTGTGAAAGAACTTAAAATGGAGTTACGTTTAAAATTGTCCACATAATCAAAATGTGGATATTGTGACGCTGGCCGCAGCGCACAACAAAGAGCACTCAACGCATATCAAAGGCGCTCAAGGTTCAGGCTGCCTCGCGCAACTGTTGTAAACCCGTGGCAACCATCAGAGCGCCAGAACCAAAAGGGCTTTTCCAGATTATTCCAGAAGTGTCTGGCAGCCGGCATATTTGTAGAGGATCTAGAAAAGTCCACGTTAGGCTATCCTCACTATATAAGGAGGGGAAGCAACGAGCAGAGTGAGTACAGACCGGAATCAGTCAGTTCTTAGTTTTTGTGTGTGAATGTGAGTGAGTGAGTGAGTGAGTGAGTGAGTGAGTGAGTGAGTGAGTGAGTGAGTGAGTGAGTGAGTGAGTGAGTGAGTGAGTGAGTGAATATGAGCTGCGTGTGTCGTTGAAGAAGGAACATAGGGAAGCAGTTATGAGTGTTGAGTTAGTATCTGAGAGACAGAGAAAGTGAAGAAAGACGGTAAAAGGAGTGCGTCAAGGTTATGACAAGAAAACAGTTGTGAGTTGTAATATCACGAAAGGTTAACGACTGTGTTAACGCGGGAAGAAGAGAAATATTAGACGAAAATACAATGAGGAAGACATTCTCGGTTGGACTTTTGTCGGTTTTGTTAAGATATTTTAGTGTTAATGTTTTATATACGGTCACAAGGTCATTAGATTCTCGGAATGGGTGATGAAAAGTTTTAACTCCTGGGATAATACGAAGCAGGAGGGGCTGTGGTTGTTGTGGTCTTCTTCTACAACTGGCTAGTCGACACTATCTCTCTTTCTCGGGGTGGTTGCAACTCATTAAGTACGCCGGCAACTGTTTCAGTACTCATTCATTTTATTGTTAATTGAATACCGTCTTTAACCCAAAGAACCTGTTTTCCCAGCTAATATCCCTGAATTACTTCCAGGAAACTGCTCCGCATTTACCGAGTTTTACGACCAAATCTCCAGTGCACAAAGATGTCCGCGACATGAGCATTACATCAATGAAACAAAGAATGAGCGAATGAGCCCCGTTTCAACTCGTGGCCATCCTTTTATACAAAAGTTTATGAGGCAATCTTGCCACCACTTTACAATAACTTCCTCCAATTGGTTTCTTATTATTACTTTCTTTACTACGTATAGGCATGGGCCAAATCGCCTCAACAGGGTCACTCCACTGAAACACCTCATTCAGCGGAGATTATGGCTTCATCAGGACGTCTGTTTCATCAACAGTGGTAAAGACAATTTGTTGTACGTTGCAAAACAAGAAAAATTGCTGTTTAATATGCGGTTTTCAATTTGCAAATACAGAGCGTTACGAAATCAAACGCCACTTTGATCAGAAGCATACCGGAAATTTTAATGATCTTACAGGTGTTATTTACAATTTCAAAAGGCACTTTCTGAATACTCGTGATTGTAAACATATAAAAGGGACGAAATAATACCACTTTTTAGGGATATAGTTTCTTATTAGATTATTTAACATAAGCTATTGTATTTCGTGTTTGTAAGTTAGAACCTAATATCGAGTTAAAAACCAAACTTTTTATTAAGGGACACTGGGAGTGAAATTTGAAAGTTCCACATTTTTTGATAGATTTTTCTGAATTTTTTACTGTGTTTGTATTTATATGAGAATAAGAGGTAACTGATATCCTAAAACATGGGTAACAATTGTATGAAGAGATATTTCAAATACGTTTGCTGATAATGCTGTACATATTTTTTTTAATAACAAAGAAAATTTAATCTTAAAAATTATTGATTCTTTTCATACAAAAAAAAAAAAAAAAAAAAAAAAGTTTTTGGAATTCATGTTAATGATAACATCAATATTGAATGATAGCTTTGTTGAGCTGCTATTTATGTATACTTTTGGAAATTTTCATTGAATTTGAAGCAAAACTCAGGCGCGACCTTCTTTTGGAATGTGCAGAAATGTAGTTTTGAGAAAAACAGGCTTTAATATAGGAGCATCCTGTGTACGTTAAGGGAAGAGCGCTATTTGAAAGGGCCGTAATGACCACATGGAGTGGGGGATATGAAAAATGTTAGCTGATCCAAATGCACAGGTGCTCCAGGAACATTTTAAGGTAAAAAAGCAATTTTCGACTTTTTGGCAATTTTGACCAAAATTTCACTCCCAGTGTCCCAAAAGTTGATCAAATATTTTAACAATATTTTAAGGATAAATAGAAACGGAACTTTACTGTGCTTTTTATTGTGAAAGAGAAACAATTTGGTATATTAATTATAAGGCAGCGTAAGAATATTACGCGTATAAGATAAAGGAGGGTTATAAACTTGAAGATTATGTAATTTGCCTAACCACAAGGGTGGTTGTAATAATTATTGTATGCAAAATATGTTCAATATAAAAAATAGTTAATAACAGCGTAGAAATTCTTACTACCGCGCAGGTGCAACGAAGCCACTACTGCCTTTGTGTCAAAAGAGCCCTCGTCACTCGGCAAGAGAATGTGGGGTGAGTAAGGCATGTTCAATCGCCTTCTCTAGTACCCATGCCTCGTATAAGTAGTGGAAGTGTTGAATTCCACCCAAAAATTTGATATCGAGATTTCACCGGAAATGCATGTTTTGCGGCCCCTGAATCTAGGAAAGGAGGAACCTTTAGAAAAAGGTCCGGGTGCTTATGTGTGTAATCAGATTGTGACGCCAGCCAGCAGCCGTCGCTCAAAGGGAAACTCGGTGTTAGCTACATCACACACGGTCCGATGACAATGAAGTGGTTACAACAAAGGCGACCATGAGTTCTGTGGTTGCGGTGATTTAGCTTGCCTCAAGAACCATACAAGTGGACGGTCGTTTCCTCCACACAAGAGGCAGGGGGTAAAGAACATGTA
This sequence comes from Tenodera sinensis, assembly GCA_030765045.1. NCBI lineage: Eukaryota > Metazoa > Arthropoda > Insecta > Mantodea > Mantidae > Tenodera > Tenodera sinensis. The sequence continues at coordinate 44,730,605 of CM060964.1, read as the reverse complement.
CCTATGGCGGAAACACCGGAAGTCCATTGATATTGCCCTCTTCAGTACAGCACTCATTGGATAGGTAGATTCAAAACTTCTCCCACCATCCCCATAACAACACAGACAGAGAGATGAGTATCTGTGTCCCTTTTCAACTTATATATTCCTGTTTGTTTAGCTACGAGACAAGTTAAACCAAATACCCTATAAAAGCTGTTCACGTGCCGGGCTTACTAGACGTTTCAAGAAAAGGTGTATTTTCTAGAGAATTCGCCGGCACTTCGCCTGTACTATGAAAGCAGAAGAGCACAGATAGACAAGAGTTATTGTGTTTATAAGTTTGAAGCGCTTTCACAGTTGAATATTGAGAATGTGTTTAGTCGGTGTATCGTCGAAGTCAGGTGTTTGTGAGGCAGAGAGAGAAGAAAGACAGTGAAGTGTATGTTAAGGCTACAAGAGCACAGAAAGTGTTCTAGTGTACTATCAGATAAAAAATTACTCTGTAGCTTCGCTATAGTTTTTCATGTGGACGCCTATCTATTTCTAATAGGTGGAACGTTCTCTAAGCTACAATCAAACTAAAGCTTCAGACTTTTGTAAAAAAGCCCCATAAATTAAACATCAAAGCTTTGCTTTTTATCTAGTAGTTTTCATGTATCTGCATATGTTAATACATATAAATTTGTTGAAACTGACACAAAGCAGGAGTTGTGTATCATCATATCCCCTATAATTTTACCCCAAAGATAATCTTTAACGCTATTTCTATATTTATTACCATTTTTAAGGCAATGTACCTATAAAACTTAAAAAATACACAGTTTCCTTCTGATTGCTTTCAGTATTTTCCATAAACTTAGGACATAACACGTGTAGTATACACAACATTTCAATGACCTTTGTCAGGCCATTTTTAAATTATTAGTATCCTTATTAATAAAAAATCACTCTTTTGATAAGCCAATATGAAATGACCCTTGTACTCCACAGTTTATTGTATCTCTTCTAAGGTTTAATTTGAGCTTTGTATACAGATATAAAGAAATTGTCATACATCCATTGCTTAGATTTAACTTCTTTAAGAGAAGAAACATGTTTTGTATGAAATGTACTGCTATTTTCAATTTTTTTCAGTTTACTATGGAACAGAATATCCGCAAGTATTATATACCTAAATTCTCTGGAGAGAGAAACGCTTCAGCCGAGCTGGAAACTTGCATCCCACTGTTGGCGTATAACGCGTGACATCTAAATCTGAATGAAGCCCTCGACAGTAAACAACGCAATTAGGGTTGAGATATGAAGCGGAACTAGGAAGATAAGCGCTCCGTTTTGGCCTAGCTCTTCCCTTAAGGAAACATCCAAGTTTGATCCAGGATTCAACTGAGTGCAGTGAAATTGGAATTTTACACTATACGTTACTACGTCGCCGTGGACATTGTTTACCTATTGTTAAACTGGGAACTGAAGGTTTTAGACAGTAAAAAAGATATATTTTTGGAATTTGGGTAGAAAAAGTAGGCCGGTGGCGGTGGTGGTGGCGGTGGCAGCGGCAGCGGCAGCGGTGGTGGTGGTGGTAGTGGTAGTGGTTGTGGTGGTAGTGGTGTTGGTGGTAGTGGTGTTGGTGGTAGTGGTGGTGTTGGTGGTGGTGTTGGTGGTGGTGGTAGTGGTACTGGTAGTGGTAGTGGTAGTGGTTATAATTGTGGTTGTGGTGGTGGTGGCGGTGGCAGCGGCAGCGGTGGTGGTAGTGCTAGTGGTTATAGTTGTGGTTGTGGTGATGGTGTTGGTGGTGTTGGTGGCGGTGGTGTTGGTGGTAGTGGGAGTGGTTGTGGTGGTAGTGGTGATGGTGGTGGTGTTGGTGGTGGTGTTGGTGGTGGTGTTGGTGGTGTTGGTGGTATTGGTGGCGGTGGTGATGGTGGTGGTGGTCGTGATGGTGGTGGTGGTAGTAATGGTGGTGGTGGTAGTGGTGGTCGTGATGGTGGTGGTGGTGTTGGTGGTCCTGATGGTGGTGGTGGTCGTGATGGTGGTGGTGGTCGTGATGGTGGTGGTGATGGTGGTGGTGGTGGTGATGGTGGTGGTGATGGTGGTGGTGGTGATGGTGGTGATGGTGGTGGTGTTGGTGGTAGTGGTGTTGGTGGTAGTGGTGTTGGTGGTGTTGTTGGTGGTGGTAGTGGTAGTGGTAGTGGTAGTGGTAGTGGTAGTGGTTATAGTTGTGGTTCTGGTGGTGGTGGTGGCAGCGGCAGCGGTGGTGGTGGTAGTGGTAGTGGTTATAGTTGTCGTTGTGGTGATGGTGTTGGTGGTGTTGATGGCGGTGGTGGTGGTAGTGGTAGTGGTTGTGGTGGTAGTGGTGATGGTGGTGGTGTTGATGATGGTGGTGGTGGTGGTAGTGGTGGTCGTGATGGTGGTGGTGATGGTGGTGGTGATGGTGGTGGTGGTGACGGCGGCGGTGGCGGTGGTGGGCCCGTCGATAACTAGTTCATTTGGAATGAAATACCATAGTTTCATTAATTCTTCAGTTAAACACAAATTTCGCACTCAGTAAAACAATAGTTTTGTCCTTAGTCGCATTCTAATTCTTCTATGCCTGATATATCTTCGCCTTCTGTGGTTTCATTGTCACAGTTATTATCCTCGTCACTGTTTCTTCTGTCTCATTGACTTCAATTGTTATTCTTTCAGTTTTTTCTTCCAGTATAACACGTCCTCCCAATACTCTTGTCCAATTTGATCCACATGATGGCACATCTTTTCCCATTCCATTTAGGTAGTTTGCTCAAACCTTTGGCAGACATTTCAACGTCTTTTATTTTAAAGGTTACATTTCTGCTAACAACCCTTTGACGTCTGCCCATATTAGTTATAATTCAATGAGATTCAGATCCGGTTGGTAACGAGGAAGCCTTAAGGCTGTATTTCTATACTCAGTTTTTGGTCAACTAAATAGGTTTTCTGAGTTGGTTGGTTGGGTAGAATTAAATAATATAATTTTGTTTTGAACCTGCTTTCATCAAAGGGTGTATTATGATTTTGGAATCAAGAGATCATGTCTCTTCTTAAAGAGCTTGAAGTTGGAGTTTTGTCTATTACTAAAACCAAGTTATGGAAGAAAATTTGGAATTAACATATTGCGAAGCCATTTGACATAAGTTTCAGTATTCATTTCCTTATGAATATGTCCATTTTTCTGTTGTGATTTATAAATAAGGAGGGAACTGGGTATGAATCTAAAACCTTCCACCTGCATGGACAAGTATAGGTCGCTTCCCTTTTGATATTGGTGTCATAATGCCCGCGGTCATCGAACCAAGTTTTGGGAACTGTGTGGCTGCTATGGATGTAAGTCACATCTTGGCATCCTCGAGCCTATATGTTCGAAGACTAGTAAGATATTTCTCACGCAGAGATCGAATGTTAACTTTGAATTTGCACACTCCTGTTGCTTCTTTCATCTTCATTCTTTTTATCTCATACCTCTGATACGACGCGGATATGACACCTTAAGATGTTCTAAGCATAGCTGCTCATGCAAAAACTCATGTAATTTATCATATAAGGTTGTTAAAGTTGAATCACGATGAAAATATCTCTCAGCGTCTGAATCTAAGACATTGTCCTTCTTTTGTAAGGTTATTTCTTATGTTAACACACAAATGAACAGCATCTTATACTCTCTTATGTCTGCCATATAATCATGTTCATCTCATCCCGCCTAAATTGGAATCTTTCGTTTTAGTTGATTTAGCACTGTGTTGTATTCCAAGCAAAGGTGCCATTCTCTTGGGAACTTTAGGTGTTTACATTCACTCTTAGTTTAGCTATGAGGTGGAATTGATATCTGCAGAGCTAGTCACTCAAAAGGAGCAGTTGAAAATAAAAGATAAAAGAAGAAAATAGAAAAGAAAACCAAGAGCAAACATAGTATTTATGTTCTCATTCAACAGTGCTTATACTTCTGTCTTCATATTTTAAGTCTGATTCTCATTTAGTTGTTTTACAAGTATTGTTCTCTTTCTATATCAATTTTGGCAGGTTTTTAAAATACGTATTTTTTCACTTCCTGTCTATGCTTCCATCGCAACCCAACGTGTGAGCTTGTGTCTTTTAGGAAAATGATCAAATAAAAGGTCGCCTTCCTTTGTTCTATGGTTGTGAAAACTGCAGCCAAATACTGGTCACAGACTAGTGCTCCAAACGACACAAGGGATGCAAATTTATTGTAAGTTTGCTTATTACTGTGATACATTTCAGAATTAGCGGCCCCAAGTGCTGGGATGTTAATGTTTTCATTAGTACCCCCTTTAGGGTACTATATTACGTCCGATTATCTTTTTCCTCTGTATTCAATCTATCACCTGATTATTGATTACTCTGTCCATCCTTGACAAATTATTATGTTGAACCGTTTCAATGGAGCGACATCTTCCCTCATCTAGGCCTTGTATTATTTTTGCTACATACACTGAAAAACGTTACTTCATTATGAAATAATCGGCCTATAATACAAGACCGTTGCAAGTCTAATAACCGAACTTTTATGCTGAGCTTATTTAACACATAGGTAGGTGAAACGTTGGATCTGGTTTGACAAACAGGCTGGATCTTAGCGATGGAGCTTTGCTTTCCATGCTGATATTCTACCATTGTACCACTGTGACGATACAATCAAACGTGAATTGAAATTCTCTTATCTGTTATGGTATACTATCCTGGTGAAGCTTAAATGCAATCTTAGTTACTCCAGGAGATGACTTGTGGTAATACAAATACTTTTTAATGTCCGAGATTTTAGGGTAATAAGTGTCTAATAAATTGTCCTTCTCACTGACCTAGCGCAAGCTAAGATTGAAATGTTGAAACTGAAATTTTGGAACTCAATGTCATAGCTGGGATCCGAACCACAAATATCTGTTTTCAACGCGGATACTCTATCCCTAAGTTACGGTAACAGAATATGCGAAAGCCAATCCAGTACATGGAATCGTGCGCAGTGATTCTTGTTGGTAAGAAAAGTATTAAGCCACAGTCCACCTGGTTCTTACCTGGTTTATCTTACTCCCTCTTTTCCTTCGCTCTTTTGGATGGAACCGATCTTTCTTCATAGATTAACGCTAAAGTGCTACAGCAGGGGTCGACAAATCTCCACCGGCTCATGCTATGACGCAATATAACCGTCAAGGTCAAGCAATACGTTGCCCTGTTTGCACCCTCCCCCTTTCACTCAACAGGCGTTCGGACGAACACAAGCAGTAGTGGATACCGCATTGATAGACATGCTCTTTCGAAACCACGAAAACGCAAAGGAACCTTCCTATTACAAGAGTAGTTGGAAGACAATATTTTTGCTGCGCTATGGGTGAAAATGTGACATGTCAATTATTATTTATTTATGCCAACTAACTTACTACTGGTGTTTTAAACACGTAAGCCGTGTGTGGGCACTGTTTTAAGAGGTGAAATCAGGGCTCACAAATTCAATGCCATAGCCGGGATTTGAACCACGGATCTTCCACTTATCGAGCGGCTGCTCTAACCACTAAGCTACCATGGCCAACCTGCCAGTATGACCTTAAATCTCCCAACCGATTCGTACTTTCCCGGTAGACTACAAGGGAACCTCACATCAGAGATCAATACCCCAAGGGCAACTTACAATATTAAGTAATTTATGTCCCGTGTTTAAGTAGTAAGTAGCAGTAAGTTTGTTGGCATAAATACATAATAATTACCATCTAAAGGTTACTTAAACCCGGGACGTGAAGTACGTAGTATTGTAAGTCGTTTTTGTCATACTGGTGTCAGTAGTGGGATCCGTCGAATTGCCGTTTTGTTACAATACCCATGGTCAATATGACCGGTCCGACGGGACTGGAACCCCTACCTCCCGAAGCACACCTCGCACGTTTCCATGGAGCTATCTCGCTCCAGCTCTGTAATGGATTACATGAACTATAGCTACCCACCTGCCGGTTCTCAACCAGGCAATTTCATTTGAAAGGCTCTAAGCGTTACGCGAGAGGTCCATAATATTTGGATTGGGCAGTACGAGGCCAGTAACGCAGAATGAGATTAATATTTTCTCCCCTAGACTTAGATGGCAACATCAATGGTAAATAAGGTACTCCTGGAAAACTTAGCAGCTGTGGGGTGATGGATAGAACGACTGGAAAAAATAATATGATAGAAGGGAGCGGTTGTGCTATGAGACAAAACGAACATTAATAACGTCCCCCCGGCGACGATCAATGCCCGTAACATTTGTTTTCTGGAAAATTCAGACCCTAGTATAATAGCTGCAGGAGGGACATCAGGAAATGTTTACTTCGAATAGAGTTTCCGTCTCTCTGCTCCCCTTTTGATAACCCCTCACTTTCAGCGGTCCGGAAAATTATAGCTAAAGACAGTATGAGACAGAGCGAAGGATCCTTGGTCACAGAGTGTTGGTCAGAACGTATTCAGGCATGAGACTCTCATCGCCAGGGCGCGCATTTTCATGCTTGGAAAGTGACCCATAAAATGACTAAGGTGACAAAATAATTACAAAATCTCTGATGTGTTGCACTCACGTGACTTTCGCTACTCTTTTACTAATTATTCTTACAAACGCTTGTTGTTCTGTCTTATTCATGTTAGCCGAAGTAAACATTTGCGGAAATTATCTTATGGCTGATTTTCTTGTAGCTGAAGGGGAATATTGGAATACAGTAGACTTTGAGCGATAGTAAAATGTTTTAAAGCTTTTAAATTCCGTTCTCTTTGCACGGCTAACATGTAAAAGATATCGTTTTTCAACTAGATCTGCATTTTTTGCATAGTTTACCAGTTATGCAAAACACTACAAGAGGACCACAGTCAGAAAATTCAAAATGTACATTTCATTTGCTATAAAAACTTCTTAAAATTATGGGATTTTAATCAACATTGTCACAACTATATTTGAGAAAATCAAGATTTTCGAAACTTTTTCCATATAAAGGGCAGTTTAGGGCGAAAAATTTTTCTTCAAAGTCGTAGTATCGCATCCTTGAAAGAAATTGAACTTAAATATAAAGTTATGCTGTTCACACACACACACACACACACACACACACACACACACACACACACACACACACACACACACACACACACACAAAATCACGGACCCTTTTCTAAAACTGTTTTTTGGATTCAGGGGCCTCAAAAGATATTTCCGATGAAATTTTGGATCGATTACAATACTGCCCCTACTTTAGTCGCTTTTAATATTTTCTATTCGATGGCCTTCTCTTGACAAAATACGGGCTTTTAGGTACAATGTGTGATTTGTTGTAATTTTGTTGTCATTAAATGAAAATGTAACTTTCGGATTAACGCTGTCCCCAGTCTCATATTTCACATTCTGTGTACTGCCTTCAGCATTGGTGACTACTGATTGGTCTAATGCGAGGCCTCATTCTTCTAGGCTGACTGCGGTTTCTGGCAATAATGCAACATTTTGTTTAAGGCAAGCCAATTTGCCTTCTACTTGAAAATTAGAATATAGGTTCCGTGCCATCTCAGTTGTATCTGCAGTGTCCCAGCTATTCACTATTTCTCATTCTGAAAACTGTCACAACGGTATAAGATTGTCTCATAATTTCTCTCATTATGCTCGCAAGTTCCATTCATAGCCCCCGAAAACCCTCAACCCTCTGTGCACTCAAGTTATCACAGTTGCCTAACCACTCCTGCGCCTTAGAGGCAGACTCACTATGGAATACATTAGTGTGTGTTTGTGACTGACGTTTGATGGAACAGCGTGAACTTTTGTTTACAAGCTATGAAAGCAAAAAGGAACATTTCCGACATCTTAGGTTGATTTACTATCGTAAGGGCAAAACCGCCTCACAATGCCGGTAGGAAATGTGTGCTGTCTACGGGGAAGATGCAGTAACGAATTGAGGATGTCAAAAGCCGGTTAGTCGAGCTGGGAATTTCTCCCTAAAACAGAAAGTTTGGCAACTACTATGTCGTAGCTGTGCTGCGGGTGAAGTGTGTTCCCAGGTGTTCTTAGTGATTGAAGTGTAACGAAAAACGAATTTATGAGACAACCATAAGCAGTAAACCACGTACATCAACGAGATAAAACTGGCTTTGTGGCAAAGGTGTATTAAGCCTTGCCTCTGAAATACTAGGGTGATTCAAATATAAACGGTGATATTGCCAGGATACTGCGCAAGTAGATCCGACCGGAATGACGGAGTGTGGGGTTGAAGGTTAGTCAACCAAGTCTGTTAGGATTGACTTGGTTAGCTGCTTTACAAGATTTAGGCGTCAGTACAGCCATAAATAAACAATAGGTTCCTATGTCTGTTGCGCAACGCATTATTACAAAGTTTCTAACGAATGAAGGGGTTACCCCTCGGAGATTTTAACACGTTTGAAGCCACAGTTTGGTGACACTACACTATCCTAGAATCAAGTGTTTACTTTTGCCAGGCAATTGTAGGGCAGCCGAGGAATACTGGAAAAAGAAGGTTGCGCTCGACGCGCAAGGTCAAATCTCACAGATGACAACATCCATGTCATTCAAGAGTTTATTAAAGGTGATCGCCCCTGCACTGCTGAAGAGATTGCATTTGAAGTGGGTTCAGCATTGGCAATGCTCATACAACTGTCAATGAACACCTTGGATTTAGGAAAACTGGTGCTCCATGGGTTCCGAAATTGTTAACCCAGCAGCAAAAACAGGTCCGGTTCTGAACCTATTTCGACAACAAGGGGAGCATGCTTATGAAGTGCATTTTTGCATGTGATGAGACATGGATCCATCATTACACCCCGGAATCCAAATTAACGAGCAAGTAGTGGCGAAGAAGGGATGAATCCCCCCAGTGAACGCCAACCTGCCTCTCAGTCGGAAAAGTTATCGCAACTCTGTTTTTCGACTACACATGAGCTATACACGTTGATTTTCTTCACGATTGACGAAAGGTGAATGTGGCTTACTATTGTCAATTGTTAAGGTCAGCAAAAGCCGCCTACCGAAACAAAGGACGTCGTGTGCGCATCAGGGATGTCATCCTTCTCTAATTCAACGCTAAACCTCACGCCACGAATTTGACATGGATCACATTGGAGAACGAGCACTGTAAAATACTTGATCACCCTCCCTACAGTCCAGACTTGTCCCAGGGCTATTTTATGTTTGTACCCATGAAAGAATCACTTGGAGGGAAAAGATTCGAAAACAGGGGAGGGTGTGCGCAATTAATTGATGACACGCCCTCAAACTTTTCGAACGAGCAATATTCAAGATTCCAAATCGTTGGCAAAAATGTGTAGAATATGAAGGAAAATAGTGAAGGTGTTACTTGTGTATAGGATTAAGCAATAAATATATAAAAATAATTCCTATTGTTGTTAAACAAGCAGTGGTGTATGTTAGGAAGCCTAGGACTAAATTTGTAGGTGAAAATGACATTTTCGGTTTTTAAATTATAGCATATAAATATTCTATAGACCCCAAATTTTTTTCCAACCCGCGATTTTTAAAGGTCCAGTGACATATTTGAGTTACTCGTACGCTTTCTTTTAACCACACTTGTGCTTTTTTCCCTCAGTTTTGCATTTGGAATGTCATTTATTCTTTGCATTTCAGTTTTGCCCTGATTTGTATATAAATTTGTATACATAATCTAAAGCATTTTATTTTATTTTATCCATTGCCCTCCGTTTCTTTGAAAAGAGAGAAAAGACAAACTTTCAAGTTACCAGTAGTTTCGATGTCAAAATTTTTATAAGAACTTATACGTTCCTACTGAAAATGCTAAATGGATTCTGGAATCACAGAGCTGAGTTTGTAATAGGTAGATGGACTAAATTGGATAATTTACTGAATCATCTACAGAAACACCTAAATGGGCTTTGTAGTTGATGAAAAGTTGTGAATTGAGGTGGAGCCTCGGATGTTAACCAAAAAGACACAGAAAACGTGTTAATATTACAAAGTAACGCGTATCTCTGTCTTATGCAGTTTAGGCATTTGAAACCACGTTGTTCCGCATACCAATCATAAAACTACAATAAAAGACCCAAGATAATACTTCTCTCTACACGCAGCTGACACGCGCGCACACACACACACACACACACGCACACACACACACGCACAGAGAGAGAGAGAGAGAGAGAGAAACAAACAAACTAAAAGCTGAACTGAGTATCCGACGACACATGTCTGTAATTAACTACTAACTCCTTTCCTCGTTGCCTTGCCTCCTTATATAGCTAGGATGACGTAACGCGGACCTTTCAAGAACTTCTACAAATACGCCGGCTACCGGAAACTTCTGGAATAATCTGGAAAACCCTTTGTGCAGCCACTCTGATTGTCACAAGCAGTAGCGCGTGGGAGTCTCACCTTGAGCATCTTTGATAATGTACCGCCAGTGGAGTGGGGCAGCCCGGCCTCGACCACCCTTTTATGTGTGCCACGGCCGGCGTCACAATAATATAACATAACACATACATACGTATATAGCTAAACCATAAGTAACATATAACCAACAGCCCTTTCTGGGCCAAGGTTTACTGCCCGGCCACTACGTCCCCCAGCTCTGCCCACCACAGGTGTCATGAACGAGGTGCCGTATTGGAGGGTGGGACGTGGTCAGCGTCGCGGTCCAAACCTTCGCAACCGGGGACCACCACGTTTCAGTCAAGTAGCTCCTCAGTTGGTCTCTCAGGGACCTAACGGGGCTAAGTGCAGCCCCAATCAGGTCTCCCAGCGGGGAAAACCCCCACGTCGGTGCCGGGAATCCAACTCGCTAAAGAGACCACCTACATACGTACTTACATACGTACTTTTCTGAGTAGTGTTTTAACACCGTTATTACTACATACGGCACCACAGACATTGGAAACTGATGATACATGAAATGAAATAATTATTGGAAAACGACACTGGGGAAGGTGCTGTTCCAGGGCAAGTTAAGGGTAGCTCCCGGCGGAAACCTGGATAAGCCTTGGTCACGGAGGACGGTCCCTGCTGATTTTCAACTGCTAAAGTTACTAGAAAAGTTAGGTTATGGTGGCACTACATCTATATAGATTCCACTTTAGTGTACTTTAAGTAACACCTTTACACCTCTGTCCTTTATTTTATAATTTCTTCTCGGAATTTATACTTAATTACCAAGTAATCACTTTTTGTTTCATTGTGCAGTCTTATAAATTGGTACTTTGCCTTTAGTTTGATATTTGATTTGTAATTAAATGCACAGTGGTTATATTTTAAATATATTTTTTAAAAAAAGGTCCTGCATCAACGATTTTGTACTGTGACGCTGGGCACGGCGCACAACAAAGGACAGTCGGGTCAAGCTACCTCACACCACTCACGAGAGCAAACACGTGATAACAATGAGCGTGGCAGATCAAAAAGGCTTTCGAGATTATTCGAGGAGTGTCCGACGGCTGGCGTACTTCAAGACTTACCGGAAATGTTCACGTTACGTCATACTCGCAATATAAGAATGCGAGGCAACGAGTGTTTGCACTGAGTCAATTTTAGCTTTAATGTGTGTGTGTGTGTGTGTGTGTGTGTGTCTGTGTGTGTCTGTGTGTCCTAGGTGGCTATGGTTCGATCCCAGGGACCCGCATTTGGTATTCGTGGTGGACGAAGCGTCTTCTGGGTGGATTTTCTCCGGAATCTCCGGTTTACCCGTCACTCATTCCACCAATTGCTCCATCGTCACCTTAACATTGATCGATTTCACTGCAATTCATAATACCCTCTTCCTCACTATCATACCTGGTGCTGGACTGACCACCCGCTTCCAGGTGTTTACTCTGTCTGATCCATAGGTTCCTCTGCTCCCCGAAAGGCGTCTGACTCTAGGCACTGCGTTGTAAGGTTTAGAGGTTGCAAGTCCTACATAAAGGAAAGGTAATCAGTTAAAGAAGAAGGGTGTGTGTGTGTCAGCTGGGTGTGTCGTCGCTTCTAAAGGAAGATAGTAAAGCAGTTAATAAGTGTTGAGTGATTGGATCGCCAATATCAGCTGTGTGAGAGACAGAAAGTGAAGGACAAAAAGGAGGCAGTCAAGGTTACGAGAAGAAGGTAGTTGTGTGTTGGAATATCACGAAAGGCTGTAGACTGTGTTAACATCAGTAAAACAGAACTGTGTTACTGTGCATGCTGCTAGAAGAAAATAAAGTGAGAAAAAATGACTGGAGTTCATTTTTATCAATGCACTTTGAATTCTGTACCATTCCGCACAAAATAAACGTAACTCCCATACACTTTGGAATAGATAGATACCTATACTTCAACCCATTCTTAGGGTAGGGTTAAGTATATGACAGCTTCTGTGAACTCAAGGCAGTTGATATTTTCATTGAAATTGTATGGGAGGTATGTTTTTTCCATTTTTATTTTAAGTAGCTTTTTCAGTGTCGGACATTTTCTGGTACAAATGATCCATTTTCTCGTAAACGGCTAATGGAAGCCAAATAAAATTTTAGGATTGTAAAAGCAACCACCAAACGCTGTTGTGGAGCAACCTTGACCTTAATAAAGAGTTGAATTATGTTTTATAAATAATAATTGCTAATACACTTTAATCAAAAGATGGCGCAACTGTAAAAACACTCATATGTTCCTTAATAAAGAAACTTATTGCATAAACATACATATGTGAACTTAAGAAGGCAACCATATACATACAGACAGACATGCAGACAGACAGACAGACAGACAGACATACAGGCAGACAGACATACAGACAGACATACAGGCAGACAGACATACAGACAGACAGACAGAGACAGACAGAGATAGAGACAGACAGAGACAGACAGAGACAGACAGAGACAGACAGAGACAGACAGAGACACACAGAGACAGACAGAGACAGACAGAGACAGACAGAGACAGACAGAGACAGAGACAGACAGAGACAGACAGAGAAAGAGACAGACAGAGACAGAGACAGACAGAGACAGAGACAGACAGAGACAGACAGAGACAGACAGAGACAGAGACAGACAGAGACAGACAGAGACAGACAGAGACAGGCAGGCAGGCAGGCAGGCAGGCAGACACACACACACACACACACACACACACACACACACACACACACACACACACACACACACACACACAATAAATGTATCTATGTCCAGTCTCATATCTTAAATAGTTTCTAACATAATGAATGGGGCATGAATTTTAGCAGATTTAACATAGGTGAGATAGGGTTTTTAATCCTCCCTACCAATTGCAATGCATTTATGATCTAATATTGACATAGCCTTGCATTCTATCTTTCACATCAGTTAAGCTGAGATTAAAACTTTCCTAAGTTAGAAATCTCAACAAAATGTAGCACATATGTTTAAATTAGTCGATTATTACTCTAGTTTGTACTAAAAAGGATGTTAGGATTACAAGTTCAGATATTTGTACTGGTGACTGGTCCCTTCAAATAGGCGTGCGACAGAAAACATAACGCAGATTGGGCGGAACGAATGCTCTGATACGGTAACGCATATTCTATCGGAAACGAGTTCGAACACTCTCTACAAGGCCAAATACCTGAGATCGCCAGCGGATCGCACACTGAGGTGTGAAGCAAAACGGATGGTGTATCTCACAGGCATTGTTCATTGCACGGGGCAGTTACACCCATGTAAAAGACATCAGATAGTAAACTATGTGATTGGGTTGTGGGAAAGCTGTTAGAGGGGAAGAAAAAGGCAACTTACACACCAAAATAAATATTATGCAGGGGTCATTCATCAAAATATCTGCGCTTATACTCCTAACGCCCTGTATCTAAGCCTAATAATATATAGCGGCAGAATTGGCTGATCCTTTAGGTATATTCATTGAGGTCATGATCAAATAATTTCAAAGCGCGCTTTGTATACTTTATTAAAGCTACATTCCGTTACTATAAAACTATAGAATTGTGCGCAACCGTGGATACACTTGTAGGAACTGTAACTATATTCTTTATTTTCTCATGGGCTCCAATGCTTCCATTAGTTGAAACACCTCCATTCCCTTAACAGCCATTTTTTTAATTCTCGTGAGGACGTGTACTTTAGGAGCAAAGGCCCTCGTTTTCCGCAACTTTGTGAGAAGTTATACCTAAAGCAAACTTTGATAAAGTTTTGTCTATGAACTGGAAAGATGTAATTTCTTCCTCCATATAGAGTCGACTTTAACTCTAACTCCTGTTTATCAATACGATTATAAGATGTATCTTGGGGCTAACATCTGTGTAATAGTTACATCACGCAGGAGGACACCTCGCACACTGCGAGCTACATAGATCTGATGTGGCTACTACCCGCCAGGAAGAAGGAATATGTTGAAGGAATCACAGGAGGCTACAGGCCGCAGGCAGACAGGACATAGAGACGCACGGAAGTCACTAACAATTTCAAGCCCAAGATTCGTCCCATTGCTGAAGCTACCAACAGAGAGCGATGAACGGCCCGTCGACCAAGCAGCCCAATAGGCCCCAGGGAAGTATTCCTTCCATTTGAACAATCATCCGCACCACCCGTCCTGTACCGCCATACGCCACGAAACCTACAAGCACACCTTGAACATGAAAAAGAATCGGAATGAAAGGGAAATTATGCAAAGTGGTAAATGAGAAACCACCACGGCATTCGCCCACCACAAAGAACTGAAGGTCAGAGTGGACGGTCGATGGGATTCGAGATCTCGTAGAGTAAAATAAATGAACTGTACATTTTGTTCACAATAATGAATAGGTCTCAGAATTTTAGGTCCCAAAAACATAGGAAATATTTGTTTTTATGTGCTGAAAACGTCAAAAATATGTGCCAAAACAAATAAAAGATTTTTCTAAGCTCTGAATGGCTGAGCTAATCATCAGACATAACTCCTGGAAAGAATCACCAAGTGCTGTAGAGTTACATATAGAACCAAACGAGTCCCGAAAAATCGAAGATTGTCACGAATAATTGACTTGAAGTTTGAAGCTAATTGTTCCACGTCCGAGAAGTAAGTGTGGCATAATTATAAGGTGGAATATCGCTCCCACTCACATCAATAATTCCCTCATGTTGCCCATCCAACCCATTTGAACATTTTCACATTGCTTTAAATCCATTTTTATTTTCGAATACTTGCATTTTCCTTTTAATTTTTGTGCTGCAGGACCAGAAGAAACACTCGTTTTTTTCCCCACATCCTCAACTACTGGAACTGTTTCTCTCAATGACATTCCTACTGACTCCAGTTTCCTTATGGAATCACAGAGTAAACACAAATTTGTGAAAATGTATGCTGCCATTTCTCTGCCCAAAAATTCTTGAAGAATCTTTAAAATTAAGTTAATTCATGACAACAGAAAAACCATCCAAATGTTCTGCGTTGTGTTAAACTGTGGCCAATCATGTTCCTTAGCAAATCATTTCAGGTGAAGGAGGCAGCGGAATGTTTGGATTTTTGTTCTGAAAAGTTTTAATGCTTTTAGATGACTTAATAAATACTTTTCCCATTAGAAATCAATTTGTCCATGTCAGGAAACACGGCTCTAATTTCCTCACGTATTTCATGCAATCCGTGCACGACACGTGCGACTTGAGTCACTTTAGTATAGCTAACTGCAACTATTATTGGTGCCATTTTCATGCATGGTGCAGCATACTATAGCTTGCATAACAGTTGTTCCCACAAACTGTAAAATCTAGCCTGTGTAATTGACCATTACAGAAGCTTGATGGTGATCTGTTAAGAATAATTTTGATACTGACTTCATGTGGCTTTATGTAAATATGTGAACAATTTTAAATAAACTGTCCTTACGCGATTTTTGTGTGATTTATGTGAATATCCGAAAATATTTATTTACATAGAAATCACAAAATATGCGTTTTTATATGCAACAAAACCTTAAAATACCTAATGTTATGTATTGCACTCACATGAATTTCTCTACTCTTGTACTATTCTCACAAACTCTTATGCCTCTACCTTCCTCATGCTGGTAGGGATAATCATTTGCAGAAATTATCCCATTGTATATTGTCTTGTAGGTGTAAGGGAAAATGTGAACAAAGTAGGCATTGAGCGATAGGCAAATCTTCTAAAGCTTTAAAACTCCGTTTTCTTTGCAAGGCCAAGAGATAAAAAAGTGAAATACGACCTTCCATTTGAGAAAAGTTGAAGTACTGAAAATATCTCCGAAATGGTTCACTCCACAAAAAATGTATTTGGACATAACTGGTATGTTTTAACGAGATCTACCTTTTTTGTATCGTAAGATATGGTCTGTCTCTTAGGCTTTACCAGTTATGCAAGAGTCATCAGGAGTAAACAGGAGTTTACCCAGGCAAGAGTGAGGAAATTCAAAATATACGTTTCGTTTGTCATAAAAATATTTTAAAAACATGGCACCTTATCAAATTCGTTAGAGCCATTTTACGAAAATCAAAATTATCGAAATATTTTCCATATAAAGAGTAGTTTGGGTGGAGGAATTTCCTTTGAAATGTCGCATCCTTGAAATATAATAAATTTAAGTACCAACTTTGGCTTTTAAGCGAATTTTCCTTTCTGATACAGACAGATACACAGACACACTCAAAGGCCCGCCTCTATAGCGTGATGGTAAGCTTGTCTGCCTCACGATCAAAAGATCGCGGGGTCGAATCTCGCTCAGAGTAAGTTATCCGGATAAGGTGTTTTACCGAGATTTTCCCTTTTCCTGAGAAGACCAATGTCGTGTAACTTAAAGTTCTATGGACCTCGGGCCCACTTGAGCATCATTTCATCCATTTCACTCACCGTTCGATATGGCATTACGTAAGACGGCGTTAACACGCACACACGCACGCACACACACACATACACACGCACACACACACACACACACACACACACACACACACACACACCTTCTAAAAATGCTTTTCTTGGATTCAGGGGTCCTCAAAACTTATATTTCCGGCGCAAATCCGACATCGAAATCAGGGTCGAATAAAATACTTGCTCTACTTACTACACGTAGTGCAAATAGCAATATGTGTTCAGGTGTGAACATGCATAACATTAAACTGAGTTTCTAGGACGCAAACAAAATATAATTATATTTGATTACATAGACTTCCACGGCCTTTGCCCATTGCTTCTTTCTTGTTTCCGGTATGGGCCGCGTATTGTTGGTCTTTTTAAGAAATTAAATAAATTAAAATTTATGTCGACGTTTCACTGTAAAACTATGTTCGGCTTCTTCAATGGGCAATTGCAAATAATCCATTAAATTAGTCACTGCCTAATCTGATTGGCCTCGTTGTCCCGTACCACTCTTAATCCTGTTACCTAAAAGTACGAGTCCTAATAATGAGCTTATATAGACATGATTCTATTGTAGAAACAAGTTTGTTTTGGGAGATTTCAATATTGCGGTGTTGCCAAATGCGGCAAGTGTTACGCACCCTGAGATGGATGTTCACCTATTTGCATTGCTGAAATTGGTTGAAGGGAGCTGCTGCAAGTGAAGACCGCTGAGCTCCGTCTTATCAGCTCACCCCACTAAAAGACAATTCTGGTGAAGGAGGCCCCAATATATCTTCCTCCTCTTATCACCGTCAACAAGTTTTTAAACAAACATTTGTGAATTTCGAACGGTAAATTAGATTATTTTTCAAGCACAGTGAATGGATCTAACATTCCATGTCGTAAAAGAGGAGGCGCAATCAATCTTTTGCGCTCCGTGGAGAGAGCTACGCATTGCGAAAGAACTTCGTTTTAATCAGCTTCGTTCGTTTTGCTTTTCTCCGGAGGAAAAGAAAGACAAAAACTATAGTTTAAAAAATTAAAAAACACGCTTTAATAAGAAGCCGAACTAGAAGAGCAGAAAATAATTATGAATAGTTCGTTCTATACCGATATAAAGTACACCATTTCTTTATTATTAAAACATTGTTATAATTTTAAAATACAAATTAAGCTATACTCACAAAATAATAAGCTTTACTGTAAAAACTTTTGTGTGTTGCACTCTCATGACTTTCTCTACTCTTGTACTAACCATTCTTACAAACTCTTATTCCACTATCTTCGTGTTAGTTGAGATAAACATTTGCAGAAATTACCTTATTGTTTATCTTCCTGTAGGTACAAGAAGAACAAAGGAATACAGTAGGCTTTGAGCGATAGTCAAATCTTTTAAAACTTTCAAAGTCCGTTCTCTTTGCAGTTTAACATATAAAAAATGAATAACGATGTTACATTTGTGAGAAGTAGAAGTTCCCCAAAACTCACACAAATAACAAGGAATATGTCCGAACTAGTTCACTTTACCAAAAAATATTTATTCAGATATAAACTGTGTGTTTTAAGAAGATCTACATTTTCTGTATAGTTAGATTTTGTCTATCTGCTACGGTTTACCAGTTATACAAAATTCTCCCAGAGTAAATAGGACTGCTCGGGATATAGCCAGAAAATTCAAGATCTACATTTAATTTGCCTTAAAAATATCTCAAACATACGGCATTTTAATCAAAATCGTTAGTCATTTTCAAGAAAATCAGTATTTTCGAAAAACTTTCCATGTAAAGGGTAGCTTAGGGTGGAACAATTTTCTTGAAAAAGTTGGTATCGCATCCCTGAAAGACAAACTTAAATAACAACTTTGGTTTTCAACCGCATTTTCGTTTTTGAGTCTGACAGACTGACAGAAAAGCAGACACACAGACACGGACGGATCTTTTCTAAACGGGCCTTTTTTTTTTTTTTTTTTTTTTTTTTTTTTTTTTTTTGATTCAGGGGTACTCAAACATATATTTCTGGTGGAATTTTAACATCGAAATTTTGGGTGGAATACAATACTTCCTCTACTTTACTGTACGTAGTAGAGAACGTAAGAAAAGTTATAAACAATTCAGTGTTAGTTATGATAGAAATATTGTAAAAAGCACCCCACGGCATTTTATAATAAAATGTAATATTTTGTTAATATAAGTTAATTTTTATTTTAAAGTTATTATAATTTTTTAATTATAATGAAACAGTGTTACTTTATATCGCTATAGAAAAAACTCTTCATAGTTAGAAAATACCTTCTACTTCTTATTTCGGTTTGTTATTAAGTCGTCTTAAAATTTTTGAAATCGAAACTTTTTTAAAAATGTTTTAGCATTGTTAATTTTTTTATCATTATATTACATTGCTGTTTTAACTAAACTATTAGCTCTTGTGCATTTCCTGGCCCTGGGTAAAGTTTGATCGGCAATCCTCTCAGGTCCTCTCTCCGGGCATCCACGTCATCCAATTAAAGCAATTTTTAAGTTGCAAGTTGAAAAGAATCTTAGCGACATCTATGATATAAAAATTGCACTATTGTCTATCGATTTAGCTTGGTATCTTTTTCCTGAGGATCCTGGTCAGGACATTAGGACAAAGTCATTATAGTATTGCAATGTCATCGGCCCTTGGCGCGTTTGCGTATTTTCAAGTCAATCAGACCACCTTAGATTGGTGAAAATTACGTCGAAAGATTCCATTACATTGATAGATATATACAAGTGAAGGGAATAAAAGCGTGTTAATAAAGGAAAATATATAGTATATATATGCTCAATCGTCGGATGTATTGGAACCCTATGTTTAGAGCAGGCATGGGGAAGAGGGGTGAGAGGGATGCCAACGAGTATTTACCCTCTCCACTTGCTGACACAATTTGAAGGACTGACCGGTTGTCTGAGGTAGACAGACAATAGAGGGGGGCCTGGTAGCTAACCACTGTGAGGCAGTGGACGGTTCCAAAAGTAAGACGTAGGGGAAGCGGCATATTGAGTCACTTCTCCCCATCTATGGTTTAGACTTTAGAGTTTAGAGAGTACAGAGTTGTATATTAATTTCGAGAAAAAATCGTTAGACAAATATTGGATTTCGGTTTTATCGCTAACTGGTTGTAATTTCGTCTAAATTTGAATTAAATTTTCGGTAAAAAAAGCAGTGTACCTTTTACGTAAGATCGGCACTAGGTGTGCAAGTTGTGATAAAACGGTTCTATACATTAATGTACGAGATCACACATAGTAAAATTAACCACAAACGTTACCGAGCGGGATGTTTCAGGTGGTAACGTCTCTGCGCGCATTTCGAAGCTAGCGGATTCGATTCCCTTAGCCGACTTACCGGACCGTTGAGTCTTTTCGGAGGTTTGTCCGGGTCTCCAAGAGAATGTTGTGAAGGATTTCCATATCCTCCGGATTTCCTTTCCGGATCCCTCAATTTCGTTACATTAATCATTTCTAGGGTTCAAACTTGTATACAGATATTGCGAAATGAGGCAATCGCAAATTACCTGCCACATGGACAGAGCGTGACGTCATTGCACGCGTACAGTGACAGCACAAACAGGGCTCTCTACCTACAGTGCACAGTGTCTATCAAATGTGTTCACTAGTTTCACACACAGAGTAAAATGCTTCCAGCATGAAAATTGAAATATTCACGTATTGCGGACTCTAATGACCAAGTTGTCGATGGGTCCTTAAACCCGACACACGCGCTCACTCACTTCATGTATTGCTGAACTTGTACAATAATTTGGGAGTAAATATTTTTACTAAAAATGGTGACAGCATTAAATGTAAGTTATGCAGCAACGTTACCTATAACGTTATTACGTAGACTGTACCTGGCCTCCTCTGTGCTCTGGTCATGTGGCAAGACTGACCCCTCCTACTACCTATAGCCAAAATCCGCAACCCTTTGTTTCCTGTATGAAGGTACGCTCCCTAATTATTTCATTTGTTCCTTCACCTCGTTAGGTTTCTTTCAGGGTTGGATGCGTGAGCGAGCGTCGCGGCAGCAGCATGTCAGAGGGAACAAATGCGCTCTGGAAATATCGTCCCACTGATTGGAGGTGAGGCTACTGGTTCCCGGGCCTCCCATGGGATTTACGAGCCCAAATTGGGGAGGGGAGCCAATTTCTAATTTCTGAGTCCCACACCCCCTTGGGAGTACAAACCCGAAGAAGTGGGAGAGAAACTGCGCTGAGCCTGTCTCCAACAAGGTGCATCTAACTGGGAAAATGTAGGGACCCTGCCCTCTGCTCTAGCGTGGCAAAGTTTCGCCCGCTCTTCGGATCCGTCCCATGGGGTGCCCCGTCAGTGGCATAGGCACAAAGGCGCACCCTATAAGTGGGAGTGCTTCTGCAAGTTGTCATTCAGTCAACCAAAACGTTACATCAGAAAAAAAATATGATGTGTCCATTCACATGACTTTCTTTACTCACTCATATGGATAAACAATTTTCAAAAACGTTTATTCTTCTATCTACCTCATGCTAGCATTCTGTAAAATGGCTTAATTATTTGCTTTCAAAATTATCATTTAATAATTTCTTTTTATTACTGGTGTCACCTTCTGTGCTGCCGTATGAAGTAACAACGGACGCGAAAGTTATAAAAACAGACTGCGCATACATAGACACATATTTGCATCCTTTTTATAATACGTATTATAGGGTATAATATATATATATATATATATATATATATATATATATATATATATATATATAACAGAGGAAGAAACCTCGTGCTTTGTAAGCTACAGGGATCTATTGCGGTTACCACCTTCCAGGAGGAAAGAATGAAGTGAAAGAACAACAGCAGGCTACAGGTCATAGAGACGTGCAGAATCCCCTATAATTTCCTGGTTCGAAGACCCAACCCACTACAGAAGCTGTCCAGAGGGGGTAATGAGCGACTGTTGCAACCAGCCAACTTTATAATGTACAAAGTGTTATTTTCCTTGGAACCAGCATCCGCACCATCTGCGCCACCTACTGCCTCACGACACGAAACCTATAAAGATACCTAAAACATGAGACGGAAACGGAACCCCTTAGGGTTATGGAAAGTGTCTTAAAATTAAGTTTTTGGGTTACTGTTTTTTTTTTGGGGGGGGGGGTATTATATTGTTTGAATTACCTAGATATATATCCTAGAAGTAGTCTAATAATTAGACCGCCTCCGTAGCGCAGTTGGTAGCGCGCTTACCTCTGGCGCGGAAGACCCGGGTTCGATCCCCGGTACCAGCATGGGGATTTTATCATCTCTGGGAGGTCTGGCACGGGGTGTACTCAGCCTCGTTAGATCCCAGAGGGACCAATTGAGGAGCTACTTGATGGAAAAGTAGCGGCCCCAGGTCTAGAAGACCGCATAACTGGCCGGGAGGGCTCGGGGCGCTGACCACGTCCCATCCTCCAGTACTGCACCTCACCAATGACGCCTGTAGTGGGCAGAGGTGGGGGATGCAGCGGCTGGGCGGTAGGCCTTGGTCCCTTGTGGGCTGTCGCGCCGGGGTTTAGTTAGTTTAGTAATTAAAATATGGGAATGTCTGCACACAATTTCATACAGCCAATAACAGTGGCACTAGTGGAGGAATGAAATTTTCAGGGGTTAAAAAGTATTTCATGGGTTAGAAAAGTACCATAAAGTGCGCTACACTAAAGACATAATGAAGTTGTAGTACTACAGCCATATGGAGAAAATGTAAGAATTGAAAAACTGGAATGTGTGGGTCATGTCCAGAAGAGGATGTGTTGTCGACTAAGAAAACTGAAGGTTTCTTTGAGGTGAAAAGTTCTTAGTGATGGAAAGACAAGTTATGGAAGCCACAGACTCACAGATGTCATTGAGAGGCTGCAGAGGTATTATGGTCTTGCAATAGGACACCATATAGAAAATGCAGAATCCCAATCATGGTTTGTGTCCAGCTGGTGCAGACAGTTGGTGCAGATACAATAGAGAGCTGGTCACAGGAGATAAATATAACCAGCCTCAAAGTTTGCCACTTGCCATAATCAATAAATAAAACCAATATTTGCAGACTCGGTGTTTCAACTTTAGAGCGCATTTCCTGGTGGTTCAAATTTTCCTCAAACAAGGAAATTTTCCCAGTTATTAATTCATATTTTGATTTGAAATGTTTAAGAGTTACAGAGTTGTTGGTGTTGGTGTTCACATGCACTGAAATAAGTGTTTTGCAACCAGTTAACATTTTTTAAAAATGTTTAACAAGTGTGTATCTACTTTAAAATGTGGGGAAGATGTCAAAGTGAAAGCATATTTTTCGAAAACTGTTCAACTTTTTGAAAAACTATTATTTAAGCTATTATAAAGATATTACACCTACAAACTGAAAACTTTCAGATTCGTAGGTTGAATAGTTAACTAGAAAAATGTTCCTTATATATATAACACAACTTAACATTGTCAAGATAGGGCATTCCGTGTCTGCTTAAAGAGAAATGAGGGAAAGGAAATCACGATAAATGAGAGGCCATCACAGCATTCGCCTGAAGACCTAACAAAGCCACGAAAATGTCAGAGTGGGCGGTAGACGGGAATCCAGCGTAGAACCTCCCGAGTGCGAACATCAGACGTTATCGCGCAGCCAACTTGTTCCGTAGTCTACTACAGTGGTATAGAGGAAGTTTTGGTAGTATGGAATACTCAAGTTACTTGCTTGTTTGGTGCTGATATCCAACTGTGTCTACTAGAAATACACCAGAGGTTACTTTCAGAGCCCTGAAAGTAGTCTCGCCTGGTTTGTGTCACATGGTGTTTGGGTGTGAATATTTATCTGATTCTATCATCTAAAACATATTGTAGGCAAGTTTTTAAGTATCTATAAAATATTTGAGTGCATATTTTAGATGTTAACAAATATTATGAGTATAAAAAAGGTTGAAGCACTTTTGCTGCGCAAATGTTTCATTTTCATTTGATTTTTTTTTTTTTTTTTAAATTTATTTATTATTTGAAGTCGCTTCTACATAAAAATCATATCGCGACTAAACATTGAGGAAAAAAAGGAGGAAACAAATCATGAAATTTACATTGAATTTAAACATTAACTTTGCATGCTTTGATGAACTTGATGGTTGATTTGATTTTATTTTCGTGCAGTGACACTGTTTCAATATGGGATGCTGGTATCCCATATTTCCCTCTATTTATGTCAAGTATTTCATAATGCCCGCATTGTTTCTGATGAATAAAATTGATAACTTTAGAACCTTTTGTAATATATTTGTTTTCTGCATAAATACCAAACAAACGTCACAGTATTGGGGAGAAAATATTCCCTAGGATGGAGATGCAGAGTGCATTTTCTGCAGTAGCAAGTTTCCAGAAGATAGAAAAGGGGAAGTTTGGGTCCAGTGCCTAATGTGTAACACGTGGGCACACAATGAGTGCGCAGGAGCGGAATATCTTAATTATGTTTGCGACTTCTGCAAATAATTTGTTCAATGAAAAATAAAACCAGCACTATCTCTTTTAGCTTATGTTTGTACTATTGTAATTCAATTCAATGCATTATTATTCAGAAAAAGGTTTAGCAAGAGATAAATAAGTTCCTATGTAAATGTGCTACTTGAAAGGTTATTAATTGGGAAATTTATGTAATGTTCCATGTTACCTTCATATTCCGAGTTACCCATAATAAACAACTAGACACATTTTATCGAAAATTTAAAACAAATTCTATTTTTTTTTTCAAAGTAAAAATAAGAGGTCTCTAAAAAACATTGAATTTACTCACTAAAAAGGTAATTAGTCAAATTATAAAACTATTACCTCAAAAATGGTAGAAATAAAAACTTGTATTCCATATTACTGGAACTTTCTCTACATATAGGTCCCTTAATGGAATGGCGTTTTATGAAGTGGAGTGCAAGCAGCGACTCGCACCCTTCGAGGCAGTAAGCAGGTACATATAGAATGTCGCCGAATAGCCATGCTCTTCTTGAAGTTACACTCGTTGTTGTGAATGGAGAGCCAGTAATGCCTGTTCCATGTTACCGGAGTTTCAGAGCTGCTACAAATTATACTCAGCGTTGAGTTGCAGCTAAGTTTAGTGAGTGCTGCGTGTTCACCAAAATTAGATTGCAATGACACAAAACTACGTCGAATGAAAAACACCTTCCAGTTCCACAGTGAATGTTGCCTAATACTCCAGGCTTCAAATCGGTTTATTCCTAGCTTTTAAAGTACTCTTTTCCTTTCTATTTCATTAACTATATTAGAAGTACCTGGGGCTAATTGAACATGACCTAAAAAGATTTAAGTGAAGGGTTGCAACAAAATACCCTGCATCTGTGTTTCAGTTCTTCAAATGATACATGCCTATTTACCCTAGCTTCCCGCTATTGTTACTTCCCTTGCATATGTCACGGCACATTAGAAATATAACAGGCGGCCCACTGCAGCCGGCATTGGGGCGTTAAAAGGTTTGCAGAAATCACAGGGGTAAATCCAGTCAGTGGGGCACGTAAACTTTGTTCTGCTTGTAAGAGAAGAAAGCCGGATGCCAGGCTGGCGTTTGTAGCGCGTGATATAGACAAGGATATTCTTAGAATGTGTTCCAGGACTTTATATTCCAGGGAATAAACTCATTCCTGAATATGCTGCTATTCTCCAACATTACGGATTACAGATGGTAAATTGCCGTAACAAAATTCATACACACATGATGGCACGTAATGTTTCACTGGCATTTCCTTGTTTCTTATTAATGTTATTGTTGTATTTTATTATTAGTTTAGTTATTGCTATTATTGCTACTGTTACTACCACATTGACATTACTTTTATCACTTTATTCTCATTAGTTTATTATTGTTAATTATTATTATAATTATAATAATTATTATCATCATTATCATTATAATTATCATTTATAATTATTAGTATAATTATTATGATGATGATGATTATTATGACTATTATTATAATCATTATTATCATTATAATGATTATGATGATTATGATTGTTTTAATGATTATGATTATTATGATGATTATGATGATTACAATTATGATGATCATCATCGTCGTCGTCATCATCGTCATCGTCATCATCATCATCATTATTACTATTACTATATTGTTCCTCTTATCATCATAATAATAACAATTATTTTTGTTATTATTTTATAGTTACTGCGACAGGTCACGAGCCGCCACTGTGTACAGTACCTATAGCTTATTTGAAGCAGCGGTTATGCAACCGCCTGTTACTGAGAAGGTTCTGAAAGTAGGAACTACTGACCACTAAATATTCCACATACTTCTGTCCGCTTCCAGAAACAGCATAAGCTTGTAGGTACCAATTGCACTTATCGACTGGTTGACGGAACCAAGGAAGTTCAAGCGCCCTTCTCCACCCTTGTAATTTTAAGAAATATGTTCCAGATGGGGGAGAAGGGTAGGTTAGCTACAGGGCTAAGTTGGCACAGTGCTATTACTTCCACCCCTACAGTGGGCTACATTATTCCCTAACCATATACTTTGTGAGTGCCACTAGCGAAGGGAAACTCAAAAGTTGCTTTTACAGCAGAATAAGCAAAGTTTTGCCTTGTGAATAGTAATTTTTTGGGCCCGTAGGCCTTGCTACATAGCCATAATGCGTCTTTGGAGAATATATTTTGTCTTATGTTATGATAATACAAATTTAAGTATTTTTATTTTCGTTGTAAACAAATCCAAAGTGAATGAAACAGACTCGAGGAAATTTTTCCGCGCAGATGAGAGGCAAAATGGTTCCAGTAGCAGCTTACCCGTTTATTTGCCTTATTTTATTCACTAATCATGCTTTTTTTCCTTAAGGGGAGAGACTACAAGGGAAAAAGTGACCAACAATTCATTTTATACTTCCTACTGCAGCCTCGTAAACTGAATTTTCCTCTTTAATGTGATGTGAATATATTTTATAACTGTAGCCGCAATAATTGTGTCTTTTAAAACTTGTGCTGTGTCTACCATTTTGTACTATGAATTATGTATCGCCTCTCAGAGAAAAAAAAACAAACAAACAAACAAACTACACACTTTGGATGTGTAGTAAACATGAGCCCATTATTTAGGAGCAGTTTTGCTCTTCAGATCGCTACGTCTTCTTTCTTTGTAAAGGTATGTGGGCTTGTTTTCTGCATTTTTGAGTTTTCTGTGAATGCATTTTCCTGGTATACACATCCAATTTTATTATAAAATATTGAGGTGTGCTAAATTAAATTTTAGTATCATAAACGACTGACAAGCCGCTGTTGTGAGTCTGACATTGAAAGTAACCCACCATCAATTACATACTATAAAAATGATATGATTAAGAAAATAACCAATCTTACTTAACAAAGGAACACACACGATAAAATTGAACTTTAGGAGGCATGCATTGACGAAAATATTCAGTCTGGTATCGCACATCGTTTTTGAGATAATGGGTCAAGAATTTCGCAGATTGAATACTGGTGGAAAAAGGCCTTTAAGGTGTCCTGCGGGAACACAATGGAGAAAATTGACAAAAAATTAAATTTTTAGTTATTTGTGCAGTCTTATTATTTGCAATTCCCTCCTAAATTTGATACAGAGGCGGTTCACGTAATATGCAATACCAGTTTTTATTTCCGCAATATTTGAGGTAATAGTATAACAATTTGACCAATTTGCTGCAGAAATTATGTGTCCGTTTGGCAGTACACACATCTGCTAAAAGTTTTTCTTTAATGAACATGGCGAAGTGCCCTCTAAGAGCAAAATTGTCTGATGATAACCCCGTCTGCCTTGAGACTTTCTTCTGTAACTAATGTTTCCCAGATATTAAGATGTTGATGGAAAAACATAAATTGTGCATAATAAATATGGACCTAATTATTATTTAAGCTCAAAGTGGGACCACAAGTAGACGTTTTAATGTTGAGCTACTTTAAATTTAGGTGGCAGGAGCCTTTTGTTTCCTTTTGAATTGTAAAGTTAAAAGTTATATAAATATTCATTATCTTATGTGGTTTTAATGTTTTGTGTTTGGAATATTAATTTGTTTTTTGAATAATTACTTTATTGTCGTAATTCATATTAAAAACTTATGATCACAACACCTATGTAAATAAATAATTTTAAACCTAACAAAGAGAAACATAATAAAGAAACGATCTGACTTCATTTTTCCTTCCAAATTTGCACACCCATATTTTACTATGCTTTGTTCAACGCCGCTGCTACCTATGTGTATATTACAGCCTGTCTCGGAGTGCTTCATGCCCACAAGTACTGTCAAGGTCACGAAATTGTGCTTGGGTTGACATCTAGAGCTGAGCTAGGTGACGGGTGAAAGGAAATGAGAAATGAATTGAAATGGAGGAATGTAATGAACCTACCCAGGATTCACCTGAAGATCCGGGGAAATCGCCCCCCCCCCAAAAAAAAAAAAAAAAAAAAAAAAAAAAAAAAAAAAAAAACATTGGTCATGCAGCCAGTTCTACAGAACAAACTATGATTCCGCTCACAATGTTATTAACGCAAGATCGAAATAGACATCCTCAACAACAACAACAACAACACTTATTTCTAAGTTGCGAATATAGTTTTGAGTATCATCCTGCAGGATTTGATCTCATATACAGTTATAACTGCTGCACAAGAGAAAAGTGAATTGAGTGATGTCGATGATGAGGGTTGGGCAGTAGACCGTGACGATGTGATCGCGTGGTTGATGGGTTTGAAGCGAGGGGGCAAATATTGAGTGACAGTGGAACATACCTTTCTCTAGATGAAAAAAACGAACACTGTTCTTTTAACCTCACGCATGACCGCGTTTCATCCGATGAGCAGCCCATACGTTTTTGAATATATGCAGTCTGTTAAGCGGCACATGTGTTGGATATCTGTCTTTGTAGAACGCTTAACAGTTCATTTGTGGCTTCACCCTCAGTGAAAATACGGTTAAGGGCAACATTTCTAAAGCTTGCAACTTTTATCCAAATGTTTCCAAATTCTCACATACTGCTCTGCCTCAATAATGAAT
This sequence comes from Tenodera sinensis, assembly GCA_030765045.1. Taxonomy (NCBI): domain Eukaryota; kingdom Metazoa; phylum Arthropoda; class Insecta; order Mantodea; family Mantidae; genus Tenodera; species Tenodera sinensis. Next base: position 44,701,787 of record CM060964.1, on the reverse strand, counting down.
GCGCTTTAAATTTCCTGCAGATATATCTGAATCTTTTTGAGAGAAAAAATATTTTGTACTTTAACCATGCTAAGTAAACAGATGAATTTTGAGAAACTACACTAATGTGTTATTCAGATACTAAAGTATAAAAATGGGATAGAGAATTTTATTCACTATATTTCTTGTCTCAGAACAAAAATGTAAGCCTTAAAACAAAAGTGTTAAACAATTTATCCTCAGTAGTCCAATTAATTATATTACATCCTGAGGAATTTGAAACTGTATTAAATGACAAGTGATGTATGACCAGGTCTGTCTGTCTGTCTGTCGGTCTGTCTGTCTGTCTATCTGTCTGTCTGTCTGTCTTGGTGGAGATTCCGGCACGTCAGCTGATGGCTTATTTTGCGTCACCCCCTGGTAGGAAGAATGATATGAAAGTGCCCTACAGGCGACCAGAACACATCGCAGGCGGAACTATAACTACGGTGGATCCCTAACAGGTGCAGACAGTTATTCAGGCCGACGGAGTTCCAGGTCACCACAGAGAGCCCGCCACTAGCCAGTTGTGGCTGAGTAATCACTCCCCATGGAGTGGCGGGAGGTCGACCACAGCGCTTCCCCTCAGCCGAGCACCGTATTTCAAGAGCGCAGCTTGCCGGTGAGTCCGCTGACTCTTACAACCTGGAAAGACGGGATAGAGAGAATGAAATGAAAGGAAGTGATACGGGGGGTGCAAGGTAAATATCCTTACCAGCCACGGGAATCGATCTCAGGGCCTCCCTAATGGGGGCCACAGATGTTACCGCCTCAGCCATCCCGCTTCGTATTTCACCTCAGTAGTCGAATTAATTATGTTACATGTTTAAGAATTTGAAAGCGTAGTAAATGAGGAAACAAAAGCAGGAAATAACTCTTTAATCCTTGCAAATATCTCCACAGTCTGATTCTAAACAATAATTACTTTTTAAATGGAATGATTTGGAAACGACATTGTAAGGCGACCTACGTTGATTTGATACCCTTAAAATGATTGTTATGAATGCCATATGCCATTGTAACTGTTGAAACAAAGTGAAAATAGACATCCGAGAACGGCAAACATTGTTACTGGAATGTACACCACAGCTACAGTGCACAAGACTGATTTAAGAGGATACAGAAATATAAAATGTCTGATGTGCTGCATTCACATGATTTTCTCTGCTTTTGTACCAACTATTCTTACAAATTCTTATTCCTCTATTTTCATCTTGGTCGGGATAAACATTTACAGAATTATCTTATTGCTGACTTGCTTGTAGGTGGGAGGGGAATATGGGAATACAGTAGGCTTTGAGCAATAGGCAAATGTTTTAAAGCTTTTGAATTACGTTCTCTTTACACGGCCAAGAGATAAAAAAGTGAATAACGACCTCCCATTTCGGAAAAAGTAAGTATTGCAAAACCCACACAAATAACAAGGAATGGTTCACTACACAAAAATTAATTTGGACATAACTTGTGTGTTTTAACGAAATCTAAATTTTTTTGCATAGTAAGATTTGGCCTATCTCTTACTGGTTACCAGATGTGCAAAAGTCGTGAAGGGGACTACATAGACTATAGCCATAAAAATCAAAATATACCTTTCATTTGTTAAGAAAATACCTTAAACATATGGCATTTTAATTAAAATCATTAGAGGTGTGTTTGGGAAAATATAAATGTTTGACAATTTTCCATGCTGAAGGTAGTTTAACGTGGAGGAATTTTCTTCAAAATCTTCGTCTCGCATCCTTGAAGATTATTAAACTTAAATACCAGCTTTGGTATTTAACTGATTTTTTTGTGTGTGTGTTCACAGACACACGCGCGTGCAACCTTTTTCTATAACTGTCTTTTTTGGGAATCGGTGGTCCTCAAAGCATATATTTCTGGTGAAATGTTGACATAGAATTTTTGGATCGAATACAATGCTTCCCCTATTTATTGTACATAGTAGAGAGAGAGAGAGAGGGAGAGAGAGTAAAAACAGAGTTTAACAGAAGGAAAACAGACAGTAACGTAGCTCAGGGGAAAAAGAGGACTGGAGGGGTATAGCAGCATGCATCCGGAACGCCCAATCTTTGGAGTTGGGGAGTTTTAATATGTTTCAGTAAGACCATCTTTGTCACATAGGTAATAAATGTATGTTTGTTGTTAATTTTCACAAAATTAAATTAATCTTTCAAATTAGAAAAAGCCGTGAAGTGTAAGCCTTCCAGAAAATAGCTATACCCAGCCGTTAAATAGTTCATCAACATACATCAAAGGGCACGTCTCTAAAGGGTTTAATTCCGTGCGACAGCTGAAAATGATGGGTGACCACCTTGTACGTATGTCCTCGAGAGTGGGTATCCATGCAACACGTGTAGCTTCCTGACGGACTCATATAAAAGCTTGATAACAATGTGACTCCCTCTAAGTTATTATGATTAGTTCTACACTCGTGCTATCACAGAGAGGCCGCGATACAGAAACCACGAATTAGTTGATGTTAATGTTTGGAGAGTGTCAACGTAATGGCAGACAAGCAGGGACACCGCAGAGGCAAAAGTTTCCCGTTAGACAACTGGAGCAGATATTTCCCCCACCAATTGGAACAGCAGTTGTGGACCCATGCTCGGCTGCATTCATCAAATCGGGTCCTACTCTTGCGACACAAATACCTGTGGCTGTAAATGCTATAAAAGGAGTTGTTACCCCCAATATTCATATTAGCTGCAGAGTTCTTGCGCATGACCAGGGCGGATCTTATTTTGAATCTCTTCTATGAGTTCCCATTACATAACAATAACAGCCCCCGCAGCGGCTGGGAGTAGACCACCCAACCTACTGCTTGGTGTCTATCGAAGCCACCCAGTACCCTCTTAATCATGGTTATGAACCAAATAATATCCAACAACATTTCATATTTTTGATGTAGTACAAGCGCTTCCCTATACAGCCTTTTTACACCTTCTTTGCACCTTACCACTTTTCAGTTCACGGTCATAGCAATATTTAAACTCACCTATAATGATTTAAGTTTTTGCCTCACTCACGTACAGACCATACAACTAATGACATTACTGTAATGCGATACGTACTGATACAGCATAGTTCACTAGTGCTGACTCAGTGACTACTGGTGACATTACTGGTCAGTTTGTGTTCAGCAACGGAGTACAGTATTGACATCAACTTTTATCTTAGTAGAGTGGAGTGGAGTGTTAGATTTAAGGGCCCGTCGACAACAAGCCAATTTGAGCCCGACTAAGTAGTAGAAAATGAGAAATAGTAGCATTTACATCTAATAACTTCAGTGATACGGTTCACTTTTGTAGCGTCGGTCTGGGTGGCTCTGTTGAATAGACGCTGGCCTACTGATCCCAAGGTCGCGGGTTCAAACCCAGCCCAGACTGATGGTTCTTAAGTGTGCTTAAAAACGACAACTCCATGTCAATAGATTTACTGGCATGTAAAAGAACACCTGCGGGACAAAATTCCGGTACACAGGCGTCGCTCATATGATCCTGCCAATTGATAGCGGCGCTAAACGACCAAATAATTAATTAAGGCTTCACGGGTGATCAGCCGTGTGAGGTTTAAACACATTGAGCTTTCGGCCATTGTATACTCCATGGCCTTCATCAGAATGAAAATGACCGTTAGCTTTCCGCTCCCCATATATTACATTAGGTGGGAGGGGGTTGCGTTGCTCTGGCCAGTGAGCGGGTGACGATTTGTGATTGGGGCTGCTGTTTCGGGCTATGTTTGTCACCGGCCACAGTGTTTTCTTGAGGGTCCAGAATCACTATAGTTGCTGTTGTGAATGTGTTTCATGGCTATTGTCCAGGCAGGGCTTAGTTGAAATCCGCGGTCCCTGTTGTAGTTGTTTGGATGTAGTTTGATGTGGATGGCTTCCTTAATGACCCTGTCCTAGTATTTATCAGTATGATCCAGAACGTTGATGTCTTCAAAGCTTATTTTATGGACATTGCTTGGCCACTGCTGACTTATCTGGTTGTAGGAGCCTGATATTGTGTTGGTGTTCTTTACATATTTCTTCTATTGTGCGTCCTGTTTGGCCTACATACACTTTACCACATTCGCAAGGAATCCTGTACACTCCTGGGACCTTGAGCTGAAGTGGTTCTTTTACCGGCCTAAGGTATTCTTGGATCTTCTTTGGAGGCGTGAAGAAAGTCTTGGTGTTATACCTAGCGAGTATGCGGGAGATCTTGTTCGAGACGGAACCGTAGAACGGTATGTAGGCTTTATTCGGCTAGCTATCCATCCTTTGAGTGAGGACCTCACACCTAGTGAGTGCAGTTCGTCAGCCCTATCATATAAAGACTCAATTAGATTTTACAGGTAATTAAATCACTTAGGCATTGAGTTTTAAAAGAAACTTCCTCTGTGAACTAAAAATCATTTGTGTATATTATACATAAACCACTCACCAATTATTACAGTAACTGTAATAACCAGTAGCTTACACTGAGATGTGCAAAACGCTAATGTTTATAAACGCTGTTTGTGTGTTTCCTTTGGCTGCGAGGTTTAGGATAAGCTCCTTGTTAGAGAATGCACACTAATACACTTGTCATCCCCGTAATACGCTGTGTTGATCAAGTAGATACCACAGCATGTTGGGTAATCGACCAATATCGCGTCATTGGACCTATCGGTGAAAATTCAGAAAAATGGTTAAAAATTACAACTCAGGTCTCTTAAACCTGTTACCACATGCGATACACTAGGAACGTTTCCTGGGTGCAATACGGATATATTGTGAGCTGTTGGTATATGCCATTCTGCTGTGCTTCATGGACAGAACTTTACACATTTTGGAGTAAAGTTAGGCCATGTTTTAAAGGAAGATAGGTTCTATAAATTGGTATTACTTTTAAATATTTCAGCTTCTGTGGGATTAAGTCATGTAGTTTAGTGTTTTGCAAGTTGATGTAAGTGTGTTCTCTCTAATTGGGTGGAGGGTTCACATTTTGTTTTGTGAATAATATTTTCTACTATAAATGAACCGCTCTCTCACAAAGCTAAATTAAACTTTAATATGTTAAAAAATACAAAGAGCTCCTTCGGATGTACTTTGTAGTTTATAAGATTGTTGGTTATTTTTAAAGGAATTTACCAGTGATAAATTGTAATAAAACTGTGTAATTAAAAGCAACTTAATGAATCTAGCTTGGTGTATAAAATTAGACTAATGAACCTAAAGAATCTTATGCGTTATATGACTCTGTCTACTCTTTTACTATCTAGTCTTATAAATCCTTTTTCCTTTTCTTCTACATGTTAGTCAAGGTAATCATTTACAGAAATTCTCGTATTGTTACTATTACTGTAGGTGCATAGCCAAGAGTGAATAACTATCTTCCATTTGAGAAAATTTTAAGTATTGCAAAACTCACACGAATAAGAAGGAATATCTCTGAAGTGGTTTCCTCCACAACAGAATGCACTTGGACTATGCTTGTGTGTTTAACAAGATCTACATTTTCTGCAGTGTAGGATTTGGTCTACCTCTTACGGTTTACCAGTTATGCAAACGTCATCAAGCGTAATCAGGGCTACAAAGGCTATAGCCAGAAAATACAAAATATACATTCCATTCGCCATGAAAATATCTTAAACACAAGGGCATTTTAATCAAAAGCGTTACAGCCATTTTTGAGAAAATAAAAAGTTTTGATAAATATTCCATGTAAGGGGTAGTGTAGGGTGGAGGAATTTTCTTCAGAATCCTCATGTGGCATCTTTGAAATATATTACACTTAACTACCAACTTTGGTTTTTAACTGACTTTTCGTTTTCCAGTTATGATGTTCAGAGGCACACACATACCCTTTTTTGGATTCAGGGGGCCTCAAAACATATTTCCGGTGAAATCTTGACATTGCAGTTTTGGGGTCGAATATAATACTTCCCCTAATTACTGTACGTAGTAGAGAAAGTAAAAAAGCAATCATCTACGCAATGTTAGAATTTCCGTCAGGTTTCTGAAATAGTTATTGAGATCTACCCGTAGGTATGTGTTATAAAAAGCACAATGCAGGAATGACTTAACATATATGGACTAAACATTCTAAGCACACTTCTTTATAAACACGTGCGTTATGATGGTGAAACATTAGTACCATTCATCAGAATACTTTGAAAGTTCACAGATCGACCCCCTTAAGCGATGTATAATGAAAACCGAAAAACAAAATAATTTCTATTCCACACTTATCTTGAGCTTCAAACAAAGCCGTGGAATTTATGTCGGTATAGTAATGGAAACACTCAAGCAAATAGAGGGAAGCGAAGGGTTCACATCGGAATAACATTTTAAATTCTGAGAGCCATAAATTGCTCGGCAGGAAATCGCATTTGCTTTCAGAGAAGGGCAATGAATTTCATGGCCCGTTTATAGCTTGTCCCGTTAAGGGGAGGTGTAAAATAACTCTTTAAAGAAAAGGGCCGAGAAGAGTCAGCTCCAGAGAGAGAAAAATACTCCGCTTTTCGATCTTGATTGCAGTTAATAGAACTTGTGTTCTCTTTTATTACGTGTTTACTCCAGGAGAGAGTGCGTCTCCTGCAGCCTCTAGCTATTGATTTGGCTGGGGGAGAGGGTGGAAGTGTAAGCTGGCGAGCAGGCAGGGTGCTGGCGAGGAAACCCCACTTCACAATTAACACGCTTAAAATAACCTCCAAATATTTGCTATATCCGACATACATATCTTCGTGGTTCCTCAAGGCAACTTTAGTTCTGGGATGGTAAACAATGTAGAAATTAGTGATACTCATTTGTGAAAATGAGGCCAAGAAATGAAAAATAAAAACTTCATCTACACTTCATTGTTTAGTTTAAGCAAATCGCCTGTTCCGGTTCATAGCCTGTCTTTCCACCCTTTCTTGGGTCTCCGTATGTTTCTGAATCCTGGTGGTATGTACTGGTATACCAATTTAGGAAGCCTTGTTTAATCCATTCTGCATGAAGTATGATTCTGCATAGATATTTCCAGTTATTTCTAGTGTTAAATTTAATCGCGTATATAAAGCAAATGGAGTTCATTTCGGATATCTTCATTTCGTATTTTATCTAATCTTGGGCAGAGTTTGGTTGTTCTTAGTAAGATCATTTCTGTACTCTGAATTCTGTTTTGTATTTTGTTATTTATTATCCAAGGTTCACTTCCAAATAAGAGTAAGGGAACAGCCATTGTTTTGTAGAATTTAATCCCTTTTTTTTTTCCTTTCTTGTTTCTCGTCTTTATGTCCTATGAATTGTGCCACATATATGTTGACATTTCGCCAATTGTGTATAAGCATCCCTCTGTGTTTCTTTACCTAGAGGGAATTTGCAACCTAGATATGTAAAGTATCAGATTTGCTCTGCAACTTTATTATCTAGTACTATTTACGACTTTACTGGTATTTTACCTTAAAAGCGCCATCATTTTAGTTTTCTCTTTAGAAATTTTACAATTATAGTCATTGCATGCCATCTTCCTTTGTTGGTAATATAACAACGTCATCGGTGTATAGTGAAATGTTAATACTTTTAGTGTTTTTTAGTTTAGTTCCTTTAAAAACAACATTTCTTCGGTTTGGATTTCATTTATATAAATATGAAAAAAGTAGGCTTAACGCCTTGATTGATTATAATTTCTTCTGTTCTTATCTTTCCGCTGTTAATTACAACTTTAGATTGGTTTAATAAGTTTGGCAGAGTTCGTACCAAGTGTTGTAGATAGACTTAATTTTGCATAATTCTCCGTAATTTAGCTCTGTCCACTTGATCAAAGGCCTTGTCAAAATTAACAAATGCAGCGTGTGTGTCTAAATTAAATTAATTCCTTTTCTCAAATATTTGTTGCAAAAAAGAAATCATAATTCTGATTTAGTTTTATGTAGGTTTTATAGCTGTACGATGTTTTAGCATGTTAAAGAATTTAAAATCTGCCTATAAGATACAATTTCTATAAAATCATAGTAGAGAGACAACTTTTTCCCGTATTACATTGAACAAACAATTTAAAGGAAGCCTCAAGTATCAACAAATGCTGAATTAGCTGCAGGGAAATGAAAACCGCCAAGTATGATCATGTAAATTTAAGCGCGGTCAACTACCTTATCATTAGTGCATTTATAAAATGGATCATGGCAAAAGCCAGAAATAGCTCTATACGAAATTAAAATCCTAGCAAAAGAACAAGTATAGATAAATATACCAAACTAATGAAGCAAAAGTCAGAATTAAAACAAATTTATAAGAAGGTCGTAAAGGTATGAAATATCCAAAATTCTAAATTTGTTATAGATGTTCACAATTGATACAAACCTCAAAGCCCTCTCGACCTCTGCAAGACAGACCGACAGTTGCAGAGAGTTCCGAAGCAAAGCCAGGGAACCACACTCTCACAAGACATGGTGGACAAACTACGAAACACATATAATATGCATTAAATGATTTTTATCACCATGAAGTTGGTTATGTGTTATTTTATCATTATACTGTCTAAACCCTCTTTTCTTAGATTTTCATTTGTCGACAAATTCTCTCTTTCAAACTGTTCCACACAATACATCTTTTGGTATAAATCTATAAATAAAATGTTATATGCCCCTAATAGGTAACATGATAACAATAAAGTTAATTTTTTACCATGCCTAGTGGTGATTTTAGACGGCGAGATTCACACAGAAAACCTTTTATGGAAAACCGTTAGGTGTCATATTTAACAATTAATATCTACAAAACCAATCGGATAATTAAAAATAAATGTGCACATATCTTCTCTGTAATTAAACATACTTACCTACAAATTATTAATAAGCTATTTTAAAGACTTTAGTATAGGTTAATTTATTCAAAGAATCATTCATTAGGTAGAGCAAATATTCAAAATAGTGAAAAAACATAATAAAAAACGCAATACCTAAAGCAGCGGTTTAAAACTTTGGGCATGGTATGTTTTATAACTTTTATATTTTGGGTCCTCGTTGCTACAGTAAAATATCAAATGAATTGAAATGAAACTGTGGATTTTAAGTGATTCACAGATGGGAAAATACATTAATGGAACATGTATTACATTTATAAAACCTAAAGGAAAAGTTTAGATGGATGCTACAATACATTATAGCATAACGTTCCTGTTCCTAATGGTGACTGAAGCCTTGTGTTTTTCATTAGGATAAAACAGAAACGCATTGGATTTAAACTTATTACTAACACCACCATTAACTTTACTCGCAGTTTTTTCTTTCTTTTAGGTAATTTACTCGTGTTTCGGGTTACTTCTCACCTCCTCTGGAACAACAGCCATAAATAAACATTGTTTCCTCAATTCAACCTCAAAAAATATACAGACTTTGGTTTATAACTGGAGATACTTGCATTCGTAACTCAGGATAGTGTAATGAACAACGTGACATCAATATTTACTCATTTGCAGACTAATAATTTTAGTTAATAAGAGTGGTATGATTTCCAAATACGCGTGGTACACTCAAGTCATACGTGTTCATCTTTCCCCTAGAGTAGGTGCGGGTTGCTGTGAGGGATAAAGCAGAGCGGGCAGTCTTCGCGATAACGAATGTCGTGGTCACTCTCACGAAACAATAACAATTGAGGAATCAGTTACAGTTCTTAGGCAAACAATTATTCATCATTTGTGCTACATACAGCTTACAATTTCATTAAGAAGGAAAGAAGGAAGAATTTTAAATACGTCTCATTGTGGATGTAATGCTTATACTTGCATTTCTAACACTGAGTGTCCCAAAAAAGCACTGACAACGCTTAGTATGTTCTGCGGGATGGCAAACTCATCAGTTTTCAAATAGGAACAGCTGTCCGGAAATGCACTATTTGGACGCTCGAGGGCGTCGAGTTTGGGACTGAATGGTTGTGACAGTTTGTTAACATTCATTGTGGTATCTAAATACGGAAGGTATGCAACCCTTTAGCCATCTGTGTACTGGGATGAACGACCTGAGCATAATAACATTCCTGCGCATGCGCTAAATTCCTCCATAAAGTCCTTGGTGTGTATCCCACTGCGTTACTAATGTAGATTCCAGTACAGTAATGTTTTTTAACAGTAGTGCGACACAGACCAGTACACAACTGCTGAAATGGCCGACTTGAGCTCCAGCAGACTTTGATGTAAATGTGCGGAATCACCTCAAATTCGCATATTCAAATCGATCGATTGGTAGAAGTGTACCAGTTCCATGGCCAGTGCGATCGCCAGATCTGACATCTGTCGATTATTTTCTGTGGAGTTGTGTGAAGAGTATGGTTATGGCACTCCTGTAACGCCAGTGGAGAATCTTATGGCTCGAGTCCACGGAGCGATTGAAGATCCTCAAAGCCAACCACACTTATTGGGTCATGTGCATAAGGCTCAGCACCGCCGATATAGGCTCTGCAATAACGTAGGAGATACACCGTTGGAAGCCAGTTTGTAATGCTCGATGTTGGTTTTATTGACATGTGAACCTACACCCATCTCACACTTCGATGCGCTACAGCGTCCAAACCGTCCATTTCGGGACAGGGGCTCCTATTGAAAACTGATCAGTTTGCCGTCCCGCACAACATACTAAGCGTTGTCTATTTTTTTTTTTTTTTTTTTTTGGGGGGGGGGGGCAACCTGTGCATACACAAGGTCGAGCATTCTAGGTTAGACAGTTACTAAAACGAAATGACAATTATGTGGTAACCAATTTCTTGTCCTGTTCAAGTTCAGCATTGTTCCTTTTTCTTCCAAGTTTTCAAAACCCGCTTTACATTTCAAATGTTCCCAATAGTGTAGCGTTAAAGTTTCCGCATTATACGCACACTCAAGTGCATGGAATCGTGCCGATATAATGTGCAATAGTTTATGTTGGAAAGGAAATTCTAAACCGTCTCTGCCACGCCCAGGCCCAACTCTTTAACTGGTTCCAGCACTTCAGTTCCCTTAATCTTTGTTTTACCACCCCCTTTTCTTTTGCTCGTAAGACTGAAGGTGATCTACCTTCATTGCCTAATGTTCGAATGCCGGACTTCTGACAAAAAATAGGACTCACCCAGGGGTTGTTGTGGACCGCCGTTACGAAGCAGTCCTTTCAGCCACTCAGGTAAAATGTTTCCATACTCCTTCACTTTTGTCGCTCGCCTAGGCCTGGCCCTTATTAATAAGAGGTGTGTCTCTGTGTGTTTGTGTGTGCGTGTTTGTGTGTGTGTTGGAGCTGCATTCAAACCAACAAGGGATTGGCTCACTCAGGGCTGATGCGGAACACAGATAATAAAGATTGCTAAAATTAAATAAAGAAAGATACTACAGAGGATCAAAACCATCTGAACGCTTCCGTGTATTCAACTACACAATGCTCTTCCTGAAGTTATCTCTTCCAGGTTTTTCATAAAATTAATCGATAAAGTATGTGATTATGTGTCTGATAAAATAGTTTGTATTGAAAGCTTATTTCTGTTTTACTGTTCCATAACGGTTCAAGATATCACTTCTGTACATCCCAAGCTTCAGAAACTGCTTTACTACGTTAGGTGAAGATGAAAACAGGCTGCTTATTAAGTGATGCTTCAGAAGAAATAGTGAATGGGAAATAAGTTAGGGGCAGAAAAATACATTAAACGGGAGCTTTAAGATATTTTGTTTACTATCCTGGAGCAGAGAACTATTATTGATATTAAAACAAATGATTAGATAGTGAACTGTTTAAAGCCATTCAGCTTTATTTACACATAAATTCAGCTCTTGACGTTAATTAAATTGTGCAATGAATCGAAAACGCTTCCAAATAACAGAAATTCAAGTAGAGAATTTTCAAATAATTATGGTACAATAGAAGGTAAAGTTCTAACGTCAGTGTCCTGCTTATGAAATTAAATGTGGTTTTATCATATCCCATTAGCTTATCATTTTCCCCTCTAGATAAACAGAAATGGAATGGGAGTACTATTATTTGTATTTGTTGCACTATTTAATTTTGTACTATTTCCAATCTTTTTATGCTTATCTTAGTACAAACTAATAACCGTAACTGATAATTTTATTGTAATTTATAATCCATTATCTGCCCCGAAATTGGTTTCGGTTGAACACATATCATGCTGTATCTTAATAGAAAATGGCATGCTTTTAAATTAACTAAACTCCCCCTTCCAGCACACTCCCTAACAAAACACTATCATTATTTCCAGACCGGATCCGGATGTATACCCCAGTAGGGATGGAAAGGTACAAGCAGGAAGAGAATGTCAGTGTACCACACAATACACGCGTCCGCAACATAGTGCAACAGCTATAACACTTGATTTCTTCTCTATTTAGTTTTTAGGTGCGTTCGCTGCTGCTAGAGTAAGAGCCTGTCTGGCCGTTTTTCGCCTGTGTGCACAAAAGTAAGGAGGAAGGAATGTAAGTTTAAGGGCGCTCAACTTCATGGTCATCAGCGCCCTTAAAAAACAGAAAAAAAAAAACAGTTCATGGGAATAACTAGGTATAAATTTCAATAAAAAAGTTCTAGTAACAAAGAAAATATACACATAAACATAAAAATCAGTGGAAATAGCCAGATATAGAAGAAGGTAACAAATATATCAAAAAGCATAAAAAGAGATATCTAAAGTTTTAAACCCTCAAACTGATATTACACTCCGCTAAAAACTAAAAAACTCTATCAAAAGCTGTTTTGTCGTCCGCGCAGCTGCAGAGAATCTCGAAGGTGCGCTGGAGAGGAACACTCTAACAGCACGTGACGGACTGACAGTGTGCACAAAACAATTCGCAAACCACTGCAAATAAAGTAAAGATTTGTACAGGAGTGTGTCTCAAATTTAGTTGAAATTGTAACAAAATTAAGCTCAGTTTGATCTGCAGACTATTACACTGAAAAAAAAAAAATTGTTATTTTGTCTCCGAGGTTATGTCTACAATAGTGATATCCAACGTTTGCGAAAGAGGTTAGGCTGGATCCACCTCCTTCCAATATACGCGGATTTTGCCATTCTTCAACACTCGAACGTGCTTTGTGTTGCAGTGGTGGGTTGATTATATGTACGTTACGTTTGATTTACGAAAGCAATTTCAAGTCTTATGTCATAAACATATGTTCATTAGTCACTTGTTTGGTACTGTTTACGTGTAATAAGTCTATAAATATCTGAAAACAAAGTCCAAGTGCATAGTCCTAGAAGATACACCAAGTGATCGTCGCGTAACCTATTGCGATACAGACTTTTAACATGGTTCAATTTGGAGAAACTCTTTTCGAAATATATGTAGAGCTATACTTATTCTTATGCAATATGCTTACAAATGCTTCTTTCTCTGTGTACTACATTTTAATCAACACAAGCATTTTCAGAAATTATCTTACAGCTAATTCTCCTGTAGGTGCAAGGGCAATATGGGAATACAGTAGGATTTAAGCGCTAGTGAAATGTTTTAAGAATTGACTGCTCTGCGATGGCTTTAAAATTCCGCTCTCTTTGCAAGGCCAAGAGTTAAAAAACGAATAACATAGTCCTATTTGAGAAAAATATACGTATTGACGAATCCAAACAAATAATAAAGAATATCTCGGAAATGGTTCACTCAAAAGAAAAAAGAAGCATTTGACATAAACTCTGTCTTTTAAGGGAATCCGCATTCTTTATTTTGTAAGTTTCCGTAAGTCTCTTACTGTTTACCATTTATGCAAATGTAGTCCAGAATGAAGAGCTCTGCTAAGGACATTCCCAGAAAATGCAAGTTATGCCTTAGAAACTTCCGTGGAATCGCCTGCTTGTGTCCGTCATTGGATACTGACTGGTTGGGAGTTTACACCTCATAGGCGTGATTCACCCTCCAACTGAAGGAGGAGGGGGTGGGGGTCATTCCAGCTAATTGCGTAAGCGGCTCCAAAGAGACAAGGTTGGACATCGCTGGTCTTCAGATATGTAACTTTTAGTGTGATAAATACGTATATAGTTTTCCATCAATCAGAATTAGATGTCCGTGTAAAAGAACAAAGTATAATAAACCTAGAGAGGAAGCTTTTTATCTTTTACCAGTAGATATGTGCATGCATACATTATGAAATGTAGGTAGATTGCTTTCAAGCTAGGCAAAACTGGATGTTGAATGACCGTTTTAGTAATTCTTCTCCTCAGTATTATGAGTCGAAACTCAGGTCCATATCTGAAAATTAAACGCTTGATCGGTATTTCTTTTATGAACGTGTAGCCTTTGTTCTGTGTATACATTTGTGATCGTGAAGCAGAAAAATCTTTCACCAAGAAAAATGTATTACTAATGCTATAATAGTATTGGAGAAAAAGAGATAATCGGAATAAAAAATAGTTGGTTGACTTTCGCATGAATAAACATTTCACTTTAGCCATTTAAGAATATTTTCAAACTTAGAATTTACAATCATTTTTACCGTAAAACTATAACTGAGTCTAATTACCTTCACAACTCTGCAGTTTAGATGCAGAGTTGCTTATGAATTTTCAATTTCTAGGAGATTCATTATACCATGGAGTCGAAATTTTATACAGAACACTTTGAATAAGTTCTGTCGACATTATTCAGGTTTGATTCAAATGGGTAAAACATTAAGGGTAATTAAGACAATAAGTCTCCAGAAAATTTGACATATTCAATTTTATGACCAAAGACCTTAAAATAAAATTGAAATCTAAGTATTCCAAACTCAGACTAAAAGAAATACTAAATAAATACTGCAAACATTGCATTTAGTGTTCGCGGAGGGTCCGTGTGACGTCATCCCCGCTATATAAGGAGGCGAGGCAGCAGCAAAGGTGAGCTTCGCTTACAGCATGCGTTGGTGAGTGTGTCAGTGAGTGCGAGACAACTGTGTGTGTGCGCGTGTGCGTGTGCGTGTGCGTGTGCGCGTGTGTGTGTGTGTGTGGTACTGTCGTCCGAAAGGGTACGTCGCGTCGAAGTAAGGAAGTTTTAACAAGCGTCGAGTGATTGTATCGTCTGAGTTACTGTATGGACAAAGAAAGTGAAGAAAGAGTGAAAGGGCTGAGTCAAGGTTACGATAAGTAAACAGTTGTGAGTTGTAATATCACGGAAGACTGTAGACTGTGTTAACGTCAGTGGAAGAGAACTGTGTATTTGTGCAAAAGTTAAGAAGAAAAATAAAGTGATAGAAAAATAACTGGACTCATTTTGTAATTTTGTCACACTGGTGTCGGGAGTGGGATTCGTTGCATTGTCATTTTATTGCAGTATTTAACCGCCGACTTTTCGTTTTTAGTTATGCTGTTTACAGGTGCAGATATACGCAAACACACACATAGAACTTTTTAGTATTCTTTTAGTTTCAGAGGACCTCGAAACTTATATTTGCAGTGAACTCTCGGTATCAAATGTTTTGGGAAGAATGCAAAATCTACCTTCTCTATGTACTAGGTGCGTGGTAGATCAAATAAGAATGTTAGCCGATGCTAAGCGGATGTTCATGAATTGCATTTGTTTGAAATTGATGCAAACTGAAAAGCAGTTTGTATGGGGAGATTGCTAAAACTGTTGGATTTTTGGATAAGCACGCTGCTGTGCGGGGACTGCATGGTCGTTGATAAGAAGGGAGTATTGTTGTATAGGGTCATCGTCACCGATTCTGGGAGTAAATAAAACCACAGTTGACATATTGTTCTGAGTGCGTCGGTTTCAGGATAAACAGGTGGGTTCAAGTGTTGGCAGTGATGCTTCAGGTGCACGTTGTACACGCAGTTTAACGTGTAAATGTGTGGACTTTCTGATGATAGTTTCTCGGCCTAACAGCCAGGTCAAAACTGGGTAACTGCCTAAGTTATCAGCGATAACTACGACCATGCTCAGATGAACGTAAGCTAGTTCTAGTTTCTTTATTAAACTATTTGCCTGGTGCCGTTACATGTGAACCGGCTTAGGCCACAATTTGCATTAATGACAATTAGCTATTACACAGTTGTTTGTCTTTGGGTTTAAAGCAAAACCCATACGATGACTACCATTAAGTCACCGAGAACAGTTTTCATTGTTTTTAATTGTTTCACACTTGGGCATATGCCGTAGGTCCTAAACACCCACACACACGCTTACACGCTGCATTATGCGCACTATTTACACTGGCATTTCACTACTCTATGTACAGCTTCCGCTGTTATCGTGTGCGTCAGGTTGAAGCTTCTGTGGTTCCAAGGGCGGAGGCCTCTGTAGTAGGGATGGTGTGACCTAGGACGGGGGTTACATGGGCGCGCATTATTCGGTGAGCCGTGCAGAATCTTAAACAACTTAAGCCAGGTTCCAGTTTTTTTATTAAAAGTATTTGCCCTGGTGCCTGTACATGGGGCCCGGCTCACGGGCTACAATTTTCGTGAGCTTATATTATCTATTTACATTTTTTAGTCTTTTTGGTTGGAGAAAAACCCCTACGGTGACCATACTTAAGTCATCGACTTAAGCAAGACTACTGGTGTCGCAATATTTATACCTAGCCAGCAGCCGATAAGGTACGCCTACTATCTTCCCATTGGTCGAGTTCCGACTACAGGAGACACAATTATGGAACCAATCAGGTGACTGTTTTTGCACCTTTAGGTTATGCTGGAGGGATGCTGAGTGACTGGCGTCTATGCTTTGCTTATTTGAAGGCCTTCATCCCGGTTAAAGTTATTCTCATTAACCTTAATGTATACAACTTCTTTAATCAACCTATTATAGTACCTAGAGGACTTTTCTAGCATTTTTGTACAGGCAAAGTTGATTTTGTGATCTGTACTATATGAGTACTCAAACACTGCTGATTTTTCTGCATAACCTAGCCTAACACAACCTTGATGTTCTTTGATGCGATCTTCTACAGTTCTGCCTGTCTGTCGTATATAAAATTTGACGCAACTGCATGGGATTCCATAAAAGCCTGGTGCACGTAGACCCAAATGAGCTTTAGGAGAACCTAAAAACTGTCTTGTTTTGGTCGGAGGCTGGAACACGGTTTTTTATTCGTACTTTGTGATTAATCTTCCAATTTTCCCTGACAGGGCGCCTCAATAAGGAATGATGGCTAACCCTGCATGTTCTTTCTTGCGTTTAGAGGGCATTTTATTAAAAGTTCTGTTTATTTCCTGGTTAATGTATTGATTCTGCCAGAAACTGTGCGAAGGTGTTGTATTCCTTGAGGTAGATTCTCAAGATCAGAAATGGCAATCGCTCGATATATGAGTGTTGAGAGGACCGTCTGTTTCTGCGCCGGGTGAGATAGCAACTCGTGCTATTAAGGTATAGATCCATGAGAGTTGGCTTCCTATGCACCTTGTGGTTAATGGTGGCCACCGTTTTTTCTATAAATAAGTAGGTCCAAAAAGGGCAAGCCATCCTGTTGTTCAGTCTCCATAATAAACTTGATGTTGAGATGGATGCTGTTGAGAAATTCATGGAATGCTGTCAGGGCATCTTTTCCATGTGGCCGTACCATAAACGTGATATCCGCATAGCGGAAGAACTGAGAAGGGGCTTCAAGTGCCACATGTTCAAATTCCTGCGTGTAGAAATTGGCTATAGCCGAAGATAATGGAGAACCCATAGCAAAACCATCCACTTGTTCCTAATAGGCTCCTTTAAACAGGAAATACGTGGAAGTTAAAGCATGTAGATTTTCTTATCATTAAAGTTATGAAGCGAAAGATTTATATAAAACGATTCTACGCTCCGTATGGTGTTAATAAAGTGCAACCTCTGAGGAGCCTCAACCATCCTAATTTACTCCCGTGGGAAAAAAAAAAAAATAAAAAAAAAAAACCGAGCCATGTCTGGAACGCCAGGCTACTTTAACGGAACAGAACTTCACGAGTACCAAATAACTTGCGGTTTTCAACAAGTCGGTATGTCTGTCTACCTGTCATGTAAGTGTGTGTCAGCAGGCAATGTATATATGAACATTAAAAGATCCAGTTTTCTTCCGATTGCTTTGAATTATTTTCCATTTACTCAGAACACAAAGCATATAGCATACAAAAAGTTTAAATGCCCTATACAAACCCGTTTTTAAAATATTAACGCATTCGTTAAGAATAAATCACTTTTGATACGCCAATATGAAATTACCCTTGAGCTCAGTATACAGATATAAAGAAATTTTCATACAGTCATTGCTTAGATTATATTAGTTTAAGAGAAAAAATATTTTGTGTACAATATATAGACATATTAATTTTTTTTTTCAATATGAATTATGAAAAATATTTAATTTTATCATGTGCAACTTACTTTCTGAAGTCCCCTCGTAGATCGTTCAACATAAATATTAAGAAGTAGCATTCTTGTTCCCATATACTGTGACATTGACAACGCAAGACGATGAGGTTCCGTGTATCCCGTATTGTAGATGTTCCGCGAGTGACGTCACGTTGCCAAGGAGGCGAGAGCAACTTTGACCAAGTTTGGCATGCTGGTCGTGAGTTTCTGTAATCTAGTTTTGAGTATGTATGTGAGGTATTCGTGCAATTCAGGGAATAAACCGATGCGCAGCGATGCTTTTGGTTCCCTATACTGTTTTTCTATATTTAATATTGGCAGAAACTCTTTATCATCTGTGTTCCACAGGCCTTGAAACCTCACTCACTCACTCACTCACTCACTCACTCACTCACTCACTCACTCACTCACTCACTCACTCACTCACTCACTCACTCTGTGTTCCCTGAGTGAGCCAATCTCTTATTGTTTGAATACAAGTCTGACAAATGTTCAATAGTCTATGGTGAAGCTTAGATGAGCGGCGAAAGAGAAGGAATACCTGAACATTTCATCTGAGTGGCTGGAAGGCTGCTTTGTAACGATGGTCCACACCAACCCTTGATGTTAAAGGTCAAGTAGTTGGTCATTAACCTTGTATGTACATAGATCGGTTTAGGCTCAGGAGTGAAGCAAAACAAACGTTAAGTGGGGTGGTGGAACTAGAAACCACTGTGCATTATATTGACAGGATTCCATGCACTCCACGGTTGATAACTTTTCAACGATTGAGGCATATGTAAAACTTCCCAAGTGGTGAACATCCATAATTTTGAATTTTAATAGAAATTCATTGTACTTTCACAAAGCCGTGGTAGAACAAGATATGGAAAGGTAAAATCAGATTGAAAAATTGAATGCCATTGCCGGGATTTGAACTACGGATCTTACGGTTTCCGTCGGATTGCTTTAACCACTGAGCTACCACGCCAAAGTGCCGGCACGACATTAAATTCTACAACTGATAGCGAGTCAGTTCAACAGTTGTAAAGCAGCAAAGCAACAGCTCCGACAACAGTGAAATATCCTAACAACTAATCATCATTCGCACCCATAGACACCAATATGCTCTTGGACAACTTTCCGCTATGTTGGGATCTTCGCACGATGCAGAAAATCTACATCTTTAATTGTAGCAATAACACTATCTTCTCTTCATTCTGAGTTAATTTTATATAATTTAGTGTTATTGGCAAACCTTAAACTGTAGAGAATTTATACTCAATAAAGTTTTGTAGCACCAACAATTTCCTACACATCCTTTGCTAATGCGCTGCATTGTTTAATCAAAACATTTTTGAAGTACTAAGGTACATGTATTTGTTTTTCGTGATGCACTATGGAGCCTAGTGTAAAGCGATCCGCATTTCAAACATTTGAAAATCGCCTCAGCCTTCACTTACCCCTTGTATATACAACGAAGCATGTAATGAAAGCCGTTCTGAAAACGCTTGTTTTAATTAACATGAAACAGATGGTAAAACAAGATTTTGCAGTAATACTATGTAGAACAAATATAAAAACAAAGCGTAGTGTATGTGTTGTGAGATCAGTTTACTTGAAAGGCCTATATAGAATATTTAATTGACAATGAAAATGAGTACTGGCTAATTAAAAGTTTACCTTCCTAATGGTAATCTAATGCATTAATAACCGAGTGATATAGCGCCGTGGTAACGAATGAGGTGGAGCCGAGGTAACCTGTGACATGGCTCGGAGGTAACGTGTGAGGTTCGCAGTCAGAAGGACCGTGGTTCAAATCCCACCAGAACCGTCCTCCCTAAATGGAGCGGGGGAGGTAGCCTACACTTAGACTGGAGCTTTCTTTCTTTTTTGTTGTTGTTGCCAAAACCCCTTTCCCAAGCATAATTTCGTTTCATATATCACCAGTGTACGTAACACGTCGTGCCATATATAGAAGAAAGGGAGTAAAATACTACTGAAGAAATCTGCTGTGTTGTACTCACATGACTTTCTCCATTCTTGCACCAACCATTCTTACAATCTCTTATTCCTATATTTTCTTTATGTTACAGGAAATAAACATTTGCAGAAACTATCTTATTGCTTTTTTCCTTGTAGGTACAAGGGGAATATGAGAATACAGCAGGCTTTGAGCGATAGTCAAATCTTTTAAAGATTTGAGATTCCGCTCTCTTTGCATGGTTAACACAAAAAAAATGAACAACGATGCTGCATTTGATGAAAGTCTAAGTTTTCCGAAACTGACACAAATAAGGAATATCTCCGAAATGGTTCACTGCACAAACAATTTATTTTGACATAAATTGTGTGTTTTACAGAGATCTACATTTTTGTATAGTAAGATTTTGTCTATATCTTACGGTTTACGGGTTATTCAAAAGTCATTCATGTTGCATCCTTGAAAGACATTAAACTTAAATACCAACTTTGGTTTTTAATCGACTTATTGTTTCTGAGTCCACAGACTGGCAGACACACAGACAAACACACACACGGACCTTTTTCTGAAAATGCATGTTTTAGATTCAGGGGGCCTCAAAACATATATTTCCGGTGAAATCTCGACATCGAATTTTTGGGTGGAATGCAATACTTACTAATAGAGAAACAAAAAAATCATGCCACTTTAAAGAAACATGCAAATGTTTAGTTGTACTTGAAGTCACTACTGAAAGGTTTATTATTATATTCTAAGAGTGACTTCATCTGAAATAATTTGAAAGAACCAATCAGCACTTATTTCCAAAACAGTTGAAATGTAGTAGGCATATTAACCACATATGCTGCACATTTCTAGTAGGTATTTGGATAAATCACTCAAAAGCTTTAAGTTTCTTTCATCTCTATGCTTGTAGTGCATCTGGAAAACATATACAACATGAAAAAGCTTAATATAGTCTTTTCTATTTAAGGCGAACAGCAGAAACATCTTACGGATATCAAACTCTAGTCCGATAAAAGAGCCTTTGTTTGAATAATATTCACGAAATAAATGAACTACAACTTGACCGCTCTACCTGCTAAATGGTATTTGCATTTGTTTCTTCAACCAAACAATTGTGGTTTAGAGAATTTAAGCACTGATTGTCTAGCTTTCCTCTTTAAAATATGTCAGAAACCGGTTCCTGCCTAGTTTGTTGACACATTTAACATTTTTATATAGTTTACCAACACTAGATTCAGAAAAAAATCTGATGTATGGCACTCACATGACTTTTTCTACTCATGTACTAATTATTCTTGCAGAGTATTATTCCTTTATCTTCTTCATGTTAGTCGAGATAAACGCTTGTAGAAATTACATTACTGCTAATTTTCTTGTAGGTGCAAGAGGAGTATGGGAATACAGTAGGCTTTGAGTGATAGTCAAAGCATTTAAGGATTTGAAAAGCCGTTCGCCTTGTACGGCCAAGTACTAAGAAAGTGAATAACAACCTTCCATTTGAGAAAACTCAAAATATTTGAAAAACTCACACAAACAACAAGGAATATCTCCGAAATGGTTTACTGCAAAAAGAATGCATTTAAATTTAACTTGTGTGTTTTAACGAGATCCATATTTTTGTATAGTAAGATTTGGTCTATCTCTTACGGTTTACCAGTTATGCAAAAGTCATCAAGAGTAGACACGACTACATGGGCTATAGCCAAAAGATCAAAATAAATATTTCATTTTCCATAAAAATATCTTCAACATATGGCATTTTAATCAAAATCGTTAGAGCCGTTTTTGAGAAAATTTTGTACCTATAGGGTAGTGTAGGGTGGATGAATTTTCTTCAAGATCTTCGTGGCGCATCTTTGAAAGATATTAAACTTAAATACCAACTTTGGTTTTCAACCGAATTTTCACGCTGTTCGCGCGCACACACACACACACACACACACACACACACACATACACACACACATACACACACAAACACATGCGGGCGCGGACCTTTCTCTAAAGCTATCTTTTTTCTTTGGGTCCAGGGTCTCAAAACATGTATTTCCGGTGAAATCTCCACATTGAAGTTTGGGTCGAGCACAATATTTTCCCTACAGTAGAGAAAGTAAAAAGCACATTCGACTTCAGCACAGTGGAAAGTAATTGGAACGTGCTGTATATACAAAGGATGTGATTAATATCTTTACGTGCTCACCCAGATGAAAGAATCTCTCAGAGGAGTGATGCTTTATAGTGTGCAAACACTGCTTCGAGCAAAGGACGCTCTGTCACTGTGACACAAAAACTGTTAAATTATGGCATAGAAAGCTCCCAAAGATTCTGAAGCTATCAAGGGAAACAGTCAGCGATTATTTTGAAAGCCAGTACTTCTGCTCATCTATAATGCAGCTTAACGCTCCAGCGGCCCCAGCACCAACAATGCAGGGCAACTCGGGTAATAAATCCGTTTGCATTATACGTCTTGTATAATACGTTATTTGCTGATTTATTCTGTGTGCATTACAAGTTTGAACATTAAAATGTTCACTTACTATAATACAGTAAAATTTAATTATAAAATAACGTAAAAACCTAAATTGCAAACAGAATACAATAAAAACAACACGACAGAGTTAATTACACAACAAATCTTAAGACAAAAAGTCTGATGTGTTGTACTCACATGACTTTCTCTACTATAGTACTAACCATTCTTACAAACCCTTATTCCTATATCTGCTTCGTGTTAGTTAAGGATTTTAGTTGAGTGAGTTAGTTATGCTTTATTTTCTTGTAGGTACAAGGGGAATATGGGAATACAGTAGGCTTTGGGCGATAGTCAAATGTTTTAGAGCTTTGAAATTACGTTCTGTTTTCAAGACTGACGTAAAAAAGTGAACAACGATGTAGCATTTGACAAAAGTTTTAAGTTTTCCGAAACTGACACAAATAACAAGGAATATCTCCCAAATGGTTCAGTCTACAATAAAATTTATTTGGACATAGATTGTGTGTTTTAGCGAGATCTAGATTTTTCGTATAGTAAGATTTGGTGTATCTCTTACAGTTTAGGAGTTATTCAGACTACATGGGCCATAGCCAGGAAATTCAAAATATACATTTCATTTGTCATAAAAATATCTTAAATATATGTCATTTTAATCAACATCGTTAGAGCAATTTTCAAGAAAATTATTTTCGAAAAATTTTCCATGTAAAGGGTAATTTAGGGTGGGACTATTTTCTTCTAAATCTTCGTGTCGCATCCTTAAAAGACATTAAATTTAAATACCAACTTTGATTTTTAACCTACATTTCGTTTTGGGGTTATGCTGTCCACAGACTGACAGACACACCGACACACCGACACACACACACACACACACACACACACACACACACACACACACACACACACACACACACACACACACACACACACACGCGCGGCCCTTCTTCTAAAATACGTTTTTTGGATTTATGGGGCCTCAAAACACATATTTCCTGTGAAATCTCGACATCGATTTTTTGGGTGGAATACAATACTTCCTCTACGCAGTAGAGAAAGTAAA
Source organism: Tenodera sinensis (assembly GCA_030765045.1). Classification (NCBI taxonomy): domain Eukaryota; kingdom Metazoa; phylum Arthropoda; class Insecta; order Mantodea; family Mantidae; genus Tenodera; species Tenodera sinensis. Next base: position 44,678,013 of record CM060964.1, on the reverse strand, counting down.
AACAGAAGTCTGCCAATGTTGGTACACATATATTAAATTAAGTAGTCGATAATTGCCAGTAAATAGACAAAGGATGTAGCAAACCTATTGAAATACGTATTTAATATAGTGTGCATATCAGAGGAGCAGTTGCAGCTAACAATTAAATTGTCACTTAGACGGGTAGCGTTTCACCAACTTACATGCGAAGCACTATTGACACATATTCACAACAAAACTTCTGATCCGACGAATAGAAGCGCAACTGAAGCGCACTCGACATTGTCTACTGAAATCAAATGAACTTTACTCAACTGTCAACTAAACCTAGCTTCCCTCTTCAGAGCCCGTACTCAGTTCTGCCCTTTATGTCATTCTTGTCATTCGACAGGTACACTTTGACATGCCTGGCCCAGGCAAACGACATTAGAAATCTAAGGATAAGGGAAGTAGCTAACAAATGCAAGCTCTGGGTGAATAGTAGTTACCAGGATATGACTGGTGTATCATATTGTGTGCCATGATGGTAATGCAGAAACAGTGGACTCGGTTACAGTGAGACATGTCAATTCTTCTCTCTTTATGGCTTTTAGCGAACGTAATATAAATCACTGCGCTAATGTCAAAAAGGCACATACCATTTCCGACAAGGAATATGCATATCATAACAGCATGAAGGTTCGGCGACTCCCACTTTTGACATCAGTGTGACAAAATGAGAGAAGTCCAGTTACTTCCTTCTCACTTTATTTTCTTCTAACTGAATGCACAACAGGACAGTTTCCTTTCACTGACAGTCTTCAGTCCTTCGTGATATTGCAACTCACAACTGTTTTCTTCTCGTAAGCTTCACTCACACGTTTCTGTCTTTCAGTTCTCTCTTTGTCTCACAAAAACAAGCTATTACGATACAACCACTCAATATTCTCTAAACTGCGTCACTGCCTTCATTTCGACACGACGTATCTCTCACGACTACTGTGCACACACTGCTTGCTGCGACTACTTATGTCTGTAACTCACTAACACTCACTACTCTCGTCGCCTCGCCTCCTTATATACGCGAGGATGACGTAACACGAGCCATTCTCGAACTTCATCTGTTCTGGAATCTTTACAAATACGCCAGACGCCTCTCGAATAATCTCGAAAACGCTTTGCACTGCCGCGCTCATTGCCACGTGTTAACAAACAGTCGCGGGAGGCAGTCTTTGATTTGATTTGATTTGATTGAGCACCGTTGATTCACGCCGTGCCTTGTATGTGGTGTAAGGTAGCTTGACCTGATCGTTGTTTGCTTTGCGCCGCGGCCGGCGTCACAATATTTTAATATCTGGTTTTGTCTTCACCAGAAAAAAGAATTAAACGCAAATATCAACATTAATTTTGTTCCACATGTATGGTTTATTATAACAACACTGAAAAGGATGGAGCAAATCTGCAGGCCAAGTGCCATGTGAATACATAGTCGAAGGACCTAGTGAAGTCTTAACTAAATTCCCTATTAAGCTTTAAGATTACTTCCTGGACATGGATTCTTCAGGGAGACTCTACAGAATGGAGGAACCCTGCTATGGCATATCTGTTGCAGATCCTATGATGAGTAGAAGGAAACAGCCCAGCATATACTGTTAAATTTCAAGGCACTGGAGAGAGAAACATATTTTCCGTTCTCGGTAGCCTCAATATTAGACAGGTTAAAACAGCAGCAAAGGGAATTCTCTATCTTTAGCCACTACTGAATGACTCTCATCCCCCATGGTAGAAATATGGGATAGCACAAAAGATCTCTAAAGGCCGAGGTGACGGGTGTCTGAGGCTTCAAACATCCTCAAACTTGCTACTGTTTCTTTTACTACATGTTTATTATGGCAGGAATTACTGGTATTTTGCCTAACTAATACGTGGTATAAACTGGTGTGGGAAAGTTATCACAACATATTAAATCTTTCCTCCTGTAACAATGTAGAGTACCCTGTCATACGAGTACTGCAGGAAATGAAAAACTGATGCCCTAGCAAACAAAGAAGCATTTCTCCCCTTTACAGCTTCACAGGAATAGAACCTTTTTGTGGAATAAGCATCTTAGAAGCCAAAAATAGAATATCAGATTGGGTTCGTAATGAAACTCATAATCAAACTTTACAGGCAAATAATTAACCCTCCGTCGGGCGCAATATATCTGAGAGATACATCTCCCGCTTTTTTAAACAATATGACGCAACTGTTTATGCGAAATTAATGCAAGTCATTGTAGCTTCCTGAAACACACCGTAGCACTTCCTGGTTCATTATTGGCCAGCTGCTTGCTGTTTCGTTCGATTATCAAGCAAAAGTATCTGTGAGATACATTGCGCCCGCTCACGTACCTCATTGTTTCTGTGGTCTTTTTTTCTGCTGGTCACATTTTTACGTACCATAATGTCTAAGAAGCAAGAAGTGTTCAATCTGTGTAAACCTAACGACCTACAGAAAGCCTTGGCAATACTCTGGGATGAAAATGAAGATAATAATGAAGATTTTGTTGATTATGAAAGTGACACAGATTGCGAAGCTGCGACAGAAGTCCGTGATCAAGATTTTTCAGGTCCTTCTGCTGAAAATAAGCGCAAAGTTTGCAAGACTTGCCTTGTAGACTCAAAAAAGAAGCGACTTTCAAGATATTGCTGCAAGAAATGTGAAATGTACTATTGTTTAGAGCATGCCGGACAGGTTTGCAAGAAGTGTGCTGAGAATTTGCACTGAAAACTCTCAAGTATATTACAGACACACGCACATACAATTTAGTTCAAATAACTGATTAATTGTAATAATGTTTATAATTTCATAAAAACTGATGATGTTTATTGTTAACTTTATGTTCAAATATAAGAATAATTACCCTTTCACATTTTGTACATTCGCAGTATTAGTTTATTTTCTGCAACTTACATAACTCATGTTTTTGAAATGTACTATGATGTATTGTAATATTTTTGAAAATAAAATTTGGTATACATAATTAAAACACAATAAAATACAAATATTTCACATTTAGGAGGAATTTCAGACAGCACAGAGGCAGAAATGTACGTGGTATCTCTCAGATATATTGCGCCCGAACGCGTAACAATAGGTATTGCGCCTGACGGAGGGTTAATAAGCCTGAGGAAAAACTGAATAACTCACTCATTAGGCTAACCAAGTCGCAAATTAGAAGAGTTATAAGCTATATAACTGAAAATGGAACGTACAGAAAGCACTTAAGGACAGTGGGACTATATCAAATAAAACCCATTTGTCGCTTGTACCTAAACGCCAATGAATCGCCGAAAGATCTCTTATCAAAATGCGAAGCCACAGAACGGAGAAGGCGCCAGATTCTCGGAGCCACCACAAAATTAGCGAAATTCTCTAATCTAGTTAGACAAAGACATTCTACAACTAACTACTGTAGAATCCCGATAACTCGACATTCCGTGTAACTGGACAGTCTTTTTTATTTGTATGTTTTATTCTTTATGGTTAAATCTGATTAAAGTTTTATTATATACTATACACTATAGATAGTATAGGTAAATTTTAATTAGTGTAAGTATACTGCCTACAGCACACTTCCTCACAATAACGAAACGGCTGGCCGCATACTGACTTTCGACATCTAGTCAGAACATAAGCAACCATTGTCACGAAACCAAAAGGTTGTACAGACACTTGTTAGGAAGGTTTGAAGGTTTAGACGTGACGAATTGCGCAGAGGTTTTGTATTTATAAGAGCACAGAGGTGTCAGCTTATCTTTCCGATCTACGTGTAGTACATAAACATGGCGGACCGTGCATGGTTGAGTACAGTGCCATCTCACATTATCAGTAGTGCCTTTTTATTTCAAAGAAGTAAACAGAGACATTACCCACATCATCAACCTGGATGATGTCACTCGCGCACATTCACGCCAGATCATACGCCACGTGTAAAATGCACCTGTGTACGTGGTAAACTAAACTTTCACTTACACATTTCTGGTTACAGTGCAGCTTCCAAGATTCAGGCCTACTGTTAGTATTATGTTGAGTTGTTTGTGCCAGTGAAAATGGCCAACGAGAAGAAAAGACATGTTAACATGACAATGGAAATTAAATTGGATGAGTTAGAGACCGACAACGGGGAACATATTGATACGTAAGCTTTAATATATCTTTTACTTTTGTTTCCTACATTGTGCTAAAATATATGTATATGTAATTTATGTTATGAGTTCTGAGCAACAGATCCCTTATTCCTAAAACTCAACATTTCGGTAACTGGACAGCCCCTCATTCCACATTAAGCCGAGTTATCGTGATTCTACTGCATTTATGTAGATGTAGATTCCTAGATTAGAAAACAGGAAGCACATAAGAAGTCTCTGTAAGGTGACTCTTGTAATGCCTGGATTAGCGGCATTAATCTAGCGTTTTGCTACACTTTAAGGGGCTAAAAGTTACTGTTTTGTTCACCTGTATAACACTTTATCATTGAGAAGCTCAATAATTATTTTTGCGCTTTCTTGGGAGGATGTATACGCTTCTAAAATTTATGCTTATGTCCAGTATTCATAAATATTTCTCGTCCAAGTTTTATGTCATGCCCTCGGTACACAAATGTGAAATCACAACTGGAAAAACAGAGATAAACTTATCCTTAAACTATCCTTCCAGCGGAGTCTTTTAACCCTCCCATCGGCGAATAAACGTCAAGATATGAAAAACTGGGGTTAATAAATATGTAAGTCTTTAAATCACTGTTGATAAACTAAAAGTTGTTTGAAAACGTCTATGAATACCGCCCGGATCTCCGATACGCTCCAACAAACGTTATGTTAAGGAAATTATGCCCCTGTGGTTACGGCAACTTCTTCACCTTCTCTGTATTGCGGTACGCATCTCCACTCCTTGAACAGTTAGGAGTTAATTGTGTGTTTGCTCATGTTCGTTTTCTCAGTAGGATGCTCAGCCTTCACAGGCATAAACTAATTAAAAACTATCTACTTGTTAAATAAACATTCCCTTTAAGATAATTTTAAGCTTTCTTCAGCATTAGTGCTGCTTTATCGACGGCAAGTCCCAAAATAGCTTTGTATACAACTGTGTGTGTGTATGTATAGCCTATGAATATGTAGAATTGAGTGCATGAAATTGCACCGATATAGTTAGCAACGTTTTATGCTTATAAGCGAATGCAAAACCACCTCTGCCACGCCCACTTTTCAACTTTAACCTTATGGCACTCTACTTAACATCAGTCTTACTCTCCCCTTTTTCTTCACTCCTGAGCATGAAACAGTCCTGTCTTCATAGCTATGTTTGAGTGACAGACTTATGATATCAAAACCATTACGAGATGGCCTCAAACAAAGCCTGGATTAAGCTTAAAGTATCTTCAAGGAGCTCCTCTTTTTAAATGTGCTCCTATTATAAGTTATGATGCAGAGTTTTCGCTTTCCTGTAAATTGTAGAAAGTTGTATTTGCAGAAAAACATTTCTTAACGAAAGGCAATCCAGGAATTTATTATTACTCCAACTATAGCAAAACCTCTTAAATTAAAATTATAATTAAATTCAAGCAATTCTATTTTAGTCAGACTGTCCTTTAAAATATCTCAATACTTTGTTGTCTATCTAATGGTCTTTTGTTTATGTTATACAGCATTTTAGTGTTATCGTTATATACATGACAAAGTTTTGAATTATTTTGTACATGTAATCTTTAATCTCCAGGTTGGGGATTATGACGAAATGGTTGATACCCCTCCCATGTAAAAAAAGGGTCCTACTCACAAAGCTCAGAATAAACCTAAAGGGAACCGCTGTGTGGGAAGACCTAAACGTCGCTGGAAGGATGATCTCTGAGCCGAAACAGGCCAGCGTGCCCTATCTTGGTGCAGATGTAATGTTTAATATAACATTGTTATCTTGAAGTAATTGAGACAGCACTCAAGATTCAGAAGAACGACTGAATCAAGTGAGTGCACTTCCAGCATGTTGTCACAGTGACTCAGTTTTAGACAGTACACATAGAAATCGAATACCCCTGTTGCAAATACCAGCCACAGCGCTGAGTTTTTCAAACTTGAGCGAACTCCCCAGAACTTCCATGCGATCAGTGTGAAAAAAAATATTGTATGCTGCGTTTACAATATATCTGAGAGTGATTGTCTTGGAGGTTTCCTGTTCTAGCCTACAATACCTACGAAGTGTGAAAGAACAAGTGTTAGATGTCACTCCACAACAGAACACGGATAAGCATCATGTTATGAAGCCTTTGGAATATATTCTAGCAATTTAGACCATTCTAAAAATTAATGAATTTTACAAGTGCAGTTCAGGGGGACAGCTCACAAACTGTGCCTAACTGGCTACTGTGGCTAAGGAAGGAAGGGATGAAGTGAATGAACCACAGGAGGTTACAAGCCGCAGACAGATAGTTCTCAGAAACGCGTGGAAGTCCCTTACAGTCCTCGGCTTAAAGACCGGTTTCGCTGCTGGAGTGGCCTAGATTAGCGATGAACGATCCTTCGAACAAACAGCCCTCTAGTGTCCACGGGGAATTTTCTTTCCTTTGAGCAAGCGTCCTCGTCACTGTCCGGCACCACCATGCGCCCCGAAACCTAGAAGCATACCTGAAGGATGAGATAGAAACGGAACGATACCAGAATTTGCCTGCCGACCAGGGAAAATGAAGAAACAAAGGTCACGGTGGGCTACTGAGAACCGAACTCGGGATCTCAGTTATCGCAGCAATGAATCTCTGCGCCCTGTTTATGAATATTTGTGGCAGGTTGACCAATTATTGAGACTTCTAACATGTTTACAATATGTATAACGGTATCTTGTGTCCTAACGGGAGAAAAAGATTGGACATAGGAGTACAAGACTTCAAACTTTCGCGGCGAATGTGACTAATAATTGCTTCTCGGGTGATGAACTGATGAAGACCATGGAGAATCAAATGGTCGAAAGCTCGAATTTTATAAATTTGACACGGCTGATCACCCGAGAAGCAATTATTGGACTTAAGATCTCTATAAATTATGGTTTGCATGAAATATCATTTCGGGGGTGAGTTAGGATCAGTATGGAGCTGGTAATGCAAAACACATGTTTAAGTCAGACAAAAAGCAGATTCACTTGGGTTTTGTAATCTCTGCAGCACTGAATGTGTGCATGCATGTGTTACATATAATCTATCTCAAAGTAGAACGAGCCTATATGTTTAAAACAAGAATGTTCTGGTTTGAGACAGATAAGAATTTTCATTTAGGCATGATAATGAATGAACTTTATTAACACTCTGTACTTGCATGTACTCGTCTGTTTTCATGGTAATGGTTAATCAAGAGAGCTATAGTGGGAGTGCTCTCGTTGGCTTGCTAAACACAGAACACACGCTGGCAGAAAACATACAAGAGCAGCATGGGATGTGAGGTTATAATGCACAAAAGGCTCCACTAAACACTGCTGGCCGTGTTTTAGGCTTTGTGCATTTAATTAGTGCATGTGGCTTGAATGTCTTGTTTCATTTTATTTTACCATGGCTTCCTTACTAAGCTCTCATACTACTTTTCTGTTTATAATTACTTTTTCAAAGTCAATGAACCTTTCTCTGCTAAGCGGATCAAATGCTTCCAAAAGAATGGTGAAAGCGTACTTTGATTCTGTTAAGCTACTTATTTATTTAAATTTCCAAGTACGATAAACGAGCATTATCCTGAGACATAGTTTACCGATAGTACATAACACTCTGGTAGAACAACTTCTGTAGTGTGTCATAATGGACAAAGGCTAATGAATTATACCTGATAAAGTAGCTTATGAACTGAGGTACATATTTATGCAAGTGTTGCTCTAAGTGATACAATTAACAGTTCGTAAATCTCGAAGTTCTTGCTAAATCTGCCTGTGCAGTAGCAGAGGACTGAACAAGTAATTCTTTTTTGGGTAATGCTCAGAATTGGAAGCTTTATGGCCCTACTAAAGCAATGCTTATGTGGAAATAATACAAAATTCGAAGTTTTCTTTTACATTTCTTTTTTACTATATCTAATATCAGGTAGTGATTCAACCATAGGTTAACCAGGGATTCTACATGATAAGTATAACAAATATGTCCAGTGAAATTATTGTCAATAAAGAGCCGTTTCGCTAAATATTGTGTAAAAACTTTTGAGCCATCTAGCTTCTTGGCGAATTGATATAAATGGTTTATTACTTCGCTAACTGTGGTACAAAAATTGTGTGAAGAACGCTGTAATGCCTTTTTATCTTAACTCGAATGAATTTAACCACAATTTAATGTTAATGTCATACAAAATTTAATTTCTACGGGAAATATGGCAAAGTCGTGGTCCACTTGAAACCTATTTGTTGCATATTCTCACAACACATTCGTCTACCTGCAAGGCTAGGGAAGGTATTGCCTGACGTTGATGTGAAGCTTGGCGGAAGGAGAAGGAAGGTTTAGAGTGCAATTGTCTGTAATAAGAAAGAATTTACCTTGCAATCAGGTACTGCCCTAAGAATAAAAAAATAAATAAATACAGGAATAAAAAAATAAAATAAAATGAAAAACATAATAATGAGATCATGTAAATAAAGTCACATGTTTCCATTCCCCTCATCCCTTTCTTAGCGAAATAAGTCAACTTTATCCCTAACTCTTCTTCCATTTTCCCCCTATCAAAGAGAAAAGAATACAAAAATAACAAAAAATCGTCTCTTGTAAACTGAAGTGCAACTCAATGTTAAAAATTTTAATTAAGTAATAACAATTAATAAATACTACACATTCGGCGTAAATGGCATTCATTTTCAGAATTTCTAGCTGTGAAGTGTTTATAAATGTATTTAGAGGGGATTATGGAATTTATTGCAAAATGCTGACCAATACTTGAATTGATCAAATTGCGTAAGCTTTCACGGCCGGTGTCATAAAATACAGAATGAATATCCGTTCTTGTGGCCCGTGGTCTAGTGGAAATTCTTCTCCCTGACGTTTCGCTCGACGCTGCGTCGAACATCATCAGTAGTGTGAACGTAATACTCTGCTACATTCGGGAGAGTAGAGGTTTTATACGCTTAGCATGTGTGGGCGTATGACGGTTGGTCTGGTCTTTGTTTATTGGCTTGGCTGCTGCGTGGGCTGGTTTAAAATGGGGCTGCTTCCATTGTTGTCGATTGTTGTCAAAGGGTTGGCATTTATTGTAGCTGAAGCTGGCGTATGATTTTGAATTTGTCTCCGGTCAAGTTTTTTGTGTGCTTTGTATAATGCTGGGTGTCAAGCTTTATTTATCCTCAAAGACGTGTTGTCCATTAAAGTTCCAATATTGGGAGAGAGAATACTTTTTAGACAAGCACTGATTATTTTCTTTTATTGCAAGGTATCTGGCTTTATCTGCCTCAAGTGCACAATACTCGAGGAGAGTATGGTGTATATTAACAACTAAAATATTATCCTAGTGCCTTTCAACTTTAAGGAATGTTGGTACTTAATGATTTTGTTATTTCAGGCCTCCTTTTAGGTGCCTCAGACATGTGGCAGATCTTGACCTCATCAAAAATGGAACAAAAATGTATGTGTTTTGATCCTAGAAAGTTACGAAGAAGAATAATTTCTTCTAAACTGCTCGGCCACAGCAATGCTATACTTGCATTCCTTCCTGTTTGTATTATGGAGGATCAACGCGTTCGCCGGCTAAAACCTCACTTAAGTGAAGTACGCGTTGTTAACACAGGATTTCCGAGCGTCCACGAAGTTCTGTATCTGTTGATTCCAGCTTAGTGTATATAAGAGAAATACAAAAATATTTTTATTCTATCTATACTACTTAATTGCAGAGGGTATAAAGAGTACTTATTCTACCCTGAAATTCAATATGGAGATTTTTTGTTAACCAAGGGAGAGAATATTTACGTAGTGTGAAATGCTCGAGTCGATCACCCATTTTATGCGTAGTCGTGGTGAAGTGCACAGCCAAATAACCGTGGCATCATGGATATTCGTGTCATTAGTAGAAAACACCAAAAGTGAATACCTATGCAATTTAAATTAGGATAAAACAAGTTGATGGCTCCAGAGTTAGACGTGACATACAAAGGAGCTCAACTGGTGTAATACTCAATGACTGACAGTCATTGATACAGTCAGCCTAACAGACAAAGGGGACAAAGAAATTCGAAGAAGAATAAGTCAAGCATGGGAGAAATTCTGGGGAGTCCAATTCCTACCCCTAGACAAAAACATTAATATTCAATTAAGATTATAAGCCCCACAAACCTGTATCATACCGGTGCTAACATATGGTAGCCAAACCTGGACGCTGACAAAACAACAAGCACAAAAGATCATATATGCCAGCGCAAAATGGAGGAAAACATCTTGGAAATTGAACTACAAGAGAAAATGAAAAATGAAGAACTGAGATTGCGAAATGGCATCGAAGACCCACACAAAACGACAAGAAGGTTCAAATAGAAATGGGGAGGACATGTGGCCAGACTACCTGCAGAGAGATCGGCCTGTGCCGCCACAGTGTTGGAACCAAGAAGAAGGAAAAGAAGGGGGAGACCAAGAAGGAGATGGACACAGGACTTCACGGAAGCGATTGGACCACAGCGGACACAACAAGGAGGAACAGGAAACAGCGGAAAATAACAATTTTAAGCTTAGAGCAAAACACTAAAGGTCCTAGAGACTGAAGGTGTAGTGTGGCGAAGAAAATTGTGGAAAATGAAAGGACACTATTTTAGGTATCGAACAGAACACAAGCAGTACAAAATAACTAACGCAAAGGGAAAAGACTCGAAATTTGAGCTCGGCACATAGGGAACAGCTCACCCCGTGTGTAAAACTGAGCTAACTCTGCCAGGTAGGACGCCCTTGCCTGCAAAGTATTTAGTGGCTTTTCTATTCTAATTCTAATTTGAATGAGAATAACAGCATAAAGGGCTGAAATTTCATAAAGAACATGGTTTAATAAAACGCTGATCAGGGAGGCGCTAAGCAATTCTGAAAATGCATTTGTTGTGTTCTTGTCTCGTGTAAGATTGCATTGCCATCGATATGCGCTTTGAAGAGACAGAACGTGAAATGGTGTATAGGTTGCCTTTCAAAGGGGAAAAACGTCTCTGGAAGAAATGGAGCAGACACGTACAGAGGTATCAAGGGGGATACGTAAGGAAACAAAGAAAGGTACATACATCGTGTCTTCAGAATTCAACTTCGCACACGCTTAAGCCATTCTCCAATTTCAGGGCCCCTGCCAAAGCGTCAATCACTAGCATAACACGTAGCGCCAGTTCCATAAAACATGAAGACGCTATCGACCGCTGAGAACTTCTTTACCCTCTCTGGATTGCCGGCTCTTCATTTTCGCCTAAGACAGTGCTGCCAAATAATTCACTTGTTTCCTTCTCCTTCATTATTATTTTCCCGCGCTTTCTTAATTAGGAAATGCAGGAGAGGAATAGCTGCGCTGAATGTGCTTCTAGGAAAGTGTATATATGTAAAGTAAGTATTATTTACCGTTTACGCCCGCGGGTTTACGCTTGAAATGGGAATATGAATTAAGGGCGGCAAAATATATGTAAACCCCGCGCGACAGCCCACAAAGGGCCAAGGCCTACCGCCCAGCCGCTGCGTCCCCCACCTCTGCCCACTACAGGCGTCATTGGTGAGGTGCAGTACTGGAGGGTGGGACGTGGTCAGCGCCCCGAGCCCTCCCGGCCAGTTATGCGGTCTTCTCGACCTGGGGCCGCTACTTCTCCATCAAGTAGCTCCTCAATTGGTCCCCCCGGGACCTAACGAGGCTGAGTGCACCCCGTGCCAGACCTCCCAGAGGGGATAAAATCCCCATGCTGGTACCGGGGATCGAACCCGGGTCCTCCGCGTGGCAAAATATATAAAACACTTAAATATAGACCATCAAGTCTGGAATCCTACGAGAACTGGACGTTTTAATACATTCCTATTTTCTAAGTGTTTGTGTGTTTATAAGTATCTATACTATTTACATTGTGACATATGTACAAATGCAGCGGTATTTTCCACGTTTCTGTTGACATTTTAATTTTAATCATAACACTGAAAAAAAAAGAGTGTTATTTTTCGACAGAGGAGGGACGAGTTCATAGGAAGCATCTAGAATTCTAGGTCGCCAAGCCACAGTAGTTGGGAATTTGCTCTTATCCAGAGTGGTTTATGTATGATGCAGTCTCAGATTGTCGTGCAACGTGGCACGTAACATGCTGACGCTGGATCGGGCGAGGAGGGCGGGGGGGGGGGGGGGGGAGGGGGCAGTCTGTGACATGGACAGCATGTTTATCCACCTCAACACTATGGACTTTAATATTTGAAGGGTTTCGAAACCTCGGATGTGGGATGTATGCCGTCCAGTTATTCGGAATATCCAAGGTAAGAAGGTAAGAAGGACCGAGAGTACCTCGGATAATCGAAAACTCGGATATTGTGGACTCTTGTCAAAAATCAAGGGGCAAACTTGTGGTAAACTGGTGAAATGAATCAAAACGTGATCAAAAATATGAATAAAAGGCATATACTGTATTATCAAATGAAAAAAAAATTACGTACATACAAATAAAATGTAATAAAAATACAAAATAAGAAAGTGCAGTACATACATATGGTATGTACATGTTCCAGTTAAAAAAAGTTATTTATTCCGTAAGCGTTTCCTGTTTAACGGAACTCGCTCCTTTTTTTGTTGCCATTTCACGCAATCGCCGTAGCAGTAGGTCTCTTGAGGTGGTCTCTCACTGCCGATCTAGGTGATCGGTGATCTTTTCTATCACTTTGCATCCTTTACTGTAGCTGATTTTCTCATTCTCCATTTCAATGTCTTCATTCTCACTTTCACTTTCTAAATTCACTACCTTTATCATCTCATGAGTCACTTCCAACTATTCGTCTGTGTTGGTTTACTCGGATACATCGCTTTCAGTGATTGTTTCTTCTGCCAATCTTGGAGCTAGCTGCGCCGTTTCTATTTGTACACTAAATCTTTCCTTGAGTGACGCACTTCTTAAAACGGGACCTCGGTTAATCCAGAACTCGGTTAGTCGGTACTCGATTAACCCGGAACTCGGTTAGTCGGGGCTTGGAAAATCCGGAACTCGGTTATCCGGAACTCGGTTAGTCCGGGCTCCAATAACCGCGGCGCTACTGTGGTCTGTAGTCTGTACTGCAGTCTTGGTTTTAGAGTAGTTAACTTGAAGCCAACTGCTTGAGAATTCCCATGTCTATTGACACAAATAACCATACAGCACGTCAAATTAACGTGACAGTCTATTAATAGTGAACAAATATTCTAATATATAGCGTTACAAAATGCGTGTATATAATTACACACATATTTATTCCAATTGACCATACATAGTTCCGTGTTACATTTGCAGCGGAATACTTTCGCTCAGTTTATCTACTTGATTAATTTAATTATTCTATAGCTATACATACAGCCACTGAATCAGCAAAACAGAAAACAGAAACGGACTTTTTACATTTAGCTGATGAACTCTTAAACGTAACAGGAACAAAATTGTACTTCGTAATATAAAAACCCAAGACAGATAATACAATTGCAACAGTTAAAAGTCTAACTGAGGAAAAAAAAAAATTATTTTGTTGTTTAACGACGCTGTCAATTGCCAGGATCACATCAGCGTCGCCGGTGTGCCGGAATTTTGTCCCGCAGGAGTTCTTTTACATGCCAGTAAATCTACTGACATGGAGCTGTCGTTTTTAAGCACACTTAAAAACCATCGGTCTGGACCGGGTTTGAACCCGCGACCTTGGGATCCGTAGGCCAGCGTCTAACCAACTGAGCCACCCAGACCGACCCTACGGAGAAATTATGAATAAGTAACATATACATTATAGAATATAGGAAAATTAAACTGCAGCTTATATTGAATGTTTTATTTTTTGTTGGTTTGTTTTCTGTTGACCAGCCTATGGATATTTGGGGACATATTCCGTACTGCCTTGATTCTAAGTACTGCAATACGATTTTCATCAACAACGCATTGACATGTATTGTTGTGCCAAACGTTGAACCCCCACTGCTGTGACGTCACTGCCCACTGCTCGGCAAGCAGGTTGTTGGCTCCGTCTGCTGTGTACCGCTCTAAAGTAGATAGTGTATCTGCCGGTGCCTGTTATAGGGGTTTCTAAATTGAGCATTTTGACACAACAAACCTAGGTCGGAAATGTATTTTTGGATACCACGTGATCTTAAAGATCAACTTTGCAAGCTGCTTTAATTTTGGAACTCAAAGCCAGCGTATTGTGGACCACCTGCCTCAATGCAAGCACTATAACTTCGCATGACTTTCTGTCGCACTCGCTTCAAAATCCTTGATGTCTGCTCCACACTGACGGCGGCACCTAGGACACCATAAGCAGTTGTTCTTCAGTTTCTATTGATTTTGCATATACCTTCTACATGTGGGCATGTGGCTTCAAGTTCAGAGGATTGAAATCCGACGATACCGCTGACCAGGACGTCACCTTCTAATCCAGCAGTTAGCAAAGGTATTGCTCAAATGAATGCGGTCGTCACCATCAAAGTGGGCAGGAGCTCCGTCGTATTGGAGCCACATCCTCTCGTGGACAACAAATGGCACGGTTCCCAACAACTCTGGCAGGACATCTCGTAGAAACACGAGGTAGCGTTGACCATTCAAACGGGACAGCACGAGATAAGGTCCCATGACGCGTGATCCTGTACAATTCTAGCCCACATGTTAAGGGGACACTCTGGTACCAAGGTAGCTAAACATGTGATTTCTTCACAAAACATTTGTAAAATAAATATTGTCTTCAACATGTCCACAATATGATCATTAAATATGTGTCAAATCCACATGGAAATTGCTGTAATTCAAATTTATTTAGACGCTTGCGATGAAAAGTGGATGTGGCAAATCTGGCAGTTTTCAAATTATAGCTAAGGCTCGGTCTATTTGTGGTTTTTAGATTTTAATATGTTTTTTGCCTTTAAAATATAAATGATGACCCCTCTTATTGCACAAGTGCTGCCATCGGTTGACAAAAAATTTAACAAATGAATTATGTTGTTTACAAAACAGCAAAAGCACCCATGTGTGTAGTTCATTTGATGTATCACTTGCGTCTTTTTAGCAAAAGTGTGTAAAGGAAAGATAATAAAGAAAAAGAACGCCAAACCTTTAGCTGAAAGAAAATGGTGACATTCTATAACAGGTAAAAATGAAGAATGTTATGCTCATAACTCTACAACTGAAAGTGTTACACGTGCTCTTCTGTGTACAGAGTCAGATTACCTTCTTGTTGACAGTAATGTTTTGAATATCTTGTTTTCAGGAGTATTATGTAGTGAGTGTAAAGAAGAATGTGTTACTGTAGATTTGAGAGAGTTCTATGGTTTTTCTCTGAAGATTGTAGTGAAGTGCCAAGCCTGTGGATATGTGAAGAGCAATATTTCCAATAACTGTTCCAAAACTTCAATAGGTTTTCTCCATATAACAATTTTTGTACTTTGAGGTAAACTTTGATGGATGTATTGATGGATAAACGTGAAACTTTCAGGAAATGTAGAATATAACTTGTTAAGGAAAACTGTATATTGGTATGTTGATTACACTCCTACATACAAGTATATGCTTTTTTTTTCTTTGTAATTATTAGTAATATTTCTTTTTTATTACGTTCTAAATAGAAAAAATTAACATTTCTAATAAATATTAATAGTTTGGAAAATAAATGCACAATTTAATCATCTGGCATGTAGAAGATGATGCACAGCAGTACATATGTATATAATTTTATGTAAATAAATGAATGCTAAAAACAATCTATGCTATTCAAAAGTGATTGATCAATAATTAAAATGTTTCCCAGTAATACAAAGGTTTCACTTTTATTGTGTCTTCATGACACACACAGTCCTACCTCCCTTCTTCCCTCCCTCCCTTCCTCCCTCCCTCCCTCCCTCCCTTCCTTCCTCCCTCCCTTCCATCCTCCCTCCTTTCCTCCCTCCCTTCCTCCCTCCCGCCCTTCCTTCCTTCCTCCCTCCTCTCCCTTCCTTCCTTCCCTCCCTTCCTTACCTCTCTTCCTTTCGTCCACTTGAAGTTTTAAAAAACCAAGTTGTGGAAAATTGAGAGGAAAGAAAGAATACACTGGAAATATTTATGTGCTGTCATGTTTAAACAGGCAATTTAAAGGGCAAATTAATCAATATCTAAGCCTTCTAATATAATGTGACGCCGGCCGCGGCGCAGAACAAAGTATGGTCAGAGCCGGGCTGTCCCACCTCACTGGTGGTGCGTATATCACCGTGTTTCTTCTGATTTTTCTTTCTAAATTCACATTAATTATTACGTAAGCGATGGTTCGCACCTCAGTAATGGCTTCCAGTAATTTTAATATGTTTGGGCGTGAATGATAGAATATGCCGTTCAGCTTCGAATACTGTTTAACCGACTTACGTTGCAAAGAGTTGATTCCTTGTGCTCTAGTATAGAGTGGACATCGTTAGGTTCATGGTTGTTTTTACAGCGTCTACAGTGGACCCATCCACAACCAGTATGCAGCCCTTTAAGTAACCAGAAGATTGTTCTTCAGCTGACCCTACGTTGCAGTGCGGCTATGCAAGATGAATCAGCCTTCAAGTTAGATCACGAATCCTGATATCGCTCGTTGATTAAGATCGTGTACATAGAGTTGTATCGTATGTGATAAAGACAGTCAAACGTTATGCTAGAGGCAGTCAAAATTAATTAAGGCCAAAGGGAGAATTCAATCACATTCTAGCCTGAAGGTTCAAACTTGCGCATCAAGTAGAGACGCCGGACCATATAACATGGCTTTCATTGCAATATGGTTAACACATAACGAAGAATAATAACTTAGCAGTGTTTAAATTAATTCAGATTTAGATGTCGGTTACCAATGCGTGTGACATGTGCCTAGCTACAGTCGCGAAAGACGCACGAGTGAGAGGTCTCAGGTTTGATTCCCTTCAGGCCAACCACTCTGACTTGGGTTCTTTTGTGTGGTTTCCCAGTTCGGTAAGCGAATTTTGAAGTGGCTCCCCTTGTAGAACGAATTTTCAGTCTATTATTTCCTCCCCCCCCCCCCCCCCCCCATTATTGTTATCAGGTTAGTGGGACCACGTGGCGGCGGTTGGTGTTTTGAGGCAGGCTGGTCGAATGTGTGCTATCGACAGACTCATCCTTGGCGCCTGACGGGACCACTTCCTACCTACCTGTGTTTCGTTTATTCCTCAGATTCAGGATTGGTTTCGTGTTGGAATCAGTCATCCGGATCCGATCACCCTTCGAGTCTTCTCTTCATTCTTTCCTCCCAGGGGTCACGTTTGAAGCAGAAGGACCCCACTAGTGACCTACATGCGGTGATGTAGCTCCAGGTATTTGAAGCCCCCACCGTCTAGTTACTATTAATTCCCTAAATTGTGAGCATTCTTTGAACCATTACGAATTCATGAACTGCCATTTTTGGAATGTGGTTTGAAATTGAAGTATTGTACAATGAAACCTAACACTCAGAAGGAACTTATCCGAAATAGATCAGATTTACGATCTTGCTGACACAGATTTATTGCACTGAAGATATCTTTTCGTGCGATGGTAGGAAAGTTTCTTGTGCATTTTTCTCTTTATTCCTCTGCTGCCTGTTCCAAGCTTCTACACTTCACGTAAGTGTAACAGGGCCCGAGGGCGAACATGGATGGCACATATTACTATTTCATGGGGATGTCTTCATTCTTATTGCACCTTCGTACCCTCCATACAGACTGCAGTCCCTATCCGTTAAGTATTAATGCTGCTAAGAAATGTTGTCAACTACCATAATGGGGCATATTTAATTTGCAATGGGAAACGAATCCACAGTTAGTCAAGGAGCAAGTTTGATAAGCAATGGGAAAGCGTGCAAACTGACAGAGCGTTCCCAGCTGCCTAAAATATTTATGGCACTTTCCTCTCGTACTTCTACTTGTATCGATGGACCATAGAATCTTCTCTGTTTCTCTTATGAACTGCTACGTTTGGTTTTAAATCATCTTAATCCTTAACCAGTATGGTGCATTTTTTGTAGCACAAATGGTATGTTGGGGTCAGGAGGACACCATTTATAGTTTTGACAATTATGAAGGATGGGGATGATAAACCATAATGAACTATTCAAGTAGATTTAGAGATTAGTTAGGCATAAACTACAGTCTAAGCTTCTGCGTGTGATTTTCATAAGCCGAAATGTAATAGTTTTAAGAATCAGCTATTTTCAATTGAATTACATGGTTTATTCAGGGAACAAAGTTTGAGGACTCAAATTCGGTGTTTATAATGACAACTCGACAAAAGCGCAGTTGGTGTTTAGAAGCAATCTTCACAAATACTTCTTGCGCATTCACTGCAGATTGGTTCATTGCAAGTTACACAACATACTTCTGTTTCCCTGTCTTGCTCTAGGACACTTTGCACATCTAGCCCGTTTCCTTATAACTCCTAATTGCTTGGTAATTTCGTATTTAAGCATCCTGACAATGCTATTTATTAATTCTCGTTGGAGGTGTGGAATTTTCAAGCTTCTTTGTAGGTGTGGTTTAACTAGCTGCCATGGCAGAGATTTGGTGAGCTCAAGGCGTCATTTCTATTAAGGACGAACATACTACAAATGCATTTACCATGACAATGTTCATCATTGTGTAGAAAACACGAAGAAGTCACCTTCTACAAGGCCTGTTGGTCTAGTAAACAGTGCATTTTTCATCAAGTGTTTTTCCTATCATTTCTTTATGGATAGTTAATTATTACTCGAATTACTTCCTTTATTAATTGCATGTTAAACGGTTTATCTTCTGAATCCAGTGCAAAGATAGTGGGTATTTAGACGTGACGAATTACGTAGTGGTTTTTCTTTTCTTTTCTTTTTTATGCAAGTTCACTTCTGTATTTAGAAGACTATAGGTTATCTTCTCAACTTCCGCGTAGTACATATCATCGCGAGCCGCGCGTGATCAGTTACAGTGCCATCTCGCATTATCACCAGTGTCTTGTTCATTTCAAGGAAGGAAACATAGACTTACCTCGATCATCAATTTGCATGTCAATCGCACAGATCCTAGCAAGGTAATATATTGTGCTAGAATATGTATTTATGTAATTTGCAGTATTATGTTATGAGTTATGAATAACCGACTCCAAATTTCGTAAAAATCTACAGCTCAATTCACATTAGGTCGAGCTATCGGGATCCCACGATATCAACATCTGGTCTTTTATACTAAAATTGTTCCCTCAGAGTCTCAAAGCGTTATATGGCATTCACAGTTAGGCCAGCGGAGACAAGTTTACGATTTGATAAATTTGTGAAATGTTTCCCGCATTCTCGGAAGTGTACGACTTAGCTTTTCCATATCTTTCATTAATGGGCTGTTATTCCTTATGGGTGAGCACGACTAAGAATACCTTGCTGACAATGCTTAGTTATATTTCGTGCAGTTCAGTTGCTATTTCTCAAATTTTATGACGCTGAACTTGATGTTAGTTCTCTGTTCCATTCTCAAGTTATTGCAAACGTGTGGTTAATTAATGAGGCGAGTATCACAACGGTCCTTAATTGTCACTGCTGCGTGAGCATGTCAATCACTTGATCGGTTGGCTCAAAACGTTTAGCGTTTCAGAACGTGTTGATAACAAGGCTGTAATAGTAGGTTGCCAACCTTGGAAAGCAAAATTATCGCAATGTTTGTTAACATAGGTAAGGTATAAGTTATTGATAGAAATAATCAGAAAGGCGTAATTGGTAAAACTAGAAAGCAATAGAAGTATAAAAATAATGACATTCTCATACGGTTCTTTTTTTAAGTATATGATGATCTACCACTGTCAGTATTTTCAGTTTCCATGATGCTGACTGTCCATTAACTGCAATTCTCCCAATTATTACTAGTGATGTTTGTTACTTCACTGCACCACTCTAGAGAGGAATGAATTTTAGTAGTAATACCATGTCAACCGAGGTTGCAATTTGCATACTACTAGGCGTGACGTGACGTACTGACGTAAGAACGTACTCATCAAACACGACTCTTATCTAAGCATGAGTTAAAAAAAATAATGGTACTTCCCGCTAATTTCTACCAAGGGGGTTCCTGCGGAGAAAGTCCATCTGCAGCTGAGAAAAGTTGTCAAAGATGATAGGCATTTTAGACAACAGAAATCACAAAAACTAAATCCAATACTTGAATTAATATTGAAATGTTTCTAAAATAGGGTTTCTTAAAATTATCGTAGATTGAGTAGCTATCGTAAGGTCATTAACGGATGTCGTATTGGAATCATCATTATCGTACATCACGATAAATTATCGTATGGTTGGCAACACTATGTCATAGTCCCACTTTTATACTATGTGGGCATTGTTTAAATCAGATTTTCTGAAGAGGGAAGAAACTTAGGTTTGTGTTATATTTATGGCAATAAATTGTAGTAATACCAGCGGTAGTACCATTTGTGTGTTGTATACATAAAACCTAACAGCAGCAATATGCATTTTACTATCTTTAAGTGCACCGTGATTTTGTATTTCTGAGCAGTAAGGTATACAACTCACACAAAACTGTTTGATGAAAGTCAGGGGAGATTTGTTTCACATTTTTCAAACTTAGTTTTGTCTACACATCCCCCGATTAGTGTAATGCACCTGCTGTCACTATTTTCGATAACACATGTCACTTCCAATGTTGCAGTTTTTATCTGAGAAGCTGTAATATTAATATTAGTTGAAATAAAAGCCTGGGATTCGAACAGGAATACATCACTATGATTACTGTCTGCAACTTTCCGCTTCCTTGTCACAAATTTATCCAACAATAGAACAGTGAGTAGCAAGAAGTTGAACTGAACACTGCAAACTGCAATCATCGTTGCTGGCGCAGAATTGCTGGCATTGTGACCCTGAATTTCTAAGTCAACCTGACCTGACCAAACCCAACCGTGCCTAACCTAATCTAATCTAACCCACCGTCTAACCTACCCTAACCCAATCCAAACTAATCCAATCTAACCTAACCCAACGTAATCTAAGCCAACATAGTCTAACCCAACGCAACCCATATCAACGCAACAGAAACCCAACCGAAATCCAAACTAACCTAACCTAACCTACCCCAACCCAACACTGCCTAACCCAAGTTAACCTAACCCAACCCAACCGTGCCTAACCCAACCTACCTAACCCAACCAACAGTGTTTAACCTAATCTAACCCAACAGTGCCTAACCCAACTTTGCCTAACTCAATCCAACAGTGTTTAACCTAATCTAACCTAATCCAACCATGTCTAACCTAACCTAAACCAACCCACACGCTCCTAACCCAATCTAATATAACCTAACCCAAACTAACCCAACCTAAACTAGCGCAACGTAACCTAGTCTAACCCAACCTAATCCAACCTAACCTAACCCAAAATAACCAAACCCAGAGTTACCTAACCCAACATAAGCCAACCTTACCTAACTCAACCCTACCTAACTCAACCCTACCTATCACAACCCTACCTAACCCAATATAACCTAATCTAACCCACCCTAACCTAACCCAACCTAGCCTAAACCAAAACAACCTAACCTAACCTAAACCAACCTACACTAACCTAACCTAACCTAACCCAACCAAACATAGCCCAACCCAACTGTCTAACCTAACATAAACCAACCCTACCGTGCCGTGCCTAACCTAACACAACCCAACCGTGCCTAACCTAACACATCCAAACCGTTTCTAACCTAACCAAAACTAACCGTGCCTAACCCAACCTAACCGATCCCAACCGTCCGTAACCTAACCTAACCTAACCTAATCCAACCTACCCTAACACAACTTAACCTAACCTAACCTAACCTAATCTGACCGAACCTAACGTAACCTAACCTACCCAATCCAAACTAACACAACCTAACCCAACCTAACCTAACACAACCCAGCCCAATCTAACCTAATCTAAGCCAACCTAACGTAGCCTAAACCAAACCAACCTAACCTAACCTAACCTAACCTAAACCAACCTAACCTAACTCCAAATAACGTAACCCAACCCAAAATAGCCCAACCTAACCTAACCCAACCTATCCTAACCCAACCCAACCTAACCTAACCTAACCCAACCTAACCTAAACTAAGCCAACTTAACCTAAACTGACCCAACACAATCTAACCCAACCCAACCTGCCTAACCCGACCTAACCTTACCTAACCCAACCTAACCTAACGCAACTTATCCTCACCCAACTTAACCTTACCCAATGCATCATCATTTTTATTATAATTATGTTTATTACTATTAATGTGTAGTACCTTATGAAGGAAATAATTATTGATCTCGACGACAACAACAAAAGTATAATTCAGTAAGTTCATTATGAGAATATTTCGTTATTCGCAAGCACAATTCCAGCTTCTTAAAAATACTCTAAGTAAAAATGTATCAAATGCAGAATTAGTATACTAAACCATATAGTTAATTTTAATCACAAGATTCGTGTGATACTGATATACATTTGCATGACCAGAATATGAACATCTTTACAAGGTACTTTCTTTAGCTGTAAGATGGCTTATTTCTTCAACATTTCATTATGAAACATCACTTTAAGAGAACGTGTCTGTAAAAATGAATAGAATTCACAATTTTTGTCACAATGATGTCAAAATTTGTATGTATTTGTGTCAAACTATCTGGTAGGCCTCCCAAGTTTCACTTTTGTATGTAAGATAGATTTTGCCAAAAAAATGGGTTCTTTGCTGCAATTTTAGTGTAGCGAAAGAAACGCTTCATTTAAATATGTGTCATAAATAAAATAAACACTGTAGGTATGTTTCTTTTTATTATGTCCACAAAACCTGGTAGTTTTATTTGTTTATATCAAAAAGTTTTGGAGATAAACAACTATTGAATTTATCGACGGCCATTTTTTTTCAAATAATTAATAATTTTCAAAATAAAAATTCAATAACAACTTAACTGCTCTACCCATAACATTTATGAAGCAACTAGTCTAAGAATATACAAAATTCCAAAGAAATATTTTAAGAATTGCACTAGAAGGTTAAAAATAAAGATTAAAAATGTAAAGGAACAGAGAGCAAAGAAAAATGACTTCAAAGCCTTCAGTGGATGATCACACATGTTTACTGCTTTAGAATTTTCCTAGACCACACGAAGGTCCTTCAGCTAGCCACTCAGCTTCTTTAAGTATTGCTACTCTTAGCCTTTTTTATGGTTTGAATATGCTTAATGCACTTAGTGCACTCCGCTTTAATCTTCACTTATCCCCAATCTTCACTTATCCCATGGGTAATTTTTTTATGACTGGGCTTGCTTTAGTAGCTGTGACCCTTTCCTTTACTTAGGTAGTAGTCTCACAACCTATAATGAATTCATTAATAGCTAAACTCAGTGTAGTTTACAAATTCTGGTTAGAAAAAACATTCTTGTAAAAAATTCAGAAATCACGACCACGTGGTTAACACATATACACAGACAAATATTTCACCATGCTTTTGCACCGTTTTACCGAGATGAGTCTATGCAGAAAATAACACAATATGTCTTTGATTACATTCACTAGCACTGAATCCGACCGCCTGATATAAACTTCAAAATTGTACAGATTTTGCTGTAATGGGGTAATGATTATATTTCATTAGCCACGCCCACACGTACGTGGGCATTTCAGATCATAATGTAACAGCTTCTGAATGTCAACGTGGCGTAAGCGACGATAGATTCTGAAAGTATGAGGTACAGACATAATTTTAAGAGGGAAAACGAAAAATCGGATTCTTTTTATCATTTTTGCCCAAATTTGACCGATGTCGCCCCTTGAGGGGAATCAACAGTGAGAGGTAAATTTAAGACAAGCTTTCCTGTTCTTCCCTTTTGCAGGTGGAGAGTTCGCCCACTCAGCTTGGCACTTGAACGTAAAGAACCTTCTCGACATATGTAGAACTGGGGTGAAGGGAAGCCATAAGAGTGAGTGCTTCAAGAGCAAAAATCACTATCAGCGGCAGTAAATCTGCTGGGGGAGAAGGTCCAATGCGATGTTCATTTTGCCAACTCAGGCGAAAATGCAGGCTTGGTGGGTTCCATGACTTCACATTAAGGAACCTCAGACTGAAAGATTACCGAAAAATTATCACATTGACAATTTTTAGGTTTATGGATATAAATGTTCCCCAAACCTTCAGTCATCGTTTGGCAGTAATCTTCTTTTTTCTTTTTCTTTATTTTATTTATTTATTTATTTATTTATTTATTTATTTACTTTTTTATTTTATTTTATTTTTTTTATTTTTTTTTTTTTTTTTTTGATTCTGCCATTTTTAAAGATTCAGTACAGTCTTTAAATACCTTTAAATGCGTTACATTTAAATGTTCCCTTTCTGCTTATATTTTCAGCAGTATGGAACAAAAAGGGCTAAAAAACAACCAAATTCAACGGAAAGAAGTGGTTAAGCTGAGGAGAGAGTTTGCTAGACGAAAGAGGGAAGGTGTGAAATATGTAGCAGGGTAATTTTAGCCCAAAGAGGTAATCTGAGTCCTGATCATGATGCATGTGTGTAGAACAATTGGGTTTTCTCGACTTTACAATTTTTAATGCACTATATGCTACATTCACATTAAATATTATGCTATGCTTCTAAACTTGCTCCAGCATGTGCTCCATTCATGTGACCTCAACTTCAGTCTTTGGTTTCAAAATATGAAAAATTGTTAAAATGCACAGAAAACCTTTTAAAAAATGTCCATCATAACAAAGAAATTAATTGCTTGTAAAGTAATTAGTTTATTCCTGCCAGAGATTGATGGTGTTTGTCGGGAAATTAGAGTTTATAAAATAATAAAACGGTTGTGATATTTTAGTTTTTGATGCGCCTGGAGTATTTGGATGACTAAGATATTTCAGACTGTGAATAAATTGAATAATTTTAATTACCTCAAAGCTATAAAATAGATTGTGCTACAACTTTGTGTGGTAGTTGATAACATAAATAAGCCCAGTTGTGCAAAGTATTGATTTCGTATCTTTAAAAATATAGAAAATTCAAAATTCAGGCCCAGGGATTCTTAAAAGGTCATATTGAGGTGCTTCAAAAGGTTACTGAAAAACTTGTGGAACAGAGAGAGTAGACACAATAGAGTAACTTTCGACTAGGAACCCATGTTCCTAAACACGATCTCAAGTCAGTACCAATGATATTCTCTTCAGCCGTAATACACTTTATTATGCACAGGGTTTGGTGTAATAGGTTACAAAAGATGTTAAAGCACACCACCACTACATTGAATACAGGGATTGCACCGTCGAATAAAACCTTGGCATACTCGCTCGAATATCCCAGGCATGTGCAAAAGTTCGCGAGGTGCCACAACTATTCTGGCTGCTAGTGTTTCTGGATCGTCCACTGTATCTGATACACCACAGCATTGGTATGCCCCCAAAATAAATAATCAGGTGGTATTAAGTCCGGAAACGGCTATGCAAGTGATCCACACGTTGTGGTGGCGCTCCTTTTGGGCGAATAGCCACAAGTTTAGTGCACATGGGTTCTGGTGTTGCTACTCGCACATGTACACAGATGCAGACGTCTGCTGATGCGCGTGTATATGCGACGGATGCGCTGAACCGCTTATGTCATTCATTCTCCGTGTCCAAATAATCTTTATTGCATGTGACTTCACACTGCTCCGCGCGATAATTATGCAGTTTCAAAGTTTGTCATTCACATACCATAGGTTTTCTACATCAAGATCTTCCTTGATATAGCTTGATATAGGTCTGTAACGCATAACGATTTTTAGATGAATTCTAGAATGTCTTATTATTATCAACACTCTCGCTTAAATTTGCCAAACGGTCTGATTGCTCTGTCGAATGTTGACTTGATTACACCTCATCTTCTGTGATTGCAAAGCGGAAAAAACACTTCACCACGCCCCACAATGCCAAATATGACTGTGACAATGGGAAGAAGTATAACTTTTACTCATATCACTTTTATACTTCAGCCCTTATCATCTTTTCCGCTCAGGGAGAGCTGGTAGACGTAATATAAGGGTGATCCGTTGGCGTACGGACAAAGTACAGATGCTGTAAAACATTTACTAGTGAACTTCATTTGTTGAACATTTGTGTATACAACAGTGAAGATTCCTCAAAGCTTAACATTACCCCATTAGGCATTCTGTGTAACCCATAACTGCATAAGAGGGGTGAGAAGTTGAAAAGTTTGAGTAATTCCTACTCCCAGATCATCCACATCCCTGGACAGTGTCTTTAACAAAACTCCACATGAAGATGTCAGGAAGGGTTATAAACTCACGAACCTCCCATGCGCACTGATGGGGTGCACCATCTTGCTGGAATGCAATGTTTATATCGTTACCTTGCTCAAGCTTAATAACAGAAACAACTGCAGCATATCCAAATATGATTTATGACGCATTATCCTTTTCGCAAAGAAAGTTGATCCCTACATTATGGCTCTACTCCACACCATACATTAACTTTCGGATTTGATCATTCTGGCTCGTCGGAAACATGTGCATCTTGTCCCTTACAAATAATAATAATAATATGTCGTGCTTGTTTTCCCTCGCGCTGACATGAACAATAAGTAATTTGTTTAAGGGGGCACGTAGGTAAAAGAATCGCCTCGAAAAAATGTTTATAACCCCTAATTTTAACTTAGGCATTAGTAATTATCACACTACATTTCAGTTTTCTATTTACATACTGTGCAGTTTTTCTCAGTTCTCCTACATATTTCGATTCGACGCAGACATCGATTACTCCTGCCAGGAGTGTGATAGTGCGTCCAAAAAAACCCCCAAACAACAACAACAACATACTGTGCATTTTTTCCCAAAGTAGTTTATGTCTTTGAGTTGTATTATCCTTTTGGCTATCTAAAACAATAATGGAGCATTTTCTCAAAAACTGCTCGAGACATTTCATTTAAAAGTTTCATGAGTTATCTTGAATATACAATACATAATCCTGTGGAACAGAACTTTTACATGTATTATAATTTTTGAGGTAAATTATAATGTATTTTTACTTTGACATAATTCCTCTTCCACAGTATTGTGTAGTAAGGTTTGTAGACATTGTAAGTGAAATGAATATAGTTTCAGGTACTTTCGAATGAAGTACCGAAGTGGTACACACATCTCTGCTGATAGTCGTCTTTAATCAGGTCTGGGCAACTCGCGGGATAGCCTGAGCAACCTTTATTTTTCATATTTTTTTCCATTTAACCAGCACAACATACAGTTATCAGTTCTGTCTTAAACTTTTTATAGGACTCTTTGTCAAAGCCTCAGCGATAGTTTCACCTGCGACCTCCTGCATCTTTTTAATATTGAACCTGGTTCTGTAAATGTTCGATGCCACAACATAATCGAATCCTATTTAAGCACATCAGCACACCACACTCACGTCGAAATTCCCTTTGAATTTCTTTTACACTCTCAAATTTAGCATACCAACGATAGCATACCTCTCAGGTTATGCATTGTTGTTTGTCATATATGGAAACACCCATCCTTTAAGTACAACCAGCAAGACATTTGTTCTACAATCACCTTTTATAAAAACATTTAATTTTATCGATACTAAACGAATCACCCTGTATGTCGACAACGCGTCTACAAAAACATAAGTTCTATCCATTTCACTCAGTGACATACAGAGCAATGCTTGGAACATTCTTGATCTCGCTTTACTTCTCCACTTTTAGTTCAAATTGTCAGTCACGTTTCACAGATTTGGTTTAGCATAAGCTATTTAAATTCCCAACACGACATATAATGAAATAACCACGAAAATATGTCATATCTCATTGTTTAATCTCACAGCATGTTCCATACATGTATCCATGATTATTGTTAGTGAGCAATTCAAAAACTACATATATATGCATCCCTCTGTATTAATAAAATAAACAAACGAAAGTAATTGAGCATGCATGTCACTGAGGGTATAAAAAGCTCATAGAGCAATAAATATGGCGCAATGTCTATACATAAATCGAAGGCCACGTGGGAAAATAGGAGAGTGCAAAATTAACGTGAGAGGTCACACAGGGATACGAAGCAGCACGGAGTCAATTAACTTGCATTTTTAGGACATCGGATCAGGAGAGGATTCAAGACCAACGAACTTGCACCTTCCGTCCGTAACGTTTAACGTGGTGGATCAAATGGCTACAATTTTGTAGAATGTTTGCATGCGAATTCCTGCTCTAAAGTTTCATTTATTTTTATTCAATAGTATTGTGAGAAAATGACAATTCGGGGAATCCCACTTCTGACACCATTGTGACAAAATGACAAAAGTTCAGTCCAATTACTTTTTCTTACTTTATTTTCTCCTAAATGAAGGCACAACGCAGTTATCTTTTACTGACGTTAACATAGTCTATAATCTTTCTTCACTTTTCTATCTCTCAAGCGCTAACTCTGACGATACAATCACTCAACACTCATTAACTGCTTCGCTATCTTTCTTTGGACGCAACGGCGCGCGCGCGCGCACACACACACACACACACACACACACACACACACACACACACACTGATTCCCGTCTATAGCTCACTATTCTGCTCGTTGTATCTCCTCCATAACACTGACGTAACACGGACCTTTCTCGAACTTCTACAAATCGTCGGCCGTTGGACACTTCTCAAATTTCCTCGAAATCGTCATTTTGTTCTCTCGCCGTGATTTTTGTCACGTGTTCACAACAGTCGCTTGAGGCAGCAGTTTTAGTGTGTGTGTATGTGTGTGTGTGTCAGCTGCGTGTGTACGGATGTCGTGAAAGAACCATTGTATCGAATAGGTAGCGAAGCAGTTAATGGGTGTTGAGTGAGCGTATCGTCAGAGTCAGCTTTTTCAGAGACAGAGAAAGTGAAGAAAGACAGAAAGGAGTGAGTCAAGGTTACGAGAAGAAAACAGTTGTTGGTTGTACTATTGCGAAGGACTGAAGACTGTCAACGTCAATAAAAGAGAACTACAGGAGGAGAATAAAGTGACATAAAAAGTAACTGGACTGGACTTTTGTGGTCTTTGTCACAATATTGATGCTGTGATTTGGGGACACGTTAAACAAAACACATAATATGGTATCCAGGTGTGTCTTGCGAAGTACAACGCTCATTTCCATTCTATTTTACGGCGCAATTGCAAATTTTACTACTTTAACATATCTGTTTGTTAGTCATTTGAAAAGCATTGGGCACTGTTCGCTATGAATCGCCCTGTATTATAAAACGCGCGTTACATTATTCCGACAGTTTGTTCTTGCCTTTGTGTCCGTATAGAGAAATAAAACAGGCATTTAGGGCAACGTCCGAGAAATGCAGTGGCAAGAAAATGAGAGTTAGTGAAACAAAATACATTCCATGAAATAAAGCTATTGTCGCCGTGTTTGTAACGACGTAGGACATAAAATCTGACTGATAATTCATTCATTAGTTATTTTAGGCCCACTTCCGCTGCGCTTGTTCCGTCCTCATCGCCTCGCTTGTTCCATTTTGTGGGTATAAGCTAACGTTGCAGAGACACATTATTGCGGTAGAAATATGTTTTGCGTTCCTGTGAGCAAATGATTTATGTTGACACGTAAAGTGACACATGGAAATTGTAATTTCAAGCAAATCCGTGCTATGATGGGCAACAGTGATGTTTTATTCTCACAGGAAATGTAGGACCGAGCAACTTTTACCATACATCTAAACATTTTGGTATTTTAAAACACCACGTTATACAAGCTCTCTCTCTCTCTCTCTCTCTCTCTCTCTCTCTCTCTCTCTCTCTCTCTCTCTCTCTCTCTCTCTCTCTCTCTCTCTCTGCAGCTAGAATAGGTTGCGCATCGGCTGGCAGCGGGGCACTTCTGCTAACGAGCTTTGCAACTTACTATTACCAAGTGTAAGTAAATCACCCCATTAAAGCATTAGAGAAAACTGCGTGACTCTTCATTAGACCTCGGATTTTAAGAAAACTGTCTATTGATCTCCTAAGATGGCCGTGGAAACGTAATGCAACTGTTATGAATCATGAATGGGAGTGTTATTCAGCATTTTAAAATCAGAAATTTAACATTTTAAGCGGACACTTTGGTACCAAATGGACTTTCTTCCGCAATTAACCAATTTTAATGAAAATTTTAGTTTACATTACGCCTGTCAAGACACACTGTTGGTATAAGTTTCATTACTCTAAATTAAATATTTTTGTAATTAACATTATTTATTATGTGTCTATAAGGTAGACTATGCAATTTAGAATTAAAACAGAGGTCTGAAGTTTGGCAAGCTAGCTTTTCTGTGCCTATGCAGTATATCTGTGCATTTTTTGTTCAAAGTATTAGTATTTATTAGAAACATGAACCTTTTTCTATTTAGAACAGAATAAAAATAAATATTACTAATAATTACAAAGACAAAAGAACGTGTATTTTTATATATGAGTAGCATTAATAAATTAATGTACAGGTTTCTTTAACAAGTTATATTCTACATTTCCTGAAAATTTTAGGTATTTATTCATCAATATTTGTTGCAAAAAGTTTATCTTAAACCACAAAAATTGTTACATAAAGAAAAAGCTATTTAAAGTTTTGAAACACAGTTATTGGAAATGTTGCTGTTCGCATATCTACAGGATTGGCACTTCACTACATTGTTCAGAGAAAATCCATAGAACTCACTCAAATTCACAGTAACACATTCTTCTTTACACTCACTACATATTACTGTTGAAAACAAGTTCTTCAAAACATTACTGTCCACAAGAAGGTAATCTGGCTCTGTACACAGGAAAGCACATGTAACACCTTCAGCTGTAGAGTTATTAGCATAACATTCTTCATTTTTACCTGCTGTAGAATGTCTCCATCTTCTTTCAGCCTAAAGTTCAGCGTTCTTTTAGTTTATTATCTTTCCACTCCACACTATTCTCATATTTGCTAGTAAGATACAAATGAAGCAACAAATCAACTACACAAATGGATGCTTTAGCTCTTTTCTAAACAACATTACTCACTTGTTATATTTTTTGTTTTTTGTCAACCGGTAGCAGCACTTGTGCAATAAGAGCAGCCATCATCTACATTTTAAAGCCAAATGTCTCATTAAAATCTAAAAACCACAAATAGACCGAGCCATAGCTACCAACTGAAATGTGACAGATTTGCCACACCCACTTTTCATTGCAAGCGTCTACATAAATTTGAAATACACCCATTTCCAGGTGGATTTGACACATAATACTTAATGGCCATATTCTGGACTTTTCACATTTTTGGTGCAAGGAAGTGTGCTTTAACATTCACAGTTTTGGATTTCCTAGCAGTTTCAATAAATAATGTTTTTGATAGCACACAACCCTCCCTTATAGGGTTAATGCATAAGGGAAGTTGCGTTTGAAGTCTAAAGGTGGCAACCGCAAAACAAATCTAACCCTGAACATTTGTATTTTGTATTTAGTAAGCTTTTGTCTGTCTACTGTTTACCATTTATGGAAAGATCATCCAGAATGAGGTGGTCTTCTGAGGATATTCCCAGAAAATTCAAGATATCCTTAGAAACTGCCATGGAATCGCCTGTTTGTGTCCGACTGACTGTGGTTGTGAGCTGATTTACCCTTCGGCTTAAAGAGGAGATGTGGAATAGCAGCTAATTATGTCAGCCTCCCCAAAAGACAAAAAGGTAGGACATCGCTGATCTAGAGAGTAGCCCTGGGGACCCAGTAGTCTCGCCATAGTCATAAATTTTCATAGCGCAAATTACACTGTCCTCCCCAACACACTGATCTCTGTTGCCTTGTCCTAGATCCCTGAAAAAGATGACAAGAAGTAATTAAAGGAGAATAATGTGGACAGGAATTTTATGAAAGGGAAATCATTAGAGCATTCGCCTAGCAACTTGAAGAAATTCTTCTTCTTTACTTGATTACCCTCCCCTTATGTAGGACTTACACCCCCTAGGACTTACAAGCCCATGCCTAGGGTCAGACGCCTGTCGGGGAGCAGAGGAACCTATGGACAGGACAGAGTGAAGACCTGCAAGCGGGTGGTCAGCCAGGCACCAGGTATGATCGTGAGGAAGAGGATGATATGAAATGCAGGCAAAATAGATGAATGAAAAGGTGATTATGGAGCAATTGGTAGAGTGAATGGTGGAGGAAACCAGAGAACCAGGAAGAAACCCACCCAGGCGCCGCTTCGTCCACCACTAATACCACATATGGTTCCCTGAGGTCGAACCCGGGCTGTCTGATCTGAGCAAATCACGGAGGAAAATATGGTCAGAGTGACCGCAGGGAAGGAAGTCGATCCTGGTACCCCTTGAATGCGGGCCTCACACCTCGTTCGGCTATCACTATATTGATTGAATATATTTTTTCAGTTATCTAGTGGCCTCCCGAAGTTGGTGAGCTGATTTCTTAATAAAATACTTTGTAAATTGCATTGCATTATTTTCCTAAGCTATTAGAGATATAAATAACCACAGGGCATTTCGTTATTTTTCTATTACGTTTATTTCTCTTTTGTTCGCTTGTCGTTTCATTCCCTCTCTTTCCAATGTTTTAAAGCCGTTCAAATTTACGTTAGGTTTTATTTCCGTCAGACAGAAACGTTGCAGATCTCTGTGCAATGTTTCCTACAATGTTTATGTGACAAGAATGAATTAGGGAAAAGAACCAACGTACGATTTGTACAGTTGATAGTGCTTTGAGTCCGCCTATTGCAACATTTCTCTTCTAGTTTCGTGCACTGTAATAACAGTAATGAAACTAGTGACTCTGGGGTGCATGCGACAAAATAATTTCCCACAAGAACCGAGTCGTAAAATTGTTATTTCACTGCATGAGAACTGCAGTAGCCGTGCTTGTCGTGACACTACTTCTTTCGTAGACATTTGCTGAATTGTTACTTTCCTTAATTACGTTGCAATCTTTTACATGTATTTTCCACAAGTGTGGGCTCAAATGCATGTCTCCTAGAATCAGAGGGAAATCATGGTGCAAGTTGCGCCACTTTTATTTTATTGTGTTTTACTTTTTATGGGGATTCAAAAGTAAATTAACGTGGGTAATTTATACCTTTATCTGAATACTGTAATTGTTTACAGAGTTCGTATCCTTTACTAAACCAAAACGCGTAGTATAAATAAAAATCTGATGTATTCCACTCACATGACTTTCTCTACTCTTGTACTAACTATTCTCAAAAGTTATTTTTCTTCCATCTTCTTCAAAGCTAGTCGAGATAAACATTTGTAGAAGTTATCTTATTGCTGATTTTCTTGTAGGTGCAATGTGAATATGGGAATACAGTAGTCTTTGAGCGATAGTCAAATCTTTTAAAGCCTTGAAATTCTCTTTGCACGAGCAAGATATAAAAAGTGAAGAACGACCACCCATTTGAGAAAAGCTTTTCTATTGCAAAACTCACACAAATAACAAGGAATATCTCCGAAATGGTTCACTCCAAAAAAGATGTATTTGAACATAAATTGTGTGTTTTAACGGGATTTAAATTTTTTTGTATAGTAACAATTCGTCTATCTCTTACGGTTTACCAGTTATGCAAAAGTCATCAGGAGTAAAGAGGACTACATATGCTAGAGCTATAATATTCAAACATTTCATTTGACATAAAAATATCTTAAACATAAGGCGTTTTAATAAAAATCGTTCGAACTATTTTTGAGAAAATCAAACTCTTCGAAAACTTGTACATGTAAAGGGTGGTTTAGGATAGAGGAATTTTCTTCAAAATCTATTGTATCGCATCCTTTAAAAATATTAACCTACTTTTTGTTTTTCAGTTATGCTGTTCGTAGACACACACACAACACACACACACACAAACACACACACAAAACACACACACACACACACACATACACACACACAAAACACACACAGTCCTTTTTGTAAAATTGCTTCTTTTGGATTCAGTGGGTCTCAAAAAATATATTTCTGATGAAATCTCCACATCGAAATTTTGGGTGCATTACAATACTTCCTCTACTTACTATACGTAGTAGAGAAAGTAAAAGTTGTTTTTGAAGTACAATTCACACTTGATGGTATCGCGTATTAAGTGATACGTTTTAGAAACGTGTAAAATGAAGTATGACACTAATGGTGGGCACGTAGGTGTTCAGAACGTACAGCATTATCACAGTTATTAGAGTGCGGAACCGCGTACGGAAACATGCGATACAAGTGAGTTGCACACTGAGAGTAAATAACGTAACCGGTACCGCACAGCCGTCTTATATGCAGGGGCATCATCTGGCACCTGCATTATATTAAAAAAATATTTTTTGTTGTTTAACGACGCTGTCAATTGCCAGGATCACATCAGCGTCGCCGGTGTGCCGGAATTTCGTTACGCAGGAGTTCTTTTACATGCCAGTAAATCTACTGACATGGAGCTGTCGTTTTTAAGCACACTTAAAAACCATCGGCCTGGGCCGGGTTTGAACCCGGGACCTTGGGATCAGTAAGCCAGCGTCTAACCAACTGAGCCACCCAGACCGACTGGCACCTGCAGCTGTGTACATGCGCGAGTAGCAACAGTAGAAACCATGTGCACTAAACTTGTGGCTTATTGCACAATCTTCAGTCCTCTACTTATTATATTGGTCTATTTGAAGGACACAATGTATACACTGAAATAACAAATATATCACCTGCCAAATATTTTATTTGTAATTTTTTGTTGCAAATATTGCGGTTCAATTTATTGATTCTAATCTGACAGCTGTTCTTTTAACCTTTTATGGTGTATCGGTATCACTAAATCTGTATTGGTACCTACAAGGCCCTTTGCAACTTCAACATAAAACAGGAACCAAACAGTTGATACTAAGCTCTCAGAAAATCTGGGAAAGGGAGGACAAATGTTTATTGGGAGAATTCACCATAGCCTTGGTGGGATGGGTATCCCTGCCCAGAATGCTGGTACGAAGACTTATTCAAACTCTTAATATACATAACGATAAATAATAATGATAGCCATGATCATTTATTTGGACCAGCTCCCATAGTTGTCTGCTGCACTGTAGGCACAACATCGCTATAGAACATACCAGATTTATACTAAATAACGCGACTTGTAGCCGGCGAGTTTCTTTTCTAAAAGATATAGAAGTAAATGACCTCGCTTTGTGTAAGCCTAGTTCAAGAGTATACTGAAGGTAATAGCATTGTACACTTATTCCCATTCATACCTACCCCAAGCTTTCAGAAGCATCCTACTGCTCTTCAAGGCAGTGTATGCATAGCAAGGAGAAAGTGTGTGCATCTGTTTGCCTTTTCCCACATGCAGTGGCGTTATGTTTTAGGTGCACAGCTCTTGATTACACATACGATAGATAACATGCAGCAATGTCTTCAAATGGCAAATTGGCTTCCCACATATGCACAGTTCTTCCCAGATGCAATTCCGCAGTATTTGTATACATGGCGTCAGGAGTTAAGGAACACTGAGGCTGAATTTTCTATCTTTTTCAATTTCAAATTCGTTTACTCGAAAATTTGCACACTTGATATCAATAAATAAATGACCATGCAGCAGCTCAATTTTCTAGTTTCTCAGAAAATAGAATTAAAGAATTAAAAAACAAGTCTTTCTTTTACAACTGCTTTCACATTTTTCAGAGAGGTGACATTTTCTGATAGTTAAACAAACTAAAATAAATTGAGGTATTTGATAGAAGCTGATGTAATTAATTGCAGTGAAATAGATTTTTGTTTCGGCGCTAAAATTCCATTTGTTTTCAGCATAAATTATTTTGCGAGTCAACGAATATAGCAGTCATCAAACGCATATTTTAAACTTTAGGCAATTTCCGTTTTAAATTATGTATGCACTTCTACAAATATTAAATAATTGAGCAGAAATTAAATATTTTTCATAACTCATACTAAGAACGTTGAAAGTATCAATAAATTTTGTACAAAACATTTTTTGTCTTAAACGAATTAAAGCTAAGCAAAGGTTGTATGATAATGTCTTTATATCTGTGTACTGAGCTCAAATTGAAAATTTAGGAGAGATACAATAAACTGCAGGATCCAAGGGCCATTTTCATATTAGCATACCAACAAGTAATTTATTATTAAGAAATATATTAATAATTTAAAAACGGTTTGACATAGGATATTGAAATGTTATGTATATTATATGTTCTGGGTGTGTGTGTGTGTGTGTGTGTGTGTGTGTGTGTGTGTGTGTGTGTGTGTGTGTGTGTGTGTGTGTGTGTGTGTGTGTGTGTGTGTGTGTGTGTGTGTGTGGAAAAAAGAATAAAGGAATCCGAAGAAATATGGATTTTTTTTTTTTCATAAATACATTGACTGCACAGTCTAAGTAAATTATTATTTTTAATTTAGAATTAGGAATATTAACTTTTGCAACAAGTAAGTGGAAGAAATCTGTGACAAATCTTCAGCTAAGCTGAAATTTGTAGAAGTCAGCAAATTCTGTAACGATTGCACTTAATGAGTTCTCCTTTCTTTGGTTGAAACAGCTATAGTTGGGCTAGACCAATATTAGACACTCGACCTTTGAGTTAAAATGCAAAATATGCAACATGTCAAAAATTATTTTTGAAATAAAACGAAAACCAAAGTTCTAACTGCCGCAAAATGGCGATGTAGTATGTAATTTCTCTGGACTGAATATATGGATGTATTGGCCAATTTAAACACCTACTTTGGTTCATAGGCACTTAGACACCAATAAGCAATAGCAACAATAATAATATTGCTAATAATGGTACTGGTGGTATTGGTGGTACTGGTAGTGGTACCACCACCACCACCGCCGCCACCACCATCACCACGGCCACCGCCACCCCTACCACAATAATAATAATAATAATAATAATAATAATAATAATAATAATAATAATAATAATAATAATAATAATAATAATAATAATAATAATAATAATAATAATAATAATAATAATAAAATAATAATAATAATAATAATAATAAAATAATAATAATAATAATAATAATAATAATAATAATAATAATAATAATAATAATAATAATAATAATAATAATAATAATAATAATAATAATAATAATAATAATAATAATAATAATAATAATAATAAAATAATAATAATAATAATAATAAAATAATAATAAAATAATAATAATAAAATAATAATAATAATAATAATAATAATAATAATAATAATAATAATAATAATAATAATAATAATAATAATAATAATAATAATAATAATAATAATAATAATAATAATAATAATAATAATAATAATAATAATAATAATAATAATAATAATAATAATAATAATAATAATAATAATAATAATAATAATAATAATAATAATAATAATAATAATAATAATAATAATAATAATAATAATAATAATAATAATAATAATAATAATAATAATGATTTTTTCCCTAGGGCGTCTTCCCCTTATTCAGAGGTTACCCTCATCGCCCGGCCGCTGCGTCCTCCAGCCGCACCCAAGGCCACGGAGGAGTGCAGGTTGGGGGTGGCGGGGGTCAGCACGCCGACTCCCCCGACCGTAAGGCGACTACTTTGACCTTTTAGGGACGCTACCTTTCTATCAGGATAGCTCCTCAATTGGCCCCCCAGGGACCTAACGAGGCTGAGTGCACCCCGTACCAGACCTCCCAGCGGGGGAAAAATCCCACGCCGGTACCGGGGATCGAACCCGGGTCCTCCACGCCACAGGCAGGCGCGCTACCACTGCGCTACGGAGGCGGTCATAATAATAATAATAATAATAATAATAATAATAATAATAATAATAATAATAATAATAATAATAATAATAATAATAATAATAATAATAATAATAATAATAATAATAATAATAATAATAATAATAATAATAATAATAATAATAATAATAATAATAATAATAATAATAATAATAATAATAATAATAATAATAATAATAATAATAATAATAATAATAATAATAATAATAATAATAATAATAATAATAATAAATAAAGCTTCATTACATAACGCCGACGGCAATAATGTGATTTATCAAGAAGCTCGTTAAATGAATGGAATGTTATCGTTATCCTCCAAAATGACCTCATGATTATTATTACCTTAATGTTTCTTAGCTAGCAAGTACAATCGATTCCAATGCGCAGGGGTTTATGTTGGAAGAAATAATAAAGCACACTTAGCCCATATCCCTTAGATGGTTCTAGTTCTCTACTTAGCATTTGTCTTACGGTCCCCTGTTCCTTCGCTCCTCAACCGAAATCGACTTGTGCTCATAGCTTAACAAAGGAATAAGAGACGACCCCATTCTGATGGACGTGCGAAGCTTGTCTTCCAGTCACTTGGGTGAAAAGTTTCCATAGTCTTCCCTTTTCGCCTCTTATCATGGACTAGAGTTCAAAACAATAAGTGACTAGATAGGCAGGAGAGGAACAAAGTTGGCGTAGCTGCAATGTCCTTACCAACCCGAAGGGAATACTTTTCTATATCAGCCACTTTTTCTAAAATGTGTGAATGTTTCGCCTATTAATAGTGCATTTATGCAGCTCATATTATTTTGTGACGCCGGCTGCGGCCCACAATAACGGACGGTTGGGGCCAAGCTACCTCACAACACATACCAAGCGCGGCGCATATCAAAGGTGCTCAAGGTCATACTTCCCCACACCACTCACGCAATTATCTAAACACGTGACAACAGTGGCAGAACTAAAAGCGTTTTTCGAGATTATTCGCGAAGTATACAATGGTCGGCGTATTTATAGAAGTTCCAAAAAAGTTAAGTTCGAGAAAGCTCCATATTACGTCATTCCCGCTACATAAGGAGGCGAGGCGACGAGTTAGTAGTGAGTTACAGATATGAGTCAGTCAGTTTTCAGTTTTAGTGTGTGTGAGCTGCGTAAATATGGTCTCCTACAAAGGAAAGTAGCGAAGCAGTTAAGGTGTGTCGAGGGATTGTATAGAAATGAGCTGTTTGAGAGAGAGCGAAAGTGAAGAAAGACAGAAAGGAGAGAGGCAAGGCTACGAGAAAACAATTGTGAGTTGTAATATCACGAAGAACTGAAGACTGTTAACGTCAGTGACAGATAACTGTTGTGCATTCAGTTTTAGAAGAAAACAAAGTTAGAAAAAAGTAACTGGACTAGATATTGCGTTTTTGTCACACTGGTGTCAGGAGTGGGATTTGTCAAATTATCAGTTTGTTAGAATATCGTGAGTATGTGAGATTATCTGATTCACTTAAAGCTGATGTTTACAATCATCGGGTGTTCAGCAATCGGGAAAACTAGTCCAAGCGGTGTTGCAGATGCGCATGTCTTTTGGTATACTGTGGTGGAATAACACATTAATGGATCCTCGATAGCCTAGGGAAAAGGTATAGAGCCTTCTAGAATGCAAATTTTAATCCAGTTATTTCGAGACAGTGTACGGTGATTGGAAGCACACCGGTGTGTGCCAGAAGGTACACCCTCTGGGAATTTCTGATTGGAACAGGACAATATTATACAGTTGCGTTGGATAATGTGACAGTAGAAGGTAATGCTGACGGTGAAGACTGGAGTTACACTTGAATCGATCTCACATTAAGGGACCCTGGCACTTGCTATATTTTTCTAGGTATGTTATCAATACTTTACACACTTAAGGATATTTATGTAATAAACTACCACACAAAGTTCCAGCATAATCTGTTACATAGTTCTGAGGCAATTAATTATTCAATTTTTTCACATTGCGAAAATACCTTAATACTCAAAATATCACATCTGCATCAAAAACTAAAGTATCTCAACAGTTTTATTATTTTATAAACTCTATTTCCCAAAAACCGCCAATGTCTAACAGGAAGAAAAATAACTACTTTTAAAGTAATTAGATGGACATTCGTTTTTACGAGTAAAACCTTTTTCGTATTTAAATTTATAAAACTAAAAGAATTTTCAGATTTTGAAACCAATGACTGAAGTTGAAGTCACATAAATGGAGTACATGCTGGAAAAATTATAGGAACATAACACAAAATTTAATACGATTGGAGCACATAGTGTATTTAAAAATGTGAAATCGAGAAAGGCAGTGTTTCTACACAGATGCATCGTGATCATTAGTGAGATGATATGTTTGGCCTAAAACTGCTATGCTGCATATGTCACAACTTCCCTCTTTTGTCTAGTAGTGTCTGTCCTCAGATTTATAGCTTAACTACTTCTTTCCGCTTCACGGTGATTGCTTATGTACTGAGCTAGGGAAAGTGCCACGCACATAATCTGCAGTGTTGCCAGTTTGTTTTTAACAAAACTAAAATATCTC
The DNA here is from genome assembly GCA_030765045.1 of Tenodera sinensis. NCBI lineage: Eukaryota > Metazoa > Arthropoda > Insecta > Mantodea > Mantidae > Tenodera > Tenodera sinensis. Next base: position 44,637,568 of record CM060964.1, on the reverse strand, counting down.
CTTAGGAAATGGTCAAAGACGAAAACGTAAGATACAAAATGTGCTCCAATACCAATATCAACCACTGGTTTAAATTAATGTAATGACTTTCCTTCCACCCCGTATATAACTCTACATGGTGAACTGAATGAAAGCCTCTGACCACTAGATTCATCGTACTAATAGTTTGTCACAACTTCATAATTACCTTATGCAGTTATGTTTTTAATTTCACAACATACTTAAGAATGCACACTATAAAGGAAATCAAAGATATCTTTCGTCTTTGTCATTTTTATAGTCGGTTGATTTAGCACAGTTTATAATTTAAGCTTCCGCAAAATAGTAATTTTTCTGGTGTAGCACATTCCACAGGAAGACACAATTCGCCCTGACCTTATTTACGTAAATCAGCTTATAGTTGAGTGACATTAGCAAGTAGGAGTGAGGTGCAAAGAGATCATCTGTGAAAGTCTTCGGAAATTGGGAGCACATAAAGTCGGTTTTAATTTGCTGGCAATTAGAATGCAGCGATAAAGATCCAATTGACGCTTTCTCATGCTGAGTTGGTTCCAGTAACTTTATGAATCGCTGAAGCCAATTCTTCTCCGAACATAAAGAAGAGAGAGAGAGAGAGAGAGGTCTAACAGGCATCCGAACTTTGTAACCTACGGAAAGGTATATGGAAAGGACTAACGAGAAAAGAAAGTAGAAATATTGAAGCTTTCCAGGCGAGATATTCTAGGGAATAAAAATTCTAGAAACTTGTCGGGAAAACATAACTTTAGTTTTTTCTATGGTTGAGTAGCTTGGTGATTTGAACATCATAGTATTACTACATCATTACGTAAACCACAAACTTGTGTGTCATTAGTGCTCAGAGCAAACTGCGAATGACTACGTCAGGTGCATCTTGAAGAACTATTGGCAAAAACTTCCTGTCTTCTACATGCCGTTTTTGTAACCTTATTTTCACTAACATAATATGAAGCCTGCCATTTGTTTTACATTACGGTAGTATTTTGCAGTACACCTTATAATTTAAATATAAGTTTAAGTTAAAAATGCAAACACCTTCTACCGATAAGCCTTACAACGTCCCCATCGAGAAGAAACTGGCAAACACTCAAAAAGCCCGCCTGAGATCCTTATTGCACTTGGAAGCACGATATTAAAATATTTTCTGGTAAGTGAGTGAGTGGTGGTGCTTAAGACAGCTGGGTTATTAGGGCCCGAAGGCCAAATATAAAAACAAGAAAACAACTAGTAAAACTCGCCCCTAAAAAGGTTAAAAGTGTAAGTTAAAATAACTAAAAATGAAAGTTAAAAGCACTAAAATGAGAGTTAAAACAGGTAAAAAACGTAATATACTAAAAGCATAAGCTGATAATACCTTTAAGAAGGTCAAAAGAAAACACCAAGATAAAAAAAAAAAAAGAACTACTGGGCCGTTGCCTGAAACGGAGTACAGTGTAAGACACAGGCCAGGGGATTGGCGCTCACGAGCGTACCGTGGACAATCAATAAGGGCATGTGCGACGGAGAGCGGAGCACAGACAGGCGCCGGATCACCACGCAAAAGCTGTCCATGTGTGGCTCGGGTGTGGTCTATCCTCAGGCGGGTTAAAATCACCTTTTCCCGCCTGGAAACCCTGCAAGAGGTCTACCAGGGTTGTACAGTGTCCTTGATTCTCCGCAACTGAGTGTCAGCTAACGCTTCCCAAGACTCCTGCGAACAGCAATACATGGCGACGGAAGTACTTCAGCATATTTGCTGATAAGCTTTGTACTTTCCTTTGTATTACTATGTGTAATAGACAAGATGGCTCTATGACTGCTACATGTTCTTTTTATTTCAATTCCAATGAATTCAGTCTCAATTTAATGTTAACGTGACTTTGCGAAATCTCTCCTAGAAATTAAATTTTGCATGACATTTTAACATTAAATTTTTACTAAATTCATTTGGATTAAGGTAGAAATCCATTACAGCATTGCTCATACAATGTTTGCGTGATAGTGAAATAAAAAAAACATTTATATCCATTCGTAAAGAAGCTCCATATGTCTTACAATTTTTTTTTTTTTTTTTTTTTTTTTTTTTGGTCGAAATGGTCCTTTATTGGCAATATTGGACGTATTTGTTACACTCACAGTGCAGAATCCATAGCTAACGTATGACCTTCCACCCTGTATGTATGCGTGTGTGTGTGCGTGCGTGTGTGCGTGCGTATGTGTGTGTGTCTATACATATTTAAGAATATGAAATTTCAATATCTAGAGTTCTAAATCCTTAGGTTCATGTTTACCATTGCTAAAAACTCTAAAACTCTTTCGACTGCTTGTTTATCGTCCGCTAGGACCTCTGCAAGTCGGACAGGCAGTTGCAGAGTTTCGAAGGTGTGCTAGGATAACTGCTGAATACCTTGAGTTAACGATGCTATTTGCTCTTAATTGTCGTTCATATTGGTCTAAATCAGGAATTCTTAGCAGTATCCATGAAGAAAATAACGGGAGTGATACCGATACTGATAGTGATGCGTATCCAGCTGAAATTGAACTATAAGCTTACGAAAAAGTATTGGTAGAACTACCAACATTAACCCGAATAAAATCCCGGTAAAAGTTTAGATTGTTACGCAATCAAATGCGTTGCAGCCACTTACTGCTACAGAGAGTGGTTGTATTGTTGCGAATGAGCATGCTTCTTTTCTTTCTTGCTCCAAGGGAATGGAAAAAGACAAGGTAGTGGATATAAGCCGCATCTTAAATTTTCGAAGATGAAATGTGTATAAAAATGTGTCTTATTTTCGGAACAATACGGTATATGCATTCTTGGAGATGGACCAACAGTTTTTAATATATCCCCCTTTTAGTGGGCCCCAATGACTTAGTTGTCGACGAGCCCTTAAACTCCACTTACTCGCTCATCCCGCCTCCTTTTTTTCGCAATTGAAAGCTGGGAAAATGTTTCATTCTTACCCAAGAGTACGAGGGCTGGAAAGAAATAAGTGGCAACACCGTTTTATCTCCGCGCAACGATTTTTGTTCGGGCTGCGGTTGACAACATATGTAAAGTGTTGGTGGCGCTATAAAATTTGGGTGGCGGCGTTAGTGTAGTTGTTACAGTGATAGGAGTGGCGTGTGTTGAATGTAAGTCAACAATCACACCGCTCTAAAGGGGAGTTTGCCAAGATCGAAAAGGGTCAACATCAAAGTAGTTCATGGGAAAAATGCCAGGGAATGTAGACAAGCATGCGGGAATGGCGGTATGCCGTATCGGACTGTGGCACGTTGGATTGCAGCTTTTCGTGCAGGACGCGCAAATGTGCATCAGAAACCAGTTGAAGATCGACATGGGATAGAAAACAGCGTCATTGGATTCATTCAATCTTTGCTGCATATGAACATAATCCGGAACATCATCAGCACTGCGCAGGAAAAGACCCAACTTCCGAGATACATACAGTGTTTTGTCACAACACTGTAGCTGTGCGGAATATGTTTGCACGATGCGGGTGGGAGGTTCTAGGGCATCCACCCTATTCATAGGATATGAGCCCGTTTGGCTTTTATCTATTCCCTAAGCCACTAGTATGGGTATGTTCGTGCACCAGAGAGGCTATACTTCGAGCTATAGGGCGTTCTCTTGGATACATCAGCAAAGAGGGCACCGCTGCTGGTATCCTGCGGCTTCCTGATGTTTGACAACATATGGCAGGGAATTACGTAGAAGGACTGTAGTAGTATCATGATTGTACAATAAATAGTTCATACAATACTTATATTGCCACTTATTTCTTTCCATCCCTCCTATCAATAGAAAAAAGGATAACTTAAACAAGGAAAAGTGTATATTGCTCAAAACAAAAGTAAATGTGGACAATTCGAATGCCTATAACCCACATGGCTCTCCGTTTTAACACACTTCCTTATATAGGAAATAACCACTAAGGGTCAACAAAGTCGTTTGTTTTGTTGGAACTGCGATTGCGCAGATGGAAGTGTCAACACATGACTATTGGTGATATCCGAGGTAATATAAGTAATATATCAGTTCATCTCTGGCTTCATATTTCACCGTGGCTTGGCAGTCATGCTCCTGTCGTCTTCTTATAAAAACATTCCTGGGCTACGCTTTGTAACTGAGGGGCTCAATCCTTCGGCTACGCGTTGCGGCTTAGAGCCCTCAACTGTCTCTCTCTGTCTCTGTCTCTGTCTCTGTCTGTCTCTCTCTCTCTCTCTCTCTCTCTCTCTGTCTCTCTCCCTCTCTGGTTTTCGTTCAGATGTTGTCGGTTCTTCGTGATAAATAGCACAGCTGCAAAATGCTCTCTACTGGTCAAAGCGCTTCGAAAACAAAGCCAGCTTTATAGCATAAGCATCAAATTTTGCAAAATCTGCATGTTACACTCTGTATAGCAGGGCATAGTATGTCACCAAACCGTTAGCAGTTACAAGCACCCCTTCCTCATAACTTAAAGACGGTTTAAAGAAGTACGAGATACATTATGCCGTTCTTCCGTTAGTGGATAACGTAACAGTATGTGACGCCGACCCATGCCAGCGGCAACACGACAAAAGACGGTCAGGGTCGGACTGTCTCACCTCACTGGCGCGGCGTGTAACAAAGCCGCTCAAGGTCAAGCTTCCCCACGCCACGCGAGCAAACCTTTGACTAACAACAATCAAGCGGCAACACAAAAGATTTTCCAGAGCATTCGAGGAGTCTCCGGCAGCCAGCGTGTTTGTAGAGGTCCGCGAAAGGTCTGTTACCTCATGCTCGCTATATAAGAAGGGGAAGCAACTAGCAGAGGAGTGAGTTCGTCGGGGAGTGTCAGTTCCTAGATTCAGCGTGTGTGTGTCACCTCTGTATGTCGCCGCTTCGTGAAGGAAGATAGCGAAGCAGTTATGCATTTTGATTGACTGTATCGTCGGTGTTAGTGCTTGAGAGACAGAGAAGATGAATAATGGCAGTGAAAGGACTGAGTCAAGGTTACGAGAAGAAAAAAGTTATGAGCTGTAATATCACGAAAGACTGTAGATTTTGTTAACGTCAGTAAAGCAGAACTGTGTTGTGCAAAAATTTTAGAAGAAAATAAAGTGAGAAAACATAATTGGACTGGACCTTTGTCGTTTTCGTTTCACTGGTGTTAGAAGTGGGATTCCTTGAAATATCACTTTGTTACAGTATATTGCGGTAGAAGCACGGTAAGTGCATCATTGGAGATCGAGCAAGTGCATATTTAAAAAACGAGTTTGTGTGGAGCATTTTCTACTTCCGACATACTCCAATACACCTAGCGGTACACCGAGGTGGGAAAGGTGATTTCCTAAAGTATTGGAGTTAGAAGCTAATTTTTTGCACAGGCATTTCCAGCAACTAAAGAAATGTGTGTACTAAATTTCATTCCAATATTTAATCGCAATCCTCATATATATATTTAATTAATTTATATCAATATATCAATTTTATCGGGTATAATCAAAATTTATCTCCTCCAGCAAATGTTGAACCACAAAGTTGAATTCTTTAAATTAAATCTCTTATTACCTTTGTAACAAATTAAAGGATTTAAATGTTTATATACTGAAGCCCTTCTTAACTTTTTTAATACCTCAAAGCATAATAATATCATAAAAACAGTTTATCATATTAATCATATTATCTTTTTTTAAATAAATATACTCAAATATCAAAATTCCAATCGGATATTTTAGTGCCCATATTCTGAGCTACATTGGAAGACAGTTTAGATTTTGGTGGCAGAAGATAGATTTGGAATATGAGCAAAAAAATTGTTTCCGTGAAAAATGAGTTTGGTCACACACTTGTTCATTAACCTCTATGTAAGTATATTTCTTCCCCATCTGATTTTCCTCATCAGTTTGCTGCCCTTTCCTTACTGCATTCCAAAACAAAGTAATTCAATGTGATTTTGAAATATATCTAACACGTGGTCTGTTCATTGAAATGAAAGGGAAGTATCTGTTGGCACAATTTAAGCTTTATTTTTCCACAAATAAAATAAGTAATACTACACCGATGTACATATCAATAAGTACACTCAAATAATCTCTTAAACACACTAAATTATTTCAAATATAGGATCAAATGCACACGATCAGCTTGCAAATAACAGAAATCTGCCAAACCAAATAGAAGCATGGTAAATAACTTCAGAAGTCAACAAATGACAAATGAAAAACATTGCCTTCTAGGGAATTTATTGGAGATTTTTTTTTTTTTTTCAATTAGGCTATGGTGAATGCATAGGCAACAGAACACTTAGCGCCTTCCAATTTATTCCAAGCCATGAAATGGAAGATACGGGCACGCCCCTTCATAAGGCAGACACACCGCTTTAAAAATGGCGTCCAAAATATGTGTACCCTCTTCCCTAGGGATTTAAAACTTTGCAGATATATTGTTTAAGATATGTTGCATTTTTGCAACATAAATAAAAAAATTAAATTTTTTGACTAAACAGGCTAAAATATCACTTCTGTGTTCCCTCAATCCATGTGTGTTGCATAAACTTTTTGCAACGGCAAGGTAGCACTTGCGTGGAAATACAATTAATTACTAAGTGCTGTTGAAAATTGTGCTTCTAGTAGGTCACCAACCTTGGAGGCGAACTGACGATCGATTATCCACTCCCTGCTAGCCTTAACTTACGTAATATCTCAACTCCTTTGTATATTTTATGAGTAGCAATAGAAGCTTAACGTATTATGAAGGAAATTCCAATAAGTGAAAGCGGAAGACCAAATACTAACACACCGATATTAAAATATTGGTTCATTGGTCTTAAAAAAAACAATAACTTCAAGTTCGTATTTAGCTACAACGGTAAGCCATTTTGTATAACAAAATATGTAACCTTTAACAAATGTTAGCATTGAAATGTCATTGTGTTGAAGGACAGTATGCATGCATTTTTGTAAAAATGTATTGTGACAAAATGACAATTCCACAAATCCCATTCCTGACTCCAGTAGATATGACAAAATGATAAAATCCAGTTCGTTTTAGTTTTTTTTTCACTTTATTTTCTTCCAAAACTAAATTCACAGCATCGCAGTTCTCTTTTACTGACGTTAATACAGTCTATAGTCCTACGTGACATTACAAAACACAACTGTTTTCTTTTCGTAACCTTGACTCACTCCTTTGTTTTTCTTCACTATCTGTCTCTCATACAGCTGCCTCTGACGATACAATCACTCAAAACTCATTAACCACTTCGCAATCTTCCTTCAGACACGCCAGTTCTCTTATGTGCACATGCAGCTTTCACACACACTAAAACTAAAAGCGGACTGACTCTCGATGACTCATGTTTATGACTACTAACTCCTCTCGTCACCTCACCTCCTTATATAGCAAGGATGACTTAACATGGACCTTTCTTGAGCTTCTACAAATACGCCGGCTGTCGGACACTTCTCGAATGCTCTTGAAAACCACTTTTCGTTCTGCCGCTCTGATTGTTGTCACGTGTTCACAACAATACCTTTGATACACGCACCACCAAAGGTGTGGAGCAGCCCGGCAACGAACGTCCTTTTTTGTGCGCCACGGCCGGCGTCATAATATTTAGTTGAGCTTCTGAATGATCTGAACATTTTATTTTTTGCTGGTCTCATGAATGATGATGTTATATGCATTAATAGCTACAATATTTCCGATCGTAGGTTCTATAACATCAACAACGTTTTGGCAAACAAAACAAAGTATAAAATGAAGGAAAAGAAAATAAACTCTCTTTTGCTTTTCTTTTGAAGAGTTAAGTCCAGAAAACAATAAGTTCCTGCCCAGAGATGGGTAGAGAGATTAAGTGACAGGCCGAGACGACAGGAGAGAGAGAAATAGGCGATTGCAGAAGGAGGATAGAAGAAACAGGAGATACCTGTGATGGAAGGGAGTTCGCCATCATTGAGGAATAATTGTGGACCGGGAGAGATAGTGGAGTTGTGGTGACATAGGTATAAAGGCACGGACTTGTTCCCGTTATCAACAATAGGAGTTGGAGTCCTGTAGATTTGGAGGTGGAGTTGGTGTTGCAAAAAAATGGGGAATGTAAGTGAAGTGAAATTACGTGGGGGAAGTGAAAGTAAGTAGTTTTGTGGTGATAGAGAGACGATTAGTGTTGGTCAAATGAGACACAGGTTTCTTATATAGTGATACAAATTTAAATTGATATATAAAGTAAGATAAAAAATAAAATAAATGATATGGAGATTTAATAAAATTATGTAAGTAAATATGTATCAAAATATATAAGAAGAGAATTTTAAAAATTATATATGAAATATAGTAAAGGAATAGAATGAACCATGTTAGCATTAAAAATTATAAAATTGAGATAAACACATAAATTATATATATATATATATATATTAGAACTCACACATTCACACTCTCATTCCTACCTGCACGCTCTGGGGAAGTAAGGGAATAACCTTGGATAGACAAAATAATTCCAACCGGGAGTCAAACCCAGAGCTACTCGCACAGCAGGCTGAGCTATTGGACCAGCCAATATTGTTCTTACACTTCTCTTGAAATGAAAAGGTTTCTTTGAGCTTTCGTTGTTTCGAAAGAGCCGTTTCCTATCGATGATGGGTACACCTTTGCTTGTTTACGTTTGAACGCGTGTTGATTAAAGAGCAAAGAGTTGAAGAAGGTCTACATTCGCTTTGCCCCTGACGGTGGTATTGCGTCATTGCTTTCCATTCGTTGTGCACATGTATAATGAATTCAATTAATATTTCATTACTCACGGCTGTCAAAATAAAACTCTCCAGGCACACCTTGAATGCATTTGCGTCCTTCAGTTTTATCAAAACCACACGAATAAAATAGTTTTGAGTGTCGAGTTGTAGTTTCATGATCCAGAATTCATTTCGTCCCCACTATTTTTCAGCTGTGGACTCCTCTACCTGTAATGGCGTTTACGTGGCTAAAAAAAAGGTAGCGTTGAATAATATAACGAACTTGAACAGAGGTTTTATTGGATTTTCTATTTTTCCAATAGTTGACCCTTTGCCCACGCCAGTTCACGGGATGGGGTAAAAGCCCGCTGAGGAATACTGGTAACATTTCACTAGCACAGTGCTCATAATAAGCTTTCATTTCCCTCCCAGAAAGGAAAACTTGGACCAGCTTAACTTTAAAATATGATTAATCCTATCAGATTAAAAATAATGTATGTATTGGCAGAAACTTTTCAACACGTTAAAATGTTTGCTTCAGTGCCTAATAGGATTTTACTACTACTTACCTAGCAGGTAGAAGTATTGAACTTCAACCAAACATTCTTTGCCCTGTGTTCTTCTTGTACCTACAACAAAAGATGTAAATGCATTATTCCTGCAAACAGACATAAAATAAACCTTTGTAAAAATACTTTGTAAAACCTATGTAAAATACATTATAGTGAATAGTGAATGTCATGTGAATATAACATTACTTTCTCCATTACGTAGGGGAAGTATTCTATTCGACCCAAGAATTTTTTATCCACATTTCACCGAAAATATATGTTTTCAGGCCCCCAAAATCCGAAAACAGCATTTGTAGGAAAAGGTCCGTGTGTGGGTATTCGTGTGTCTGTGTGTATGTGTGTGCCTATGTGTGCGTGTTTGTGAATAGCAAAACTCAAAAACGAAAAGTCAATTGAAACCCAAAGTTGAATTTAAGCTTAATATCGTACGAGGATGCATCAAGAAGATTCTGAAGAAAATTCCTGCAGCCTAAACTAACCTTTACATGGAAAATGTTTCCAACATTTTGAATTTTTCAAAATTATGCCAGCGGCTTTGATTAAAATGCCATATGTTTAAGATATCTTATGGCAAATGAAATGTATATTTTGAATTTTCTGGCTATAGCCTATGTAGTCCTGTTTACTCTTGATAACTGTTTGCATAACCGGTAAACCGTAAAAGATAGAGCAAATCTTACTCATTAAAACACAATTTATGTCCAATTGCATTTTCTGTGGAGTGAACCATTTCGGAGATATTGCTTGTTATTTGTCTAAGTTTTACAGTACTCAAAATTTTCTCAAATATGACGTTTTTATTCACCTTTTTTATCTCTTGGCTGTACAAAGAGAACGGAATTTCAAAGCCTTCATATAGCGACCAGCTTTAAAAAACTTGACCATCGCCCAAAGCCTACTGTATTCGCATATTCCCCTTGCACCTATAAGAAAATAAGAAAATAATTTCTGCAAATGTTTATCTCGACTAACATGAAAAATATAGAGGAACAAGTGCTTGTAAGCATAATTAGTATAAGAGTAGAGAAATTCATATGAATGGAACACATCAGATTCTATTTTTAAAGTTATGATAGCATACGCTAGGGCAGAGATGGTGAGAATGCCTTCGTTCGCCTAATCACCAAATATGCAACATACATAACACCACTTAGAAGTGCGTAGAACTCAAATGGACTGTCACCCTGAGAGGGAGAAACACTTTCGTCACCCTGCACTAGAGTCATAATTATATCATACATTTAAATAGCCAAAGGTATGTACCGAGCTAAATTTCTGCAATTTGGTATTTTCAAGTCCTATTTTCCTGAGTGTTCAACTTTGGATAATGAAACATTTGCAATTACTTAGGTTAGGTATACCTGCAATGCATTCAATATTGTTCCGGTTCTTGATGGTTCTTATTTTCAAAATAATCTAAGGCTAATATCATATTAAATATGTTGAAAATACATAAGCTTTCACGGACAGCGTCATAAAATACAAAATGATTATCCGGGCTTGTGGGCCGTGGTGTAGTGGAAATTCTCCTTCCAGACGTTTCATTCGAAGTTGCGTCGAACATTCTCAGGGGTGTGACCGTAGCACTCTGCTAATCCCGGCGACGACTGATGCGGTCACACCACTGAGGATGTTCGACGCAGCTTCGAATGAAACGTCTGGAAGGAGGATTTCCACTAGACCCCGACTGACAAAGCCCGTATAATCATTTTGTATTTTGTCATATTAAATACATTTGCTAAACGGACGCACGGCATTTCACCCGCGGGAGATCGCGGGAGAGGCGAAACGCCGTGTGCTCCGTTAGGAGAACTTCAGCAGCTGTCAACATAAAATTCGGGATATAGACTTCCTTTGCCAGGCGAACATCTCAAGTATATAGTACACATTAATTTAAATTGTTTGGGTCACTTTTTAAACATCTAAGCAGCTACAATTTTTCCATGTAAATGTTGCTTTAAGTTTGGGATATTTTCTGGAAAATCTTTTTCTGGAATCTGTAAGCACTGGCTGACCAAATATGGAATTTGGTATTTATCCGACGTTTCATTGGAACCACAAATTTCCGGTGAAATCTTGATATCGAATGTTTGTTTGAAATGCTGTATTTTCTCTTAAACGGCTAAGTGGTTGAGGATGTGATATAATTGGATAGATAACTGGTTTGAATGCAAAATAGTGTAACGCCGGACGCGGTACACAATAAACGACGGTCGGGGTTAAGCTACTTTACACCATATACCACGCCGGCAAGCAAACAAGGCGCTCAAGATCAAGCTTCTCCACACCACTCACGCGAGCTAATGTGACTAACAATCAAGCGGCAACACATAGGGTTTTCCAGGACATTTGAGGAGTGTCCGGCAGCCGGCTTGCTGGTAGGCGTTAGAGAAAATCTGGTTACGTCGTCGCCGGTATAAAAGCTTGCGGAACGCGAGGAAGCAGGCAGTTTTTATGAGTCGGCCAGTGTGCCAGTGAGTGCCAGACAGCTGTGTGTGGCACTGTCCTCGTGAAAGATACGTCGCCTCGAAGTGAAGTTTTATTGAGTGTTGAGTGATTGTATCGTCAAAGTTAGTATATGAGAGACAGAGAAAGTGAAGAAAGACAGTGAAAGGACTGAGTCAAGGTTACGAGAAGGAAATAGTTGTGAGCTGTAATATCACGTTGTAGTCTGTATTAACGTCAGTAAAAGAGAACTGTGTATGTGTGCAAAAGTTTTAAATGAAAATAAAAGGAGAAAAAAGTAATTGCACTGGACAATTGCGATTTTGTCACTCTGCTATTAGAAGTGGGATTGCTGTAATTGACAAATTGTGACAATAGGAACTGCTGATTGGCGCAACCTGCTCGGTCCCAGGTAGACTTTCTTACGCCCAGCATATTTCATGCAGATTCCTTACAAGCTACAGGACTACAAGGAGGAACCATTCCCCCCACCACACCCCCCCCCCCCTCACACGGTGCAAAGGGGGCGCCGCAAGAGAATACACAGCTATGTCTGGTGTACATGCAGAGTGAGGGTGAGAGGTATCTGAATTCTCCAGACTTGAGAACCCTAATAAGACTTAATGAAATGCTTCGGTAAATGTGTAAAGTTTGGTAAGAGGGGATAGAATGCGGTTCCTCTGTCTACACGGAGCTCCCCACGTTTAAATGATCAGCGAGGGGTTAGCTGTTGCTTGTATTATTTGCGGCGACAAAAGGCAGTAGCGGTTATGAATATTGCCAGTAATACTACGGCAAGAATGGCCCAAGTTTACTAAAATCGACTGCAACGGGGAAAGATTAGATGGAACTGTGCACTATTTTGAGTGGGCAGGTTAAAACGAGGAGAAAGTGAGGGGAGAGATCTGAAAATGAGGGTAAAGGGAAGCGAAATAAGGAGGGAGAGAGGAAAGAATAGCGATGGTGGGCTGCTACCTTTCGTTTCCATCCAATTCCATGGAAAGCCCCCGTGGAGATTAATGGAGTGAGTGTGTAAGGCCATAGAATAAAGGAGGGGTGCAATTCTTTTGGTGCAACAATAGGTAATGGGGGGAAAAGTTCTCCTTGGTTGAGAAAGAAGAGGTAAGAGAAGGGTTTGCTCAAAATATTCCCCTCTGAGTGTCATGTGCATGCTTATCATCATTCTCTTATTGAATTCAGCATTTTTACGTGTTTTGGAAATTTTCTTCTCCCCTTCAGGGAGCCATGAAACTTCTTTGACACGGAAAATGTGATAAACTTAAGCATGACATTTTAGTTCCCCAAGCTTAATGCACAAGTTACCATTAGCATTCTTGTTTTAGTTCAAATTAAATATCTTATAAAAATAGAAAGATAGGTGTGTGTGTGTGTGTGCGTGCGTGCGTGTGTGTGTGTGTGTCACTTAACATGTCCGACTGTGTCATCGTTTCGTTCAACCCTTAGTTATCGAGGAGGGCATTGTTTCCCTAAATCTTTTTTTCTACTGGCACTTAGTAAACCAAAGGTTCCTTAGGGTAGCGTTTTGATTTTTCCTGCTTTTACTGATTTTCAATCAAGTGAGCTTTTTAGTGATATCGCCTTTATGTGATCAATTATACACACTGCTATCAGGACAAACACGGACACTGTGGTCGAGGTCGTTAAGGCATAGTCCGTGAACAGGAGGTCCTCGGACCAAATCCAACCAGAACCATCCTCTCCAGGGTTGCCAACCCGTATGATAATTATGGGAGCATAGATAATTTCAACGATAATTCCAATGTTTTACTCATCTTTGTCAACCCGTACGATAATTATGGGGGTGTACGATAATTTCGATACCGGCGAAATATCATTTTCACTGGTTCGCCACACCAGCGAAGCAACCGCATATGGGTTTGTGGTGGAGGATGCGGCGCTGGAACGGGTTTCCTCCGGGTTCTCCGGTTTCCCCCGCTATCTCATTCCACTGGTGCTCCATCTTCATTCCATGTATGATCAGTGTCACCGCCTGCGGTGCCGTACGTAGTAAAAGTGGGCGTTAAACACTACAAAAAGCACACAGCCAATTGATTACAAATAGCGACACCGCTTTGGCCCTCATGGCCTGTCTCCACCCCTCTAAGGCAACCATTTCATATCCTACTAAGGCTTCTACCCTTTATCCTCTTGTTGCCAGTGTGTCCAGATCTGGTAATCTCAACGAAGAAGGCACTGTTCAGAAAATTGATGATCAATGGAGAAAACTCGGAGTACGTGATATTCCGTGTGAAATAAAGAGCATGCCTGAACCTGACAGTTTCTGGAGTGCTGTTAAACCTTGGTGGAAGTACTAATTTCAAAGAACTGGCAGAAATTGTATTATCAGTGATTTCATTGCCCCATTGCCACTTCTTGTGAAAGAGTTTTTTCCAACTATACTTAATAAAAACCAAAATTAGGAATAGGTTGGCGCTAGATAGGGTAAATGGACTAATTGGGTACCCTCAGCTTATGAAAGAATGTGGTGGGTCAGAAAATCTGCAAGCTACCGAGATGTTAAAGTTTATCAACAAATTTGTAGAATGCTGCAACAGTTGAGGAAGATGATGAACTTTCAGATGAATACTGCGAGAAACATAAGTACTAAAGTTGTAATACTGATTGAGGTCATCAATCTTGTAAGTGGATACCATAAAAATCATTACTATTACATTTTCATAAATGCTATGCTGATACATTTATTGTTGTAGCATTAGGTTTATGATGTACGATAATTTTGAATCCAAATCTGTAATTTTGAGTGGCCGGCACGATAATTTTAATTTTAAACATTGGCAACCCTGATCCTCCCGTTCTTTCAGACTTTCCTCAGACGTCATAGTTAGCAAATGTCGGGGAGGTGCCTTAAACTTAGGCCTGAAACGTTTCCTTCCTAAATATCCTTTCCCAATAGTCATTACATTTCTTGTACCATCAGTGTCCCCAACCTGTGGTACTGAATATAGTAAGAACGGGCGTTAAACACCACTAAAAGCACGAAACTTAACCGTGGTCTCGACTTGGTTCATTCTTGGAAGCTTTATTTTGGTCTTGGCTTAAATTCTTTGGTTATTAGTGCGAGACCAGCGTTCGTTTAACCCCGTAGACATTGACAAAACTCCTCCTCTTAAAATTACTTAATTTGTTGTACCTTTCACCAAATCTGCGGAAAATCTTGATTCATTATAGACAGGTATCTCGTTTGGGGAAACAACGTTGCTGAAACCTGTAGAAAATTAATTAATTCTTTCAGATGATATAATCCACTGTTGGTCAGAATTTTAAAAATGTCGCTAGTACTTTGGTAATGCCCCGCTTTATTACTGGAATTTTCTTCCAACAGGCATACTCTAAAGAGTGTTAAATATTACCTTTATAAA
This sequence comes from Tenodera sinensis, assembly GCA_030765045.1. Classification (NCBI taxonomy): domain Eukaryota; kingdom Metazoa; phylum Arthropoda; class Insecta; order Mantodea; family Mantidae; genus Tenodera; species Tenodera sinensis. Next base: position 44,622,456 of record CM060964.1, on the reverse strand, counting down.
TATGACATGGTATATTACCCAATTTTAAAATAGATTTCGTTTAGAAATAGCCCAGATATTTTGTTACTAGTGGCGGTCACAAAATCCCTTGATTATCTTAAGTTCTGGAATAAGGATTTGTATCACTAGGGTTAATTTACATTCAAGTATTTTAATACGGCATTTCACAGCCCAGAAAAATATATACTTATGCGAAAATATTGAGGGAAATGGCTAAAGCGTATAGCATTTTTGTTGCCTTCTTCTCGGGAAATACTTGAAGCAGATGGGACCTTTACACATTCAGGCATCGTAATTCACGTCACTTATTAAAGCAATTCAACTGCTAATAATACTTAATTTTACATTTATTTTTGTTACTGGTGCAAGGGATTTCGAAACTTGAGAGCATAACATAATTTTCAGTATTTTAAACTTATCATACCCGAAAGTGTAATTCTTGCGCAGTGAGTTTAAAGATATCTTTACAAGCTTGGGACATTTTAGCCTCTTAACTTCTACAGTTTTTTAGAAAAAAATACATTATATTTAGTACAATGTAGTTCCGAGATAATCTTAACTGAAATTTAGTCAAAGTGGTTGGCCAAATTTCAGAAATTTCCCAGATTATTCAACAGTTGCGTCAGATGTCATCTTTTGATTGACTAATGAGTGCTTAAGTTTATTCAAAGGCAACAATTGAATATACCTCCAAAGATTGCTAAAAATGGTAAATACTAAGAATTCCGGTAAAGCAGGTGTGGCAAAGCAATTTTAAAAGCTCTAGGTTTCCTCAGGATTCAACCAAGTATATATTTGATAAAAATTGATATTCAAAAGCAACACAGACAGACAGCTGGACAGCTGGAGTTATCACGCGGACAGGAATGCTTCGGCTCATATTTGTAAAGTTTTTGTTTCGTTCAACAGCGGTGTTGATACATATAAATGCTTTAAATATCAAATAACCTATATGGATTATTAAATAGGAAGATTAAAAGAATTCATGTAGTCTTTTTTGTTGATTTTATAGTTCTCAGCACCCTTAAATTGTTAACACGTTTCTCTATTTCCGTTCTTTTTCTTTCTTTTCCGATTTCTCCTACCAGAATCTTCATGCGAAAAACCCTCCAAGTTTAACTACCAAAAGCACTCTCTCGGCATCTGCTAGGTCGCTCTGTAAATTCAGTTTAACCAACATAAAAACATCTTTACCAGCAGACTTTTTTCATTTTCAGTGCATAAATCAATAATCCTACATGGTACGAGATAATCCTCTTCCCCTAATGCATTTTGAATGAAAATGAAATGTTTAGGAGTACACACACATACAGAGAGAGAGAGAGAGAGAGAGAGAGAGAGAGGGAGAGGGAGGGATGACTTAAAGCACCTCGAATAAAAAGCCAGCGGGATATGGATCAACTTCTTTCTACACTGGACTGACCTTACTTTGAAACAAAACCTTGTTTTGAAAGAGTTATACCAATAGAACAAACTGCCTTTCGTATAGCATTAAGAAGGGGGGGGGGATTACTACTCTTGTATAACATTTTAGCTAATAACTCAAGTTGGAATTATCTTAGAACATTTAAGGACACCGGGAAGTGAATTTCAGCGAAAATATACATTTTTTGTTTTGTATTCTAAAAAATAGTACAATTCATTAATTTTAAAATTATATATAACATGGTATGGTAGAGGGGAGTAAACCATTTAATCTGATCATTTATATATAGTGGCACACGGACACGCCCCCATTTTCCACACTTTAACTTCAATTTCCCGTAACTTCATTTTTTAACACTTCACTTTTCTCAAAGTCTATTAACATTTTTACTGTACCTATATGGTCATCTACTTTCACTACTGAGCTAGCCTTGTTTATAAATATTAAGTTTGATGTCATTAATAATAAAAACAACTTATAAAATATATATAATTTGTGTCATTACATATGCAACATTTTTCCCCTTCCTCATTTTATGGCATGTATATTTCCTTCGATCCACATGTCAAATTATCCATTAACTACCACAGAAAAAATTAGATGGCTATAGGGCCAAAGCTTGTGGGGAAAACTGCACAAGAAGTGTGAGGCAGAAATTGTTTGTTAGGAAACATTGTCACAATTATACTACTTTTGCACATCTTTTAAATTTAACCTAAATATTATACACTTATTAAATGTAGAAACGTTTGTTTTCTAAACACCCTAAATTTCGTTTAACAGCAAAAGCTGAAATTGAAACAATCACATAAGTTGAGTGTGGCAAAAGCAAAATCAATCCCTGGTGTCCTTAAGTGTTTTACCCAATTCATTCATTTCTTATCATTGAATAATTGTTTGCCATTTGCCACCAATATCTTACTGGTCTTCATTCAAGTTCAACAAAACACGCATTAGTCTATGAACAAAGACCTGAACTAGGTGAGTGGCGAAGAGGTAGGAGTGCGGGAACTTGTCACGTGAGTGGTTGGAGGGCTTGCTTCACAATGACGGTCCACGAAGTCTGGATGAGTCCGTCTCGTACTGTTTTGATGTCAAAAGTATAACACTTAAACATTAGCCTATGAACACATTGCTTTCAGGCTCACGAGCGAAGGACAATGGAGAAGTGAGACAAACATTAAGTGAAGTGCTAGGACCAGGTAAGTGTTGGGGTCTGGAAGTGGCAGTATTGTGGGTCAGGAAGATCAGCCGCAGGAATGGAACCCACCATCTCCCGAAAGCGAATCATTCGCGCCACCAACTTCGCCACCCCGCAGGGTGAGCACAGGTTACTAATACTACGATACTAATAGTCAGCGAAGGAATTTAAATTTCTTCACCACAAAATCACGAGATATACTAACAATTAAGAAAACACTGTATTGTATGAAAGGCAGGCCCTCTTTTAGAAACCCTTCCTCCTCCATTCTTCTCTCTATTCCATTCTTATCTTTCCTTATATGAAACAATCGCATTATGCCCTGACAGAGTTTCCTATTCACCACTCCTTGCAATACAACTCTTAGAAAGTATATACTTCTCATCCAACCGAGCAGCTAATTTATTTTCCTCCCACTCTTTCAGAGCTCTTCTTCATGCATCCTCTTTTAAAGCCGCTTTTAATGACCTATTTTGTACGTCCAATTTACACGCTCCACATCAACACTCCAAATGCATTTTCTCCTTTCCTTTCTCCTCTTATTTTCCTTACAAGCCTCATTTTATTATACTGTGGATATAAGGGTAGTGAATCTCATTCTCTGAACTAGAGAGAGATCTCGAGAGGTCCACTGAAAAAGTATTTGTAGAAAAATGCTCTGAAATGCCGAGACATCTGACAAAAGTGTCCTTTTCCTTGAAGGTAGGTCAAAAAAATTTCATTTGAACTATAAGATGAGGCACGCTGTAAACTAACTTCTGTTTCCGATCCTGCTGCGGACTGGTTTCTGCCTTACAGTAAGGATATACATTTTGCTAGCTGTGATCAATTCTCGAAAAGTTTATTGCGTAATGTGTAATAAGGCTGCTGAAATACAAACAGACTTGTTAAATGTTAAATGAAAGAATAAAATGAAATGAGACTGTTAACTTCGGAGCTTCACCTATTATACACCTAATTTAATAAATAGAGTATTTTGTAAGTCAGATAAGGGAAGTTAAACTGCTTATGTAGAGATATGAGATTAGGTATACACAAGGGACAGGTAGCACCTCGACCGCGCGATTGGATCTTTAGTGCGTGGGAGGAATGCATAAGATGAAGGAACCGCAGGAGACTTGTGGGTTACGAGTGATCAACACAGACGCTAGAGTCGTGCAAGTGGCTTGGGAAGCACTCACGGCAACCTGCCCAACCCACTGGAAGGTGGCTCCGCTGCAGCGGGATCCGGGGAAAGCTCACACGATATCAAGGTTCCTAGGCCATCCTCTGGCTGAACTGAGAAGTTCCCAATCGTAGGCCTCTGCGTCATCTACCCGCAGTCCACTCATACGGCCATGGAGTCGTCCTGTATCATGAAAAAGGGAGATCAAGTGAGAGGAAATGGGAGAGTGGAGAGTAATGTTGGAAGACATCACCACAGTATTGATCTTGCCGACCAGAGAAAAACCACTGATAAGCCCATGGTCAAAGTGGACGGCCACCAGGAATCGAATCTGGAACCTCCCAAATGCAAGCCTCTCACACTACCACGGAGTGATCTCGCTCGGCAACTGCTTATGGAAGTTGTAACCCAAAAGAAAGTAAAAGAAAATGAGCAGTTGTAGTTAACAACATAAGAATCGGAATAAGGCCATTATGGGACACATCCCGTCATAAAAGCGGTTAAGCCTCGTAAAAGGTAGGTACACATATGACACACCTCGGGCTCCTCTCAGCCTGCCAACATCATGCATGGATAGTAATTAAACCATCTTAGTTTTACTTAAAATACAAAAGACGCAAACATGTTGGTAACTAGCCTTACACTGAAAATATGAACATGTAATATAAAGTAGGGGCTGCGAGGGAACAGGGCGCTGACCACATCCCAAACCTCAGTACTACACCCCATTCTTGTAACCTGGGTGGGCAGCGATGCGCAACGCAGCCACCGGGCAGTAGGCCTTGGGCTACAAAGGACTGTTGCACCGCGGGGTTCGCTACTTAATTTCAAGTAGGCAGAAAACGCGTTTGGGGGAAGGGGCGCGTGTGTGTGAGTGTGTGTGGTTATGTGTGTGGTTGTGTGTGTGATCCGATGTTTAAAGCGCTTGTGACGACGTCAACCCCAGCGTAAATTACAAAACAAAACTGCTAGTGTGTGGTGCAATTAAGCATTTAAAGAAGATGGGAAGATACAGATTAGCTTCTATCTCATACTTCAACCAGATTTACCTTAATTGTTCCCTATAATCTGACGAATATTATGGAAAATATTTTTTTTCGACTGAAATAAGCATTTAGAAACTACAATGGTATTCTAATTTTTCATTCGTCTTTGCATAGCCGAGTGCATAGCAGCGTGTTCCTATAATGAGTAGGGTTTATGTTGGTAAGAAAATACCAAATCTCCTCTGGCATCTCCATCCCCGCTCCTCTTACCTGGTTCTAGCACTTCACTTCATGTTTGTTCCTTTGTTTCATTTCTTTGAGTAGACTTTGACTTCAAACTCATTCAGGGACTGCTTTGGACAGGCGTTACGAAGCTTGCCTTCCAGGCACTCAGGTGACATGTTTCTGTACTCCCTCCCCTTTCACCGCTCCCTAGGCCTGATCTTTCTTCGTGTGTCGGACATGAATAGTTCAAACCGATAAGAGATAGGCAACCCTGGGCCAATGTGGAACACGTGCCTATGGAGATTCTGAGAAATTTAATAAGGAGAAACACCATAGGAAATTTGAAGCACCGGCATATTTCATTGCACTTTCCTGTATACGATAATACCTGGTTAGAGGATAACATCTCCCGTTTAATTTGATTTCTCTAATTTATTACCACAATCTATTAATGTGGACTAAATTATTAATATCTTGGTTGTATTGATTATGATTAAGATGTTATTTGTGTTTGTTTGAGTCACAATTATTTGATTGCTTCGCTTTTGTAGGAAGGGCGAACTTCTTAGAAACAACAGGCATCACAGAGTATACGGAAGGCGATTGCTGATTCGTTCAGAGCCACAGAGTAATATGAGGTTTATGAAGAAGTAGTTTGTTCCTCTACCACCAGCTCCATCAAAAGAGTAGACATAACAGCCACTGACAGGCAACAAGTTAGGGGATTGATTCTTGTTCCTACAATCCGATTTGGAAAAAAAAATGTAGACCAACTTAAGGAAGTTGATAAGGGAAAGAATTGCATTATGGGCCTTGTATTCCTTATTTAACAGAAAAAGTATAACATTTCAAATTAGAAAGTGATTGGTCTACTTTTTTGTGGCCTGTGGAGTGATTACCAAATTACTGTTGGTTTGTTTCGACGTTTATGTTTGCAATTAGGAGTTTAAAAGATATTGCGTTACAAATTATCCATGATCCTTTGTACGTTATACACAACCATCTGTATACTACACTAATTTAAATAAATGAATAAATAAATGAATTAATTAATGAATAAAATGAATGAATAAATGAATAAATGAATGAATAAATGAATGCATGCATGAGTGCGTGAGTGAATAAATGCATCAATGAATGAATGAATCAATCAATGAATGAATGAATCAATCAATCAATAAATGAATCAATGAATGAATAAATTCCATTCAATTCCATTCAAACAAATCAGTAAATCAGTGGATCAGTAAATAAATAAGTAAATAAATGAGTAAATAAATCAGTAAATCAGTAGATCAGTAAATAAATAAGTAAATAAATGAGTGAGTGAGTGAGTGAGTGAGTGAGTGAGTGAGTGAGTGAGTAAGTGAGTGAGTGGTTGAGTGAGTGAGTGAGTGGGTGGGTGGGTGAGTGAGTGAGTGAGTGAGTGAGTGAGTGAGTGAGTGAGTGAGTGAGTGAGTGAGTGAGTGAGTGAGTGAGTGAGTGAGTGAGTGAGTGAGTGAGTGAGTGAGTGAGTGAGTGAGTGAGTGAGTGAGTGAGTGAGTGAGTGAGTGAGTGAGTGAGTGAGTGAGTGAGTGAGTGAGTGAGTGAACGGAACGGAACGGAACGAAACGAAGCGAAACGAAACAAACAAATAAATAAATTAAATAAATAAATAAGTAAATAAATAAGTATATAAATCTATAATGGTTACTTCTCCTATTTCCAAGTTTTATACTAATGCTGTACATTATTGTGCTTTATCAAATATTTTTACATTACACGTGTTTTTATCCTTTATTAATGTTTAAAACTGTCTTTTCCTACAGAGTTATTAGCCGGATGTGTCTTTATGACAACTCTAAAATAGGGCAGCTGTCCAAAAACTGGATCTTCTGTCTAAATAACTAGAGAGATGCTATATTAAAATAGCAATTAAAACGTTGATATGATTATTATAGGAAAAATGGGATTTGAGTTACCCTGTGTCTCAATTATCTTTAATGACCAACAATTTTAGAATAATAGGCAATGTTAATTAAATATTAAATGTGAAAATGAAGCCCAAGAGAAGTACAAACTTGGAAAAAAAAAACCACACACGTTTAATTATTATAACCATGCCGTTTTAATTATGGTGTATATTCGTAAACAAACGTATTAGTGGTGTTTCTACCGCTCCGTGTTGAAATACCTCTCCCCCTTTTTTCCAGTGGTGTATTCAAGCTTTCTGATATTTCGATCACTAGTCAGTTAATAGCACTAAATGATTAGTGCTACATACACGGTTTAATTTGGGCCAATGTAATTTAGGTTAAGTTTTATAAACAAAGCACTATCTTTGGGAAATCGTCCCGTGTCAAATTACATTTGAAATTACAGGAATCAACTGCTGCTGTGCGTGATAGGTTCATCGTTAAACATGGCTTCCATCCATCCTCTTATAAGAGCTAGTTTGATAAGAATCGTTCCACAGAAGCCGGCAATTATACATCTCAACCAAGAACACTTATGGCTGTTTTCATTAAGCAGAAGAAATTGTTCTAATAATTAGGCACACGTAACGTTCTAAACAATTGAAAGTGATTTGTATATAATAGTCCCCCATTACAACAGTCATTACTACCACAAACACTTCCATAAGTAGAATTTGCGCATAAAATAATAGCACTGAAATTTCCATTCAATTAAAAGGCGCTATTGCACTTAATTGCTGGTAAAGCATCCTGAGGATAATTAAAGTTGGCGCCGTTTTTCTAGATAAATGTAAATGCCTTGTAGGCCTTAACGAGTGGTACTGCTACGTCCTGATTGCATACTAACTACTCCCTAACCTATTATACCTACCAGTATTTAGACAATGGCTCAGCTGGGTACACCCAAGTGAAAAATGTGATTTCTAAAGTATTAAAGTTAGAGATTTAATTTTTTGCACAGGCACTACCAACAACTAAAGAAATGTGGGTACCAAATTTTATTCTAACATACAATCACAGCCTTGATATATTAATTAATTTATATCAATTTTATTGAGAATTCCGCGTGTGACTAACTGATATTTACACTACATTTTCTTCTTAAAATGTCTGTCTAATGGTCAATATAGGTGTAAAAATGTTATTTTAACGACATATGATGACAGAGAATACATTGGCGGTTGTGATAGGGAATATAAAAACCTTAAAAAGTGAAATAATTATTTAATAATGAGCGCTAAACTTTTCGTGACTAACTGACCTACTGTTGACAAAAATGTTAGTCACGAAAAGTGTTTCAAATAACAAAAAAAAACTGTTTCCGAGAAAAATGAGATTAAAGTTTAGCCACATACTTCGTCATTGACTTCTGTGCAAGTATATTTTTTTAAACATCTGATTTTGTGTATTGATTTGCATAAGGTTGACCTACTGCCCTTTCTTTTCGGCGTTCTGACACCGTAGAGTAGTTTAACAGGTGATTGTAAAAAATGCCTTCTATCTTCTTCATAGACAAAGTTATTCTATATAAGTACATAAGTGAACTAAGAAGGCTGATTTTATATCCTGTTCAGTCTGAAATCTTAAACAGTTTGAGATGTTGGGTTGTGAATTTAGCAACCTTCACATTGTTAGGATACAGGCCTAATCCCCATTTAAGCCTCCTACAGTAATTATTTTCTTTCACGTTAAATATTAGGAAGAAATTAAACGGGTTTATCTACAGGCTTATGTTTTCATCACTCAAATCCTAAGAAAGTTTGAACCTGCTGTTCTGTTTGAAGCTCAATTTTTTCCAATACTATCGCGAGTCGACCTAAATGTGGCTGCACGCAACTGGTTTATTAAGGTTTTTCATCTGACATTAATATCACTTCAGGTTCATGTGTACTCCCTCGTCTACACCAAACACGCAAGTTAAATTTTAAGAACAAGATAACCTGAATATATCACATCTGAGCAATAAAACGTCACATTTCTCAAACTGTGAAATGAGAAATAATCATGCTCTCCTCCATCTTGAATGTGTATTCATTATTTGAAATGTCCAGAAACTGGTGGATTATTTGCCAACGAAGGGAATATTAACGAACTCAAATTTATTAACTTCACTGAGCATGTACAGGGTGTTTCAATAAAATCAAACTATGAGAGTTATGTGCTATATAGTAGTTACTTTATTTATGTACATCAACCAGCACGAGACATCAACCGCAAAAATGTGCCATTTATGTAACACAAGAAGAATATCCTTAATTTCTTGAAAATTATGCCCCATAAATTACCACCACATGCCTCCACATCTGTTACGTGTAGCATTTCAACCGAAGTATAATTAATTTATCTGTGAATATTGTCTTGAACAATTTGTGGAAATGGCAAAAAATGTCAACATTCATGCTGTGACCTTAGTGTTACTGAACCTGTAAAATTTCTACTTAAGTTCTGTGACTTTTTGGGGGGAGGGGTTGGTGGGGGCAGCTGTACCACCCAACAAGCCTAAACCCCTACAAACTGTACTAAAGACCATAAGCTTCGCTTATACAGAAGTGAACAAAGAATTCAAGAGAGGGTTCAGGAATCCTGAAATTTTAAATTAGCTGCAGTGGTACAGTAAAGGATAAAGAAGGGCCGGTATATGCATTAAGGGGACACTGGTACCAAAACGGCCAAGAATGTGACTTTTTAACAAAACATACATTTGAAGAAATGTATTCAGCATGTCCAGAATGTGGTCATTAAATATTATGTCCAATCCACCTGAGAATTGGTGTATTTCAAAAATTTTTAGACGCTTGCAATGAAAAGTGGGCGTGGCAAATCTGTCAGATTTCAGTTCGTAGCTAAGGCTCACTCCATTTGAGATTTTTAAACTTTATTGAGACATTTGGCTTTAAAGTACAGAAGTTGGTGCTCTTATTGCACAAGTGCTGCTATCGGCTGACAAAAAATATAACAAATGAATTGTGTTGTTTACAAAGCAGCTAAAGCCTCCATGTGTGTAGTTAATTTGTTGTATCACTTGTGTCCTTTTAGCAAATATAATGGGAAAAGTGTGGAAGTGTAGGATAATAAATAGGAAAGAAGCTAAATAAGATGGAGACATTCTACAGCAGGTACAAATGAAGAATGTTATTCTAATAACTCTACAGCTTAAAGTGTCACGTGTGCTCTCCTGTGTACAGAGCCAGATTACCTTCTTGTTGTCAGTAATGTTTAGAAGCACTTGTTTTCGAGAGTTTTATGTAGTGCGTGTAAAGAAGAATGTGTTACTGTGAATTTGACACTAGTTCTATGGTTTTTCTCTGATCATTGTAGTGAAGTGTCAAGCCTGTGGATATTTCCAGTAACTGTGTTCCAAAACTTTAAATAGCTTTTCCTCCATAAAACACTTTTGTACCTCGGTAAACGTCTTTGCAGCAAATATTTATTCATAAAGTTGAACTTTTTAGGACATGTAGAATATAAATTGAGAAAATTGTGGCATTGGTTTGTTGATTACACTCATACATACAAGTAGATGATATTTTCTTTGTAATTATTAGTAATGTTCCTTTTTACTCAGTAATTATAATAAATATTAATATTATTAAATAATAATGTACAATTTTATTTCATAAGCATAGAAAAATTAGCATATGAAATTTAAGGCTTCTATTTTAATTCGGAACCGCAAAACGTATACTTTTTATTAATCTTCAATTCTTTCTAAAAGCATAATAAATAATTCTTAATTACAAAACTATTTAATCTGCAGCAATCAAAACTATACCAACGATATCGTGGAAGGTGCAATTTAACCTAAAAAGCTAACTAAAATTGGATGATTATGGAAGAAAGTCCGTTTGGTCCCCTTATATGATTTTAAAGTGCTATGAAGTTACAAGAGGTGTTATTTTAGCGTTATGATTTTCAAACTATCGTTACTCGGGTTTCCTCTTGTCAGTACGTTCTCACTTTGAAACAGTGTTTGAAAGATTTCCAGACTATGTACTTTTTCCGTATAAATCGATGAAAAGTTGTATACCTTTTTGTTGGTAACAGAATTAAGATGAGAAAAATTTTATTAATAAGCTTATCTTGGATATTATTAAACAATAATATTCATATTGTATAAATGCTTACGTAAGAAATATAAAATAAAAGTATTATGAGGTGGAATCAGAACTGAAAAATCCAATGCCATAGCCGAGATTTGAACCACGAATCTTCCACTTATCGAGCGGCTTCTCTAATCACTAAGTTACCACGGCCAACTTGCCAGTATGGCATGAAATTCCCCAATCGATTCGTACTTGTCAGTTGTTGCAGTGTGCACATTTGGTGAAAGCAGGTTGGTCACAGTTCTCGTGGAAACACTTCCGTTAATCCTGCTCCTGAGCAGTACTCCAAGGGTGTGTAAGATACACCAAGTAAGTCTTTGGCTTAGCCGCATTGACTAATGCATATTTGATTAAGCTGTCGATTCTTGCTGCCGAGAACTGGGAATACCTGAACGACTGAAGGCGTAAGAAGTAATTTCTAAGCAATATGTTAATGCCATTGTCAAAAGATAGCATACTTGTATCTGTGATAAATTTCAGAAAATGTCGGCAAGTTGCACTATGTCTGTGCACTTTGTCGGAATCAGCTTCTTGATTAATTCAATGCCCTCAAAAGCTATAAAGTTGTATAGTTCGTCATCTCCATTGGCTGTCCAGGAGTCAACCGAAAGAAGGGCTTCAGTTTTTTCTTGTATATCTGGCCATATTACCTGTAGCTCGATACGTAAGTGGAGGGATTTAGTAGAGAGAGGTAACCTATAAGTGCCCCATCTATTCCTCCCTCTCCTGTCAATAGAGATGTAGCGTAGCAGCTAAACCTTTACAGAGAAGTTTTCTGTAGTCGGCAACAAAATTAAATTAGTTTTGTTACTCTCCGCGTCAACTACCGTGAACTTCCCTAGACCTTCACATTTTCACTACTCGACAATCAACCACGATTCACATAACTATGTTATTCCAATTAATGTGTCAATCGTCACCCTCGGTCAGCAAACAGATTTCACCTTTACGTCCTGTATAAGTTGTTGATGTAACCATGGAAATTAAAATCATGATTTTAAAGGAGAAAGACGTGCAAGCTAATGTGAAACAGACCGCGCGACGCGAACGTCAATGGACGGTAGCGGTCAAGCTACCTCACACCGCATACGGCGTATATCAAAGGCATTCAAGGTCAAGTTGCCTCGCGCCACTGTTTGTAAACACGCGAAAATGATCGCGGTACTACAAAGGGTTTTCGAGATTATTCGAATTATTCGATAGGCATCCGGCAGCCGGGCTGTTTGTAGAGCTTCCAGAAAAGGTGAAGTTCGAGAAAGGTCGTGTTGTCATCCTCGCTATATAAGGAGGCTAGGCAACGAGAGTTAGCGACTTGCAGACATGAGTCGTCGCAGCCGGCAGCTTTTAGTTTTGGTGGTGTGTGTGTGTGCGTGTGTGTGGTGTCTGTGTTTGTGTCTGTCTGTGTCTGTGCCTGGTCTGTGTGTCTGTGCCTGTGCGTGTGCGTGTGTGTGTGTGTGTGTGTGTGTGTGTGTGTGTGTGTGTGTGTGTGTGTGTAAGCTGGATGTGCGTGGTCATTGTGATAGAACCGTAGCGTCGAAAAGAAGGCGAAGCAGTTACTGAGTATTGAGTGACCCTGTCGTGGAAGTCAACTGTTTGAGAGACAGCGAAAGTGAAGAAAGACAGAAAATTGTGTACAGCAAGGCTACAAGAGGACTGTAAATCTATGAGTCGCAAGATCAAGAAGACTGTAGACTGTATTAATATCAGTAAAGAGAAATATGTTGCTGTACATTCAGTTTTGGAAGAAAATAAAGAGACAGAAAAAGTAATCAGACTGGACTTTTGTTGTCAATTGTCACCCTGGTTTAAGAAATGAGATTTGTCGAATTGTTATTTGTCGCAATGGTGTCAGAAGTGGGATTGATCGAATTCTCATTTGTCACAGTAGTTAATAATGTCCCTTGAAGTAAAATTCTCTCGCTCCCGTTACACATCAGAGTTAAAGGAAGTGTTTCCACCACAGAGGTGTCTCGGACTACGCAGCTTCATCAGATTAGCCCTTTAAGGGATAACAAAATGTGTACAAAACGTGCCGCATGAACTTCGAGATGGATCAGAGCGATTGGAGGAGTGTTTGTGTAGAGAGGGAGAGAGAAAAGAATAATTCGGAAATACAGCGCTTAAGGGGATACGGAATGCCCTATCTTCACGATGTTAAAATGTTTCATATATAAGGAACACTTTCTATGTAACTATACAACCTATAAATCTGAAATTTTTACAATTTTTAATATCCTTATGATGGATGAAATAATTTTTCAACAAGTACAATTGTTTTTTAAAAATGTGTTTTTCTTTTGACACTTTTCCCCCACATTTTAGACCACATATTTGTTAACAATGTCAAATGTCAAGTATTTTCAAAACCCTTATTTCAGCCTATGTAGAACACTAATATAAACAATTCCTAAAAATTTCATATCAAAATATTGATTAATTAAGAAAATGTTCCTTATTGGAGGAAAATTTGAACTTAAGGGAAATGAGCTCCAAACTAGGAGCTTGCTCCATAGGTTGGTTCATCGGAATGCTCTTCATTTTCCAGTTCTGTCCTCCTTTTGGCACCTCTTTTGAGCTGTTTTGCTTGATTTAAGAGGTTATAAAGCTCATATTTTGCATCCTGAGCCTCTCTTTATCAATTAACTACATTGTATCAAGTCAAGCACTTAAGCCAGCTCCTAAACCTAACAACTGCAGTTCTGTGCATTTTATTACCTTTCCTTCATGGTTGGCTACAGCATCATATACTCCAAAGCGTAAGTGGCCGAGCGGTTAGCGCGCTCGCCTACCACCTAGGCGGCCCGGGTTCGATCCCAGGGACCCGCATGTGGTATTCGTGGTGGACGAAGCGGCGTCAGGGCGGGTTTTCTCCGGGTACTCCGGTTTCCCCCGCCATCTCATTCCACCGGTGCTCCATCTTCATGTATCATCAGTGTCACCGCCTGCGGTGCCGTAGTAGTAAAAGCGGGCGTTAAACACTACAACAACAACCTCCAAAGCGTAAGGTATTAATCCTTACAAATATACTTAGGGTTGCGACTCCGTATCACACTGTTGACACACTCGTTCATGCTTTGAGTCTGGCCATATGAACATTTTCTTAGGAGATCAGGATACACTAAGTCCCCAAATATTGGTTTTATTTCTTCCATTATGGAAGTGGCAAACTTTAAGAATGCTTATGCTTATCTCTTGTGAACAGCCCTCTGTTATATTTATGGCAAGTATGTGCACCAGCTGGACATATACTATGATTGGGGTTGTCACCTGTGACCAATGTATTGAAGTGAACTGCCTCTTTTTTCTACATTTTTTAAATTTTGTCTTATTGCAAAACCACAATATCTCTACAGCCTCAATGAAATCATCTGCAAGTCTATGCCTTCCACCAACTGTCTTTTCATCACTAAGAACTTTTCCCCTCAAAGAAATATTCAGTTTTATTAGTCAACAATCCATTCTCTTCTGGACATCACCCACACATTCCAACTTTTCATTTCTTTTTTTTTTTTTTTCTTTTTTTTTTTTTTTTTTTTTTTTTTCATTTTCTCCACAAGACTGTGGTGCTAGAACTTTATTACGTGGTTTAGTGTCATTATCTCTTAAGTAATTAGTGTAGCGCACTTTATGGTACTTCTCACACCACTGAAATATTTAACTCCTAAAACTTCCATTCCTCCACTAGTGCTGCTGTAATAGGCTGTACGAAATTGTGTGCAGTCAGTCCCGCATTTTAATAACTAACCTACTTCTAGGATAGATATCGAGATAACATGATTCAGAAAAATATTGATACTTTCATATAAGACAATAGTCCAAAAATTGGAATATTTTACCGAAAACCCATTCCTTATCCCCTTTAGGCAGAGTGAGTGAGTGTGTTGGGTTTAAGGGCCCGTCGACAACTTGGTCATTAGGGCCCCCTTTAGGCAGAGAGCACGGCGAAGTAAGAACAGCCTGTAAAGGAAAACAAACAAAAACAAAAAATTATGAATCTGAAGATTAATGCTTACTATTTGTTACAGAAGATTATACGTAGAACTCTTAATAACTACCTATACATGGACTGTATAACTTCATAGAGATTTATTGAAGCCGCAGTTTAGAAGTGCGAGTATTAATCCATCTACTAATTAATAATTAGCGATATATAGATAAGTAGGATTCCTCGACATTCAGTGTGTCCATTAGCCAACTAATTACTCTAATAATAGTGATAGCAGATAGTAGATAGTGCTAAGTGACCTGCACACACTGTTAAGCTTGTTGCTCCCTAGCGGTTTGTGCTCAGCAGTTGGGTGAACGAAAAGTTAAGCACTGCCTATAATTCAAAACTTTGTTACATCTTAAGCGAGCATTCACGTCAATCATACATTATTTGGTTAGGTTTGTAAGGTATTAGATAAAGTCATATTTGGCGGTAACTATAAAAGTAATCAAACTGTAATGTTGCAAACATGTCAAGCAAGTAAATAAATGAATAAATAAATGAATAAATAAATACATAAATGAATAAATCGATGAATAAATAAATCAATCAATAAACGAACAAAAAATAAATAATTAAGTAAGGAAATAAATAAAGAAAGTAATGAATAATAATAATAATAATAATAATAATAATAATAATAATAATAATAATAATAATAATAATAATAATAATAATAATAATAATAATAATAATAACAATAATAATGATGATAATAACAATAATAACAATAATAATAATAACAATAATAACAACAATAATAACAACAACGACAACGATGATGATGATAATAATAATAATAATAATAATAATAATAATAATAATAATAATAATAATAATAATAATAATAATAATAATAATAATAATAATAATAATAATAATAATAATAATAATAATAATAATAATAATAATAATAATAATAATAATAATAACAATAATAATAACAATAAAAATAACAATAACAATAACAACAATAACAATAATAACAATAACATTAATAATAATAACAATAATAATAGCAATAATAGCAATAATAACAATAATAACAATATTAATAACAATCCCTAGTGTGCCTCCTCTATGCAAAGGTTGCCCTCATCGCCCAGCCGCAACAAAGACCACGGAGGAGTGGAGGTTGGGGTGGCCGAGATTAGCACGCCGACTCCCCCAAGTGTAAAGTGACTATTTTCCCTTTTAGGGACGTTCTATCAGGATAGCTACTCAATTGGCCTCTCAGGAACCTAACGAGGTTGAGTGAACCCCGTGCTGAACCTCCTAGCGGGGAAAGAATCCCACGCCGGTACCCGACGGTCGGACCCTGGTCCTCCGCACCAGAGGTAGGCGTGTATATAATGTAGTGTATGTAACGTAATGTTGTGACAAAATGACAAGTCCCGTCCAGTTACTTTTCTATCACTTTCTTGTTCTTCTCAACTTTTGCACAAAAACAGAGTTCTCTTCTGCTTACTTTAACACAGTGTACGGTGTTCCATGATATTACAACTCACAACTGTTCTCTACTTGTAGCCTGGACTCATTCCTTTCCTTTTACTGTCTCTCTTCACTTTCTCTGTCTCCTAAACACCAACTCCGACGATCGAATAACTCAATGCTCGTTAAAGCTTTCTCACTTCGACGTGGCGTGTCTTTTACAGCTGCCTAGCACTCACTGACCGACTCAAAAAGTGCCTGCCTTCACCCGCTTCTCAAGCCTTTATACCGGTAGTGACGTAGCCAGATCTTTCTTGAACGCCTACAAACAAGCCGACTCCCGGACACTCCTCAAGTGCTCTGGAAACCCTTAGTGTTGGCGTTTAATTGTTGTTAGTGACGTGTTCGCTCGCGTGAGTAGTGTGGGGAAGCCTGACCTTGAGCGCCATTGGTTGCTCGCCGGCCTGGTATGTGGTGTGAAGTATCTTACACCCCGACCTTCCTTCGTTGTGCACCGCACCCGACATCACAGTATGTAATACATGTAATGTAGTGTATGTAATGTGCGTAATGCAATGTATGTATGCATGGATGCATGGATATATGTACACACGTATGTATGTGTGTATATATGTAACATAATTACATGCTCAATAATGTGTACTTTTTAGTAATAGCCTATGTGAAGTCTACTTCAATCGGAAGATATTTTGTATAATTTAGTATATGTAACTGGCAGGCAATAAAACTGATTTTGCTGGAAGCTTAATAACATCGAAACATAAATAAGGGGCTTTGTCAGAGGGTTAATTTAAGCTCAAGCAAAGGGTTTTGCATTACACGTACTTGTAACTGTTTACTACGCTTCGTTTGTGATCGGAGATATACTGTTCCGCAGACACAAAGTTATCATGTTTCTACCCGCTTTATCCGCACGAATAATGCTAACAAGCATTTTGTTTTACCTTCTTCAATATCCAACTTTGTACATACGTTCGTTATGTATGTTCTACAAAACTGAATATTTCCATCGTCAAGACCTCATATTACATTAGAATACCCCGTTTCGGTAAATTTATTAAGGTGCGTAAAGTTATGTCTCTAAGTGGAGCTAAATATACTATGATTATACCAAGTCTCATTCAGTCATTTGGACCTTCGAGAGTAAAAATGTTACGGACTGTCTGGTGCACGGAAATGTGCTGATGTCAGGAACAGCTGTTTAAGTTGGTAGGTGAATGGCACCATCCTTTGCCACGCCCCCAGTTCAAACGCCTGCCAGTTACAGCACATCTTGATTGGTAACATGCGTTTCACCTTTGTTTCGCGATGGCGTGGGCCAGCGGTGTCAAGGTCATAGCACATAGAGCTGTGTTACGTGCTTTTGCGTGCCGGCGTACTAAAGTAGACAAAATTATCGTTGCGGTCTATGCACTGTAGAGTCGACACAACGCTTGGCTATGTGTCTTCACAAGTTACTGGGACTGGAGTACACTGATGCATGTATAGGAGAGAATAAGGAGCAGTGGAGCGCAGGACTTAATATTATGTATGAATATGTTTAATAAATGAAAATAAATTATACTATCACGGAACAAAAACTCTCAGCTTTCTCCATAACACAGCAAAATATAACTTGGATACTGTTATCTTCACTAATAACTTATCAATTTAGAATATATACTTATTATTAAAACACTAAATTGAAGATTAATCTGGCTGTAATAATAACAATATTGTAGCGCAGTAAATCTCAAGTTGCCATGTCACATTCACTTATATAATGTTATTCCATACCAACTGATGATTTATTAATAGAACACGCAAGTCTAATAATAGTCACCATATTCTTATCGGAGTTTAGCCCTTAATCCTGGCTTTGTTAGCTTCATTAAGAAAAGAACACTACTCACATATGTAAGTGTTGGCGAACATTGTTGTCCGCAAATTTGCAGATATTTGGACACAGTACAGTGCTCAAAAATTTGTAAAGAATAATTACAGTCAGGACATTGTACGTATGCTTTAATAACGTTGTAATTCTTTGTTGCGTTCATGGTTACTGTCAGTTGTCTTTTGTATACTCCTTCCTAAAACCCAGACCCGCTGCTACGTGAGTCGCGTGCTCTCGCAGCGCATGCGTGGTATCTGGCGCATATACGGTTCTGCTGACATCCCTAACGTAGGCGAACCATAGGCTTAGACAGTTTTAGATGAACTGAAAAACAACTCAGAATAGTCTTATCTTAATTTTATTATATTATCAGTGGTTGTTGAGGTAAGGAGCAAAAGTTAGATACTCATTGTTTTTCGAATAATGAGAAATGCTCAGCTTTGCGTATTTCTTGGGGGGGGGGGGGGAGGGGGATGAGGGATGTATCAAATGTATCTGATTTATTGTATATGTGTTAACTTAAACTACACATTACACGTATTTATATAGAATCATGTTATTTGATTACAAAATAAGTCGCTGTAAATTAAAGCGTAGTGTACACAAAGTATGCCGACCATACAAAAACATTCTTAAAGCATGTTTTAGTTAAGTAGGCAAACACAAGGGAGAATACAAAAACGATCATGTAGCTCAAGTAAGTTAATGTTTATGTAATTAATCCACGACTCACCCTCCTTTTAACAGTAACCATTTTCTATGGAATTGCACTAATTAACCTTAGCACCTATTTTTGTGAATTTATAGGTTTGTCCCAAACAGTTTCCGCCACAGTAGCCCATAGTGGGTTACTTGTGTAAGGCCTGTTGGAATCAACAACTTTCTTTATCTGTCCACACATTTTCTATGGGCTTTAAATCTGGGCTCTTCGTCACTCTGGGAGAAGTCGAACGCCATATTAATGAGAATTGTGACGTCAAACAAATTAAAGGACAGAAGATGGTGTTGACTACTCGAGTTAAATTGCCTCCTTATCCCTCCCCTTGGACTACTCACCTTGGCCCAGACACACTAAAAGCACTAACATGATCGGCACATTTCCATGCACCGGGCTGTACATGTATAGGTATAGAAGAGGAAGATTACAGCACTCCGGCCAGCAGATGGACTGTTGCCTCTAAGTTACCTCCGGTTGAGAAGGTTGAGTTGAGGGAGTACAGTGGCTGACCGGATCACCACGGCTGAGAGTTCCCAACATTTTCTGATGTAACTTTCTTACGCCAGTCGTCTCCCTCCTCCATCTATACGTAAAGGTTCGGCAAAGGGTTCTATGCGAGAGTAGAACATTTTCACAGAGGAGGTCAATCACACCCATTCCTGCAACTCCTAAAGCTGAAGAAAATATTGTAATGATTAGGAAAGAGAAACAGGAAAATTCGCGATCTTCGATTGCTTATCCCAGCGTAGTGACGAGGAAAAACCACGAAATACCCTTAATCTGGGCTACAGCCAACCTTGGTTTGAAACAGGGGTTCTCAGGTGGTATTAGACGCTAACACCTGAGCTATCACACTCGGCGACACACCAATACATTCTAAAAATGCGACTGGAGACCTATTGCTCGGCTTCAAGGAGGCCAAATACTATTGCACTAAGGCCTCTTCCTTGCATCTTTGCCCAGCACCTCTTAACTGTGACGAACATTCATCCCCTCTTATTAGTTGCTGTTGTGGAATAAGGTTGTTCACGACACAAAATAATTCATCTTTAAAATGATCATATATCTTTATATATTCGAAGAGAAGTGCAAAAACCAAATATATTGTGACGCCGGCCGCGGCGCACAACAAAAGACGGCCAGAGTCAGGCTAGCTCACACCACATATCAGGCCAGCGAGCAAACAAAGACGCACAAGGTCAAGGTGCCCCAAGCCACTCACGGTCAGGAAATACGTAACAGCAATCAGTGGCAGTACCAAAGGGGTTTTCGAGATTATTCGAGAGGCGTCCGGTGGCCGGCGTATTTGTAGAAGTTCCAGAAAAGGCGAAGTACGAGAAAGCTTCATGTTACGTCATCATCTTATAAGGAGGCAAGGCGACGACATGAGTGAGTTACTAGTTAGTTACAGACATGAGTCAGTTTTTAGCTTTAGTGTCTGTGTATTTCAGCTGCGTGTGTCGGCGCGTCAAAAGGAAGATAGCGAACATTTAATGAGTGTTGAGTGATTGTATCGTGAAAGTCAGCTGTTTGACAGGTAGGGAAAGTAAAGAAAGACTGAAAGGAGTGAGGCAGTGCTACTCGAAAAAAACAGCTGTGAGTTGTAAGTATCACGAAAGACTGTAGACTATGTTAACGCCAGTAAAAGAGAACTGCATATCTGCGCAAATTTTTTTGTAAGAGAATGCGATGACAGAAAAGTAACTGGACGGTTTGTCGTTTTGTCACACTGGTGTCAGAAGTGGGATTCGTCAAATTGACATTTTGTTACAATATCGTTTAACAGGGTTAATGCATCTGGAATATATTAAATTCTTATCACTAAATAATTGCAAAGGTAATTTGGCTTAAACCTGCCTCTGGATTGCGAAAGAACCTGCATATATCATGACCAAATATGTCTACTGCTTTTAACGCCCAACCTTTCATTGCACTTAGCCTAAAGGAGTACAAAGTGTACGTATGTTAACGAATCAAGGGAAAGAGGAAGGAAGAGTGCGCGGAAGGATACATATCAATGGGCTAAGGTTATAAGAAACGGTATGGTTAACATCAGTTGATTGTCCACAATCGAAAATTACCAGGGACATTTCGGCTACGGTATTCTTATGTGTGTACAGTTTATTTCAGAATTTTGCCTAAAACTCTGAAGTCATAGAGAGGATTGTTGGGAAATAGTTGGATGCATGACTTTGACGGTCTACAAGGTTCATGATTACATGCAATTAACTGAGTCATTACACCAATGATAAAACTGCAGTATTAGGGTGATACATGTAGACATTTGTTCGGAGGCCACGAGGCGTCACTTTGCGGCTCAGTGATAAAACACAGAGTTCAAATGAACATGCATATGGAACCTGAGGTCCATGGCACAAATTATACCAGCGGGAAGGGAACTTAATACATTCCTCCTACTATGTACTTCACAAAAGCATTACAAACAAAAACGTCCAATGGCATTTTGTTCTTTGATCAGCCGATTTCGAAAAAATAAATTGTTTTTGTTCCAAACTGAATGCGTAATTCTACGAGAATGCACGAATATAATAGTTTGTTACTTTTAAGATGCGTAGAGTAACTTGTTTCTGGCATAGCTTCGGCAGTAATTCTGGACATCACATAGGGTTTCGCAAGAATTAATCACCTAAAGGACGTAAAGGAATATTCCGAGTAGCTTTTTCAAACGTGAAGTAACTCGGCAACGTTGCGTTGAGGCTGGTCACAGATCTGAACCGGTTTCTGGATGTAAACATGTAGGTGACTTGCAGTCACGACGCAGGATGGTGTAATGTTTTGATAACGATTCTGATTGGCCTACACTCGCACAGTAAAACGGAAGGACACGACATGGTATTTGTTTACGCTCACGAGAGGTGCCGCTGCGGTGTTTGTTTATGTACTGACCTAGTGAAAGTGACACCCACACAATCTGCAGTGTTGCCAGCTTGTTTTCCACAAAACTAAAATATCTCCTTAGGAAATAGTCAGAGACAAAAACATAAGATAATGGACGAAATGGTGTCTGGGTGGGTTTTCTCCGGGTTCTCCGGTTTCCCCCGCCCATCATTCCATCAACTGCTCCATCATCAAATTTCCAATTATGGATAAATAATTATAACTTTGTCAACAAAATCTGCTAACCCAGTGAGTTTATTCGGTTAAGGTGCAGCTTGTATTTATGATTCTTAGTTCTCGGAAAGCACGTTCTGGATTATTCTCTTCCTGACGCTTATTTGTGCAAACTTCTTGTGGAGAAACGATATTAAGATGCTTGTGAATTACTTCGAAAATTGCGTGGGTTTGTCTTTCTTATCCCTTAGTTGGTAACACGTGAGAAAATAATGCTAACAGTAGCATCCGTCTGAGAGACTAAGATTACAAAAGTTTACATTTTATGTCCACTTCGAACCGGTTTTTACTTGTCTGCTAATGGTCTTTGGCCTGCACAGTTTTCCATTCTTTGCAGCAATTATGGTTTTTAGTGTAGATAACTTGAATCCCATTGCTTAGGAGTGCTTATGGTGATCATGACGAATGCCGGTTCGACTGACGGATCTAGGTCTTCAGCCACGTGGTGTCGGCTTAGCTGAACCGCACTCTTTAGCACACTGTTGTAGAAAACTTCAGGGCCTTTGAATTCTTCCAAAGTAAGTGTAGACCAGTAATAAACACTATGTATGACCGATCCCACTTAGTTGTACTGTTTTTCATCATTCTCTGAGGAAGTAGATACCCAGTACCTTTGTGGCAAACTTATATTGATATAAATTCAGGGATTTTGGCTTAGACCCCTAGTCCTGCAGGAAGAATTGCTGCAAAGGGTTAGAATTGAAAAAGGGGTGCATCCGGACTTATGATGTCATTTCTATGGGTCCTTCATGCACAATATTGTATAACTCTGATAACCCTCCGTAGGTCGCAGTGCACCCAGAAAGAGTCAGCACTCTGTTTTTCCCACACCGTTTTTCGACTTTTGACTATTGAAAGCCCACCGCTCTCGTTACTGTCTTGGCTGGTCTTTTGACAAGCCTTCATCTTTGAGAAAACCCGTGCTGCGAATTTCACCATTTGCAGCCACTGGAGGCCACGCGACCGAAGTCGTTCATTCTTTCTACAATGTCTGCACGGTGCAAGACGTATGATCTAAGCAACCCCAACGACTTAGAATTAGCTTTCCCTTTGCCACAGAGCGACGATGTCGATGAGGGGCAACTAGATGAACAATGTGAACAAGACGATGATACTGGTGCAGGTGATTTGCCACTCGAGAGAAGAGAAGAAAATGCTAACACAGAGGAAAGTGGCACAGCAGATGAACCTATTATTAGAGACTAAATATAGCTGGCATAAGTCCTCAACTAGTAGCAATTGGAAATGGACTATAGGTGAACAAGAGGAGATTTTTCCTTCGAAGCTTGTCTGAGCAACTGGTATCAGAAGAGATTTTAAGCAGCAATATGTATCCAGTAGGACTGCATAGAGAACTACAGTTGAAACTTCAGAAATACCGACCTGAAACTCAAGGTGCATAGGACGAAGCAGCAGAACTTTCTGAAGAGAAGCGTTGTGACACATGCAAGCCTGTTAAGCCAAAGAGGATCTCCAGAATGACAAAACACAGCTGCAAGAAGTGTAAAAAGTGTTTTTGTTTGGAACATAGAAGAATAATATGTCATGAGTGCTTTGTGAGTTTGGAGGTGGAAAAATAGGAAAACAGAGAGAAAAAAAGAACTATCCTATGTTGTAATACGTAATAGTTGTTTATATGTTATATTTTGATGTAATAAGTTTTCTATTTTCATGCTGTATTTTAACATTGCTGCCTCTTGTTAATACTACACGGTTTGCTTAATTTGTTTATGATAATGTATTATTAGTATTATTACGATTAAAGTAAACTGTGCTTTCATGAAAATAAAAAATTTACAAATTAATGAACCTTATTAAAAATAATGAAATACGTTCACAAAGTCAATAAAATTAGAGAAAATGTTATTGTAACCTTCTAGATACCGTGCAACCGACCGTGTCAAAATTAGGGCGCGACCGATGTAGGGTTGAAAGTTATGTGTTTCACAGCAGCAAGTGCACCTCTTGAGACACATTCTTGTATTTAAGATAAAGCCCTTGGCCTACAAACTTTAACTTATTAACTGCGGAAACAGTATAATGCTGGAAGTTTTTTTTTTTTCTGAATTATTATGCTACGGTTGCATTGGTGTAACATGTAGTCGTCTGATTAACGAACACAAGGTGTAGGCTGAAACAGAAGCCCATTATCTGCAGAGCGAATAACCCATAAATTATGTTCATTACGACCAGCGTCACGCAGAATGTAAACCATGAGTGTGTGTGTGTGTGCGGTAGGTACAGTTGCTAGTTTCATGGATTGAACTGTCCCCTGCGACAATCTGATTACTCGTACTAGTGACGTCAACCCCGCTTCTAGCATCATACACTCCTGCAATTAGTTCACTTCTACCGCCAATCAATATCCCCCCCCCCCTTACATATGCAGTAATTCGCAGATCGCAATAGCCAAGTTGGGGTAGACATGGTTCAAACTAATGTTTTCATGATACAATGGAATGGGCGGAAAATTGTTTGGCATGACGTAAAGCGTGAATATCCGGATATGCTGCTGATCATTTAATTCATTCCTAGTGGCCTTGGTACTGAAACATTGTGGCCTAACAAAAAGAGGGCATAAAGGTATAATTGAATCGGTCACTTCAGGAAGGTCACATGCCTATTTTACCCAACAATGCGTTAGATAGAGGTTCATATTAACATAAGGTAGCTGCATCTTGTCAGCATAAAAATGACTAGCTCTTTACTTAAGTGAGAAAATTGTATTCCCTTATTGAATTCATTTTAGAAATGTCACACGTCCTGGACATGTGTACTGTTCTATGGTGAAACTTAGTGCAGTCCTGGTGGAAGGCACATGAAGTGTTGATTGTAGTAGAGATGTGGCGATGTACGTAGTGTTGGGGCTATGCTTCGATTATATGCAGTATTAGCACCCCCACCCCCAAAGACTCTAGTCCAAGATGTTTTCTACTTCCGACAACTGTGGGTGAATGTATTTTGTAGAGCCAATATGAAAAAATGGGTGCTATTTCTATGTCTATAATGAGTGGACTGCTCGCAAGGAGGCGAATGAAGTATATCCTTTCGTTGATGATTACATCAATGATCATGTGCCAGTGAAATGGAAGATCTCAGATTGTTGTTGGATGGGAGCGTGGGACAAAATAAGAACCATATTATGGTTCGCTATTGCCTAGCCCTAGCAGACAGTGGAAAATTTGAAGAAGTGAGGAGCTACTTTCCGTTAAGAGGATATTCTAATAATGTCTGTGAAATGAAGTTTGTACTGATCAAACGAGTACTTCGAACAATTTATGGCATATATACTGTTAAAGAGTATGTAGAGTATATAGAGCATGCAGGTAAGAACAATAGATTTTCTGTAAAATTTGCTTCCATAGATGATATTTTTTTTCCGATATGGTGGGTGAAGTATTATCTAAGAGGTGGATTGTCTCTAAAAAGTCAAGGCAGGAATGTCCCTAAATCTCAAAGTGTCTCATTGCAACCTTAAATTGTATGGACTTTGGGTGTCGTAACAACAGATACCTTATTGGCACATCATTATGTAGGCCTTTTAATATTTGATCTTCGAATTCCAGAACATGTAAATTTCTCTTTTAAAAGGTTTACAGAGGACCAGTATCAATTAAGCTTAAGAAAATGCAGGACATTCGTTGTTTGATGTGTCACAGCGAGATTTATGAGATTTTACAACTGCCAGCTTTAGATGATAATGTGGACTGAAAAGGTTGTTGAACATTGATTTGAAAGAAAGACTAGAAATCTAGCATACAAAATAAAAAAATGTTAGTTCCTTGCAAAGAAACTTGAAATAGTATGTTAATTTCCATAGTTTATTACAGAAGGGAGAGATGTCCAGGTATCTGGGTGACTCCCCCCCCCCCCTAAAAAAGAAAAACACCGACAACGCTTAGTATATTTCGCGGGATGACAAACTGATAGGTTTTCAAATAGGAACCCCTGTCCGGAAATGCACGGTTTGGGCGCAGGAGAGCGTCGAAGTTTAAGAACGAATGGTTGTGACAATTTGTTAACATTCCTTTTGGTATTTAATACGGAAGGTAAGCAAACCTTTCGCCATCTGAGCATAATAACGTTTATGCGTACGCGTTAAATTCCTCCATGGAGTTTTTGGTGCGATTTCTACTGCCTTACTTGTGTAGATTCCAGTAGGGGCAGTAACGTCTTTAACAGCAGTGCGACATGTACCAGCGCACAGCTGACATGAGCTCCAACACAGTTTGACGTAAATTTGTGGAATCACCTCAACGTCGCTTATACAAATCGATAGATTGGTAGAGGTGGACCAGTTCCATGGCCAGCACGGTCGTCAGATGACACCTCTCTACTATTTTCTGTGAAATTCTGAAATGTATGAAGAGTATGTTGTATATCACTCCTGTAACGTCAGCGGAAGACCTTATGGCTCGAGTCCATAGAGCGATTGAAAATCTTCAAACACAACCGCACGTATTGGGTCATGTGCATGAGGCTCACCATCGCCGATGAAGGCTCTGCAATGACGTAGGTGGTACACAGTTCGAAGCCCGTTTGTAATGTACACAGCTCGATGTAGGATTTATTAACGAAATGTGACAGTATACCCAACTCACACTTCGATATATATTACAATAAATATGTCCCTTCAATAGAGTAATATAATTATTTTGTTCAACTTGCTCTTCATACCTTATCTTCTTCCAACTAAGTTAAAATAACTGCCGTTTATCAGCAAATGCACTTTCAGAAACACTTATTTTTATACCTTGAAAGCTTGTGCTTTTGGACTTGTGACCTTTCTAAAATGACCGATTGAATTATATCCTGGGTTGGAACATGTAAATGTTGGGAAACATTCACTGAAGTAGAATGAATTCCTGTGATGTTCAAAATGAAGTGGTGCAAGATGCTGCCAACATGGTCCTTCAGATAGTCTTTTACGTGTGCTGAGATGTTCTAAAATGCAAACAAATAATTGGATTTTTATAACTGAACAGTAATATATGAAGAATAAATCAAATACATACAGGTTCCAGAATAGGTCAAAATACTGCAAAGGTTACAATGTGTCGTATCAGTTATTCGCACCATTACACGAGTCAGTATGAAACAACGGTGCATAACTCAGCAAATGACCAACAGGTTTGGAGGATATCTGCAGACAGAGATAGTAGGAATGTATCGGAGGAAAAGAAGAAGGGATGGATAGAGAGAGAGAGAGAGAAGTGGATTTCAGGCGTAGTTGATGTCATGGGTAATAATAGGTACACAATTCCACTTCGAACTGGGAGAGATTGCTCTTATTACCACTTTACACTTCATTTTACTTTACACATAAAATCATTATTAAGGTTAATAGTTAGAAAAACCGAGCGGGGTGGCTAAGGCGGTAACGTCTTCGGCACGGATTTGGAGGTCGTCGGTTAAATTATCGCGGTCGACCTTTCTGAGCTTGGGTTTTTCGAGTTTTCCCAGGTCACTCGGGCGAATGCTGGGATAGATATTTACCTTGCACCCCCGTTTCATTTCCTTTCATTTCATTCTCTCTATCCGGTCTTTCCAGGTTGTAAGAATCAGTGGCTGCATTGCGGTAGTGCTTGCGCTCTGGAAATACTGTGCTCGGCTGAGGGAGGCGCTGTGGTAGGCCGGCCGCCATCCCAGGGGACTGATTGCTGAGCCGGAACTGGCTGGTGGCGGTCCCTCTTCTCCCAGGGTCTGACGAACAATAAGCCATCGACTGACGTGCAAGAATCCTTACCGTGACAGACAGACAGAATACTCGGAAAAGGTGTGTAATCAGTCTAGATTCCATTAAAGGACGTGGAATCCTCATTACAACTACCGTTTTAATGTAAGCATTAAACAAAATGTACATATAACACAAGGTAACCTAAAATGTTTGTTCCGTACGTTATGAAGCTTTTTTGGAGGCCGGATACATTTTTGCTGAGAAAGGAAAATGAAACCTTACTACATTCGGCATCCTGTGCTGGTATTCCTCCAATTTTGCTTTTTTAAATTTGAAAACATGCGGTTCGCTGGTGGTTGCTATTATTTTGGTAATGAATACAGTGACCAAAGTATTTACAACCATGCGGAATCCATCTCGCAAACAAATTGTGTGATTCATATATCATGGTTTGAAAATCTAACTACTGTGGCTCTTGATAGCACAGTGACTGAACGAGAAAATGATATTGACTGTGGAAAAAACGGTTTAGAAAGAGGTACATACAATTTTTCTCTGCTCCACTTCACTTTGATCAATTCATTGAAATCCGCACCTTCACTTCGGAGATGATAGCAGTAGTCAATAGACAGGTTGGTTGCCTAGATACCACAATTATCAGACATCGGAACTCTGTTATCTACACTCACACCACTGTATCACAAAGAATCCTGTAGTGATAATGGTGTGAGTGTATATAACAGAGGGGAAGGTGAAAGCCCTTCCGGTGCTGTCGGCTAACGCCAAAACACTAAGAGGGATGATATGATCTGTTATCTCTGACCTTCCAGCCCATATTGAGTGGTTATTTTATTCAGGTCCGTTAACCAACATATTTAATAGGATACAACATTAGCACAGACTGGCAATACTTTAAGTTTCAAACGTAAATGAATCCGTAGACAAAGTGGGAGCAAGTGCTACATGAAGAAGTGGTAGCGTGGAAGGAAAAGGTGAAGAGGTTTCGGAATATAAGGTTAATTACGTAATATCTTCGGGTTCTGAAGCATTTATTTTCTTAAATTGCTGAGAGAAGGAACTGAAAAATACAAAACAAAATCAATGTACATGCTTTGATTAGTGAATAGAGGCTTTTTATAAGAAACAAAAAATACCTTCAAATTCTAAAGCATGTTCCAAGCATTAAAATAAAAGAGCTTTAAATTAATTGTTCAACGTGTCCACCAGTATGTACTAACACCAGGTATGAGTACCACTATACGACTTCTTTACGCTGTGCGAAATAAGCAACTGCTTCTACATAAACCTACTTCGCTTTTACAACCTCTTAGGACGTGAAACTCGCATCAAAACAGTGCCGTAAATATGACCTATACTGAACTACAGCAAGACCAATTTAAAATGAACAACCAGTACTCAGAGACAGTTTAACCACATTTCCTTATATCCCTGCCTTAATTTTAAATGGAGTTTTGAAACATTTTTATTGATAATAGTGCAATATAATCCTGGCAGTGTTGTGTTGGTGCTTTTGCTTAAGGTGGCTACACACCCAACTGCAAGATTGTCAAACATGTGAATAACTTTGCCAAGCATTTTGATTCTACAAGTCACTTGAAGATTGATTGAATTTTCATCTGCATGTCCTCTATAGGCAAAAATCACAGGAGGTTAAATCTGGGGAATAATGGGGCATTAAACGAGGAAGTTCGCAAATGAAATCCACTTAATTTAGATAAACTTAGAAATTACATTCGTCACATTGCTTACAGTAAAGTGCAGTAGTTGTGTATAGGGAATCTGTCTCTGGATCAATTGTGCAATTTAACTACATATTTAGGTAGGTCTCAAGTGCAGGATTCTAATTCTAAATAGATGTACAAAATTGTGGAGGAGTAAGACCAGTCATGGGCAGAATTGGCTCAAAAGGCCAATCCACTGAAACGCGTTCTTGCCTCAGTCCACCGGCCATCTCTCCCTTTCACTGCTGTTGAGCTGCCGACACGCCTCATTTAATGGCGAGTATAGCTTCTTCGGGACATCTGTTTCATGAAGAGTGGTAGAGAGAATTTGTTGTAACAGGAAATTTTCTGTCGAAATATACGGATTTCAATTTGCCAATATTAAGCGTTACAATATCAATCAGTATTATGATCAGAAGCGCAAAGCAAACTTTGGTAAACTTACAGGTATTTATTTACAGTTTCAAAAGGTACATTCTGAATACTCATATTTGTAAACATACAAAATGGGCGATATGGTTCCACTTTTTAAGGGTTTAGTTTGTAATGAGTTTATTTAATATAAGTTATTGTATTTCGTGTTTCAAAGTTTGAACACAATATTGAGTTTAGAACCAATCTATTATGTCGATCAAATTGTTTTAAGATATTTTAAGGCTAAATAGCAGTGGAACTTTACTACTTTAGTATCTTAATCGTAAGGCAGCGAGAGAATATCACGTGCACAAGATAAAGCAAAGTTAGAGAAGATATGTAATTTGCCTAACCACAGTAGTCGGTTGTAATAATTCTTCTATGCAAAATGTGTTTAATATAAGCAAAATAGTTAATGACAACGTGAAAATTATTACTACCGCGCAGGTGGAACGAAGCCACCACTGCACTTGTATATAAACAACCTTCGTCAATTGGTAAGAGAATGTGGGATGAGTAAGGCAAGTTCAATCGCTACCTCCCCTCTCGTGCCCATGACTGAGTTTGATTCAAGGCATTTCTCTATACCTAGAGAAAACATTAAATATAAGGTGTGTTACACAAGTTTTGTTCTTGAGACACTGAATGAACTCTTATATTTTTATACGTATATTGCAAAAGGTTACGAATAAATAATTTTTGGGTATAAATTTGTGAATTATATAGGTAGATAGTTCAATGTGTCATATAATGCAATTTTATTACTGTATTATCCCTTGTACGTATCTCAATGTGTAACTTAATGGCTGCCCTATAACCCTGCATGTAATTTCAGAACATCGTTAGATTAGGTGTGCATAAGAGACAGCTTTGTTTACGCTGAAATTTCTCAAAGGAAACTGTAGATTGTAATGGGCCACTTCCTAAGCAAGTGCCAGTAAAGCTTGAATAACGAAGATAGGCAGAAACAACACCTGCTTGTTGATACTACGTGACTGATTGGCATTTTTAAGCAGTTGCGTTATGTGCATTACAAATAACTTAATCGACAAGCCATACCATGTTTAGTGCGGACATTCCCTCGGCCGCATCACCAACACAACAACCAGCCGCACCCCGCGAAACCCTTCATGGATTGCTTACCCGAGATTATATACATTTCGGTACCTTCTTCTTAAAGTTTAGAACAGACGGACTGTAACCCAAGAAATGTCGGGCAGTGACAGCGTAAACAAAGCTGTCTCTTACGCACACCTAATCTAACAATGTACAAAGTATGCGTGCGCCAGTAGATGAGCAGTTAATCTGAAATTACATGCAGGGTTATAGGGCAGCCATTAAATTACACATTGAGATATGTAAAAGGGATAATACAATAAGAAAATTGCATTATGTGACACATTGAACTATCTACCTATATAATTCACAAATTTATACCCAAAAATTATTTATTGTAACCTGTTGCAATATACGTATAAAAATATAAATGTTCAGTGTCTCAAGAACAAAACTTGTACAGCACACCTTACATTTAATGTTTTCTCTAGGTATAGAGAAATGCCTTGAATCAAAATCAGTCATGGGCACGAGAGGAAAGGTAGCGATTGAACTTGCCATACTCATCTCACATTCTCTTGCCAAGTGACGGAGGTTGTTTAGATACAAGTGCAGTGGTGGCTTCGTTCCACCTGCGCGGTAGTAATAATTTTCACGTTGTCATTAACTATTTTGCTTATATTAAACATATTTTGCATAGAACAATTATTACAACCGACTACTGTGGTTAGGCAAATTACATATCTTCTCTAACTTTGATTTATCTTGTGCACGTGATATTCTCTCGCTGCCTTACGATTAAGATACTAAAGTAGTAAAGTTCCACTGCTATTTAGCCTTAAAATATCTTAAAACAATTTGATCGACATAATAGATTGGTTCTAAACTCAATATTGTGTTCCAACTTTGAAACACGAAATACTATAGCTTATATTAAATAAACTCATTACAAACTAAACCCTTAAAAAGTGAACCATATCGTCCATTTTGTATGTTTACAAATATGAGTATTCAGAATGTACCTTTTGAAATTGTAAATAAATACCTGTAAGTTTACCAAAGTTTGCTTTGTGCTTCTAATCATAATACTGATTGATATTGTAACGCTTAATATTTGCAAATTGAAATCCGTATATTTCGACAGCAAATTTCCTGTTACAACCAATTCTCTCTACCACCCTTCATGAAACAGATGTCCCGAAGAAGCTATACTCGCCATTAAATGAGGCGTGTCGGCAGCTCAACAGCAGTGAAAGGGAGGGATGGCCGGTGGAGTGAGGCAAGAACGTGTTTCAGTGGAGTGGCCTTTTGAGCCAATTCTGCCCATGACTGGTCTTACTCCTCCACAATTTTGTACAACTATTTAGAATTAGAATCCTGCACTTGAGACCTACCTAAGTATGTAGTTAAATTGCACAATTGATCCAGAGACAGATTCCCTATACACATCTACTGCACTTTACTGTAAGCAATGAATCCTGAATCGGCTGTGCGCAACACAGACAGTTCCTGACCTTGCCCTAATGTCCATGTAATCACAAGCTGTAGTACTCTGTTGTTACCGGAAAGGTAGGGATATGCCTCGTCCTGATTATATACCTGACCGCCTCCGTAGCGCAGTTGGTAGCGCGCTTGCCTCTGGTGCGGAGGACGGGTTCGATCCCCGGTACCAGCATGGGGATCTTTACCCCGCTGGGAGGTCTGGCACAGGGTACACTCAGCCTCGTTAGGTCTCGGGGGGACCAACTGAGGAGCTACTTAATGGAGAAGTAGCCGCCCCAGGTCGCGAAAGCCGCATAACTGGCCGGGAGAACTCGGGGCGTAGACCACGTCCCACCCTCTAGTACTGCACTCCAATAATGACGCCTGTAGTGGGCAGAGGTGGGAGATGCAGCGGCTGGGCGGCAAGTCAATGCTCTTACTGGGCTGTAGTGCTAGGGGGATTATATACCTATCTTAACTTCGTATACTGATGCTTTTGTAATTGACGATCGTAGTTACAAGTTTATAAAGCAATAAATCTGCTCAAAATACTGTAATAATTTGACAATTTGACGAATCCCGCTCCTGACACCAGTGTGACAGGAAAGACAAAATCCAGTCTAGTCCAATTACGTTTTTCTCACTTTATGTTCTTCCAAAATGCTTGTACAAATACACAGTTCTCTTTTACTGACGACACAGTCTACAGTCTTGCGTGATATTACAGCTCACAACTGGTTTCTTCGTAATCTTGACTCAGTCCTGTCACACTTTCTTCACTTTCTCTATCTCTCAAGCATTAACTGACGATATAGTCACTCAACACTCATAACTGCTTCGCCATCTTCTCTCACGACACGACGACACACGCAGCTGACACACCCACACACACTCACACTAAGTACTGACTGACTCCTGTCTGTAACTCACTCTACTGCTATCTCCTTTCAACGACTCGCCTCTTTATATTGCGAGGATGACGTAACATGGACCTGCCTCGAACTTCCCCAAACCCGCCGGCTTGCGGACACGTCTCGAATAATCTGGTAAACGTTTTGTATTGACGCTTGATTTTTGTTGGTCACATATTTGCTCGTGTGAGTGATGAGGAAAAGCATGACCTTGAGCGCCTTTGTTACGTGCCGCGCCAGTGGGGTGGGGCAATCCTGCCCAGACCGTTTTTGTTGTGTTGCCGCTGCCGTGGGCGGACGTCACAATATGCACAGTCATATATACTTCGGTTACCAAATATTTAATTGCTCTTATCCCAGTGAAAAGCCATAAAAATTAGTATTTTGGGTTTCTAGGAATGGGTTTAAAGATGTTTTGTGTGTCATACAAAATCTGTTTCCGGGAATACAGCCCTTGTTATCTCGTCCTTCCAGTGTTTATAATTCATCAGTGATACATTTTCAAGACGTTACATTCCTTTTTCGACTACAATACTCTATACGTTCAAATAGTCGAGTTGATGTGAAATTTACGAACTCTAACCTTCGTGTCAATATCGCTGTTCCATCTGTGGTAAAAATACTGCAGAGTTTATGTTCTATTTTTTAATTTCGAGTTTTAGCACCATTTCGGTGTTAAAAGCTAGGGCTATATACGAGTTATGAATTTACGTGCCTACTAATGTTTGAAGTATTAAAAACCCATTTGCCTGCAGAACATTCAACTGCTGCATCGACTAACGAGCTTTATGACGCTTTTAAATGGCTAGTGTGATATTAATTTGCATGTGAAGCGAACGAACACATTTATTTTTTATCGAAACTGTTCACATTTTCGTACTCGCATTTTCATAGGAGAACGCCTATGTAATACCTTAATCAGCAAGTGCAATGAATATTAAAGATAGCCAAAAAGCACTTCATAACATTAAAAGTACTTTGCATAAATTAAAACTGTTTTATTTTGCTACCGAAGAATATAAAATATGTGTGCTGTACTGTATGACGCTGACTGGAGCTATAAGAAAGTGTGTGCTCCCGTCACTCTCATACATATGTATACAGTGCGTTTGTAAATCAACCGGCCGGCCCCACGGCGACAGACAACCGGGCGGAATCGGGGCGCCCTCCGCCAGAGTTACACGTAAACGACCGGCATGTCATGTGCATGGAACAGCGATGGTCAACGTTTACGAAAGAGGGGAAGTAGGATTTAACTCGTTCCACTTTATGCGGACTCTGCCATTCACTCAAACGTGCATTTTGTTGCAGTGGATGTTTGGTTAAATGTACATTACGTTTAACTTACGAAAGCACTTCCAAATCTTATTCAATAAACATCTGTTCATTAGTGACTTCTTTGGTACTGCTTACGTTTAACACCCTCATCAATTTGGCGACAAAGTCGAAGAAGAAGAAGATCCACCAAGTGATCGTCGCGTAACCTATTGCGATATAGACTTTTAATATAATTGAATTTGCAGCAACTCTGTTCGCAAATATACGTAGAGCTATACTCACTCTTATACACACTATTCTTGCAAATGCTTATTTCGCTATCTACTTCATTTTAATCGATGTAAGCATTTTCATAAATTATCTTATTGCTCATTTTCTTGTAGGTGCAAGGGGAAAATAGGAATATAATAAGCTTTAAGCGATAGTGAAAGGTTTTAAGAGCTGGTTGCTATGCGATGCCCTTGAAATTCCGTTCTCTTTGCAATGCCAAGAGATAAAAGGAACAAATAACATATTCGAGAAAAGTATAAGTATTAGAGACCGCCTCCGTAGCGCAGTTGGTAGCGCGCCTGCCCCTCGCGGAGCACCCGAGTTCGATCCCTGGTAGCGCTATGGGATTTTTCTCCCACTGGGAGGTCTGGTACGGGGTGCACTCAGCCTCGTTAGGTCGCTAAGGGGCCAATTGAAGAGCTATCCTAATAGAAAGCTTCCTAAAAGGTCAAGTAATCACCTTACGGTCTGGGGAGTCAGCGTGCTGAACCCTGCCACCCCTAACCCTGCACTCCACCGTGGCCGGGCGAATAAGGGTAACCTCTGCATAGAGGAGACACCCTAGGGATTATATAACTATTAGAAAATTCAAACAAATAATAAGGAATATCTCGGAAATGGTTCACTCAAGAGAAAAAAGAAGTGTTTGACATAAATTGTGTTTTAAGGAGATCCACATTTTTTTTATTTCGTAAGCCCTTCTCTATCTCTTACTGTTTATCATTTATGCAAAAATCATCTAGAATGAAGAGGTCTTCTACGGACATTTCCAGGAAATTGAAGTTATAACATAGAAACTGCCATGGAATCGCCTCTTTGTGTCAATCACTGGATACTGACTGCTTGTGATTTTACACGTCGCAGGACTAGCTAACGCACCCTCCCACTAAAGGTCGGGGTGGAGAAGCAGCAGTTGTTTACGTAAGCGTCTCCAAAGGGACAAGGTTGGACAACCCTGGTATGTAATATTAACTACTGTACTAACTTACATTAGGCTTACCTGCATCACAACAGATGTTGAAATTGATGACCTCCAAGTCAACATATTCCCTATATCTCCGAAAATAATTCTGGTTTACCAAAACGCCCCATATTATTCATGAAGTTTCTCAACAGGTTGCAAAAGTTGCGGTTTGGCGTACAGTGAGTGCGCGTAGAACTATCGGTCCCTTATTTTGCGGCACAACAGTTGATTCATGCATGTATGTTAATTCTATTTTAAATATTTTTTACGCAACTTTTAAGAAATGAAACATTGTCTGACTGTTTCCAGCAAGATCCAGCTACAGCGCATACTGCTGCGAATTCTATGCATGAATTCCGAAGTGTGTATGATGGCAATATTTAATCGTTCCCCTAAACTATCTCCATATAGTTTTATTTATATGGAGCGCATCCGCACACGTTGCAAGAATTGAAGGACAACATGAACTTTTGCGAGTAACCAGAATTGTTTTGGGGGATATAGGGGATGTGTTGGTTTAAGATCATCAATTGCAACGTCTGTTGTGATGCAGATAGAACTAGTGTAAGCTAATACAGTAGTTGGTATTCCGTACGCATAACATGCCAGACGTTTACCTGTAACTCTTGCGGAGGGAACGTCGGTCCTCGCCCTGTCCGGTGTCGCCGAGTGGCCTTCCGGCCGATCTACCAGCGCACACTGTATATTTCGAAAAAATAAATGTTTTTTTATTTAAATTGGATGCTTAATTCCACAAGAATTAAGATAATAATAGTTGGTTACTTGTAAGCTGCGTAGAGTAACTTATTTCTGACATAGCTTCGGTAGTAATTATGGGACATCATGAAGTTCCACAATAGTTTGTGTTCTTAAGGCGCACCGCTAGGAAGTTTGTCTATGTACTAAACTAGTGAAAGTGACAGCCACACAATCTGCAGTGTTGCCAGCTTGTTTCCGAAAAACTAAAATATATTCTTAGGAAATAGTCACAGACAAAAACGTAAGATACAAAATCTTTTCCAAATGGCGAGATCTATCACTGGTTTAAGTTAATGTTTTGACTTCCCTTCCACCGGTATATTGTCAGGGCGGTCGTAAAGCCTTTCGCATGGTGAAAGAGCAAGATATAAAGACCTCGCTCGTGTCCAGAGATCAGTTCGTGTAGTGGGAGTGCTTGTAGTGAAGTGTGACCGAAGGACTGAGTCGAGAGTGCTCGACAAACTGCTGGCCAGTATGCCAGAAATGCATTCCAGAACGGAAGAAGTGAAGCCGGAAATGGACAAAATGGAGACAGGAATGAAGTCGGAAATAAATAACAGTCTGGAATGGAAGAGATGAAGACGGGAATGGAGAGCATGAAATTCAGAATGGACAGGATGGGAAGCGAAGTAGCAATAGTGAAGTGCTAAATAGAAGATTGAGACAAAAATGGAGGGTGTATCATAGAACTGATGGAGCTATCAGCGAAGATTGATTGGCGACTGGTTGGCTTGAAGGGAGACGCAGAAGCACTCGGCGGGAAGATGGAACACCTCTGCATTCAGTCATGGAGGATGTCGGGGAATGTTCTGGAAGCAAGAATGGACAGCGGCGTTAAGCAACTGGATGCCAGGCGGACGGGATAGCCTCTCGAAGAAAGTTAGTGTGGTCAGCGTGTTCGGTGCGCACGGCCGGTGTGTTCGGTGTGCATATTCGGTGTGTTCGGTGTGCACCGCCTATGTGTTCGCTGTGCACCGCCGGTATGTTCGGTATGCACACTCGGCGTGTTCGGTGTGCACACTCGGTGTGTTCGGTGAACAAAGTCGGTGTGTTCGGCGTGCACCATCGGTGCGTCCGGCGTAAACCGGCTGTGTGCTCGGTGTTTATAGTCGGTGAGTTCGGTGTGCCCCGTTGGTGAGTTCGGTGTGCACCGCCGGTGTCTTAGGTGTGCTCCGCCAGTGGCTCGGTGTACACAGTCGATGTGTTCGTTGTGCACAATTGCTGTGTTCGGTGTGCACACTTGGTGTGTTCGATGTGCACACTCGGTGTGTTCGGTGAACAAAGTCGGTGTGTTAGGCGTGCACCATCGGTGCGTCCGGCGTAAACCGGCTGTGTGCTCGGTGTTTATAGTCGGTGAGTTCGGTGTGCACCGTCGGTGCGTCCGGCGTAAACCGGCTGTGTGCTCGGTGTTTATAGTCGGTGAGTTCGGTGTGCACCGTTGGTGAGTTCGGTGTGCACCGTTGGTGAGTTCGGTGTGCACCGCCGGTGTCTTAGGTGTGCTCCGCCAGTGGCTCGGTGTACACAGTCGATGTGTTCGTTGTGCACAATTGCTGTGTTCGGTGTGCACACTTGGTGTGTTCGGTGTGCACACTCGGTATGTTCGGTGTGCACACTAGGTGTGTTCGGTGTGCACACCTGGTGTTTTCGACGAGAACACTCGGTGTGTTCGGTGTGCACACACGGTGTGTTCGGTGTGCACACACGGTGTGTTCGGTGTGCACACTCGGTGTGTTCGGTGTGAACATTCGGTGTGTTCGGTGTGCAAACTCGGTGTGTTCGATGTGCACACTCGGTGTGTTCGGTGAACAAAGTCGGTGTGTTAGGCGTGCACCATCGGTGCGTCCGGCGTAAACCGGCTGTGTGCTCGGTGTTTATAGTCGGTGAGTTCGGTGTGCACCGTCGGTGCGTCCGGCGTAAACCGGCTGTGTGCTCGGTGTTTATAGTCGGTGAGTTCGGTGTGCACCGTTGGTGAGTTCGGTGTGCACCGTTGGTGAGTTCGGTGTGCACCGCCGGTGTCTTAGGTGTGCTCCGCCAGTGGCTCGGTGTACACAGTCGATGTGTTCGTTGTGCACAATTGCTGTATTCGGTGTGCACACTTGGTGTGTTCGGTGTGCACACTCGGTATGTTCGGTGTGCACACTCGGTGTGTTCGGTGTGCACACCTGGTGTTTTCGACGAGAACACTCGGTGTGTTCGGTGTGCACACACGGTGTGTTCGGTGTGCACACACGGTGTGTTCGGTGTGCACACTCGGTGTGTTCGGTGTGAACATTCGGTGTGTTCGGTGTGCAAACTCGGTGTGTTCGATGTGCACACTCGGTGTGTTCGGTGAACAAAGTCGGTGTGTTAGGCGTGCACCATCGGTGCGTCCGGCGTAAACCGGCTGTGTGCTCGGTGTTTATAGTCGGTGAGTTCGGTGTGCACCGTCGGGGAGTTCGGTGTGCACCATCGGTGAGTTCGGTGTGCACCGCCGGTGTATTAGGTGTGCTCCGCCACTGAGCTCGGTGTACACAGTCGATGTGTTCGTTGTGCACAATTGCTGTGTTCGGTGTGCACACTTGGTGTGTTCGGTGCGTACACTCGGTATGTTCGGTGTGCACACTCGGTGTGTTCGGTGTGCACACCTGGTTTTCTCGACGAGCACACTCGGTGTGTTCGGTGTGCACACTCGGTGGGTTCGGTGTGCACACTTGGTGTGTTCGGTGTGCACACTTGGTGTGTTCGGTGTGCACACTCGGTGTGTTCGGTGTGCACACTTGGTATGTTCGGTGTGCACACCTGGTGTTTTCGACGAGCACACTCGGTGTGTTCGGTGTGCAAACTCGGTGTGTTCGGTGTGCAAACTCGGTGTGTTCGGTGTGCAAACTCGGTGTGTTCGGTGTGCACACTCGGTGTGTTCGGTGTGCACACTCGGTGTGTTCGGTGTGCACACTCGGTGTGTTCGGTGTGCACACTCGGTGTGTTCGGTGTGCACACTCGGTGTGTTCGGTGTGCACACTCGGTGTGTTCGATGAACAAAGTCGGTGTGTTAGGCGTGCACCATCGGTGCGTCCGGCGTAAACCGGCTGTGTGCTCGGTGTTTATAGTCGGTGAGTTCGGTGAGCACTGTCGGTGAGTTCGGTGTGCACCATCGGTGAGTTGGGTGTGCACCGCCGGTGTCTTAGGTGTGCTACGCCAGTGAGCTCGGTGTACACAGTCGATGTGTTTGGTGTGCACAATTGCTGTGTTCGGTGTGCACACTCGGTGTGTTCGGTGTGCACACTCGGTGTGTTCATGGGCACACTCGGTGTGTTCGGTGTGTACACTTGGTATGTTCGGTGTGCACACTAGGTGTGTTCGGTGTGCACACTCTGTGTGTTCGGTGTGCACACTCGGTGTGTTCGGTGTGCACACTCGGTGTGTTCGGTGTGCACACTCGGTGTGATCGATGTGCATACTCGGTGTGCTCGATTTGCATACTTGGTGTTTTCGACGAGCACACTCGGTGTGTTCGGTGTGCACACTCGGTATGTTCGGTGTGCACACTCGGTGTGTTCGGTGTGCACACCTGGTGTTTTCGACAAGCACTCTCGGTGTTTTCGACAAGCACACTCGGTGTGTTCGGTGTGCACACTCGGTGTGTTCGGTGTGCACACTCGGTGTGTTCGGTGTGCACACTTGATGTTTTCGACGAGCACACTCGGTGTGTTCGGTGTGCACACTCGGTGTATTCGGTGTGCCCACTCGGTGTGTTCTGTGCGCACAGGCCTTGTTCGACGTGCACCATCGGTGCAACCGGCGTGAACCGGCTGTGTTCGGTGTATACAGTCGGTCAGTTCGGTGTGCACAGCCGGTGTGTTCGACGTGCACAATCGGTGTGTTCGGTGTGCACACTCGGTGTGTTCGGTGTGCACACTCGGTGTGTTCGGTGTGCACACTTGATGTTTTCGACGAGCACACTCGGTGTGTTCGGTGTGCACACTCGGTGTGTTCGGTGTGCACACTCGGTGTGTTCGGTGTGCACACTCGGTGTGTTCGGTGTGCACACTCGGTGTGTTCAGTGTGCACACTCGGTGTGTTCGGTGTGCACACTCGGTGTGTTCGGTGTGCACACTTGGTGTTTTCGACAAGCACACTCGGTGTGTTCAGTTTGCAAACTCGGTGTGTTCGGTTTGCACACTCGTTATGTTCGGTGTGCACACTCGGTGATTTCGACGTGAGCACTCGATGTGTTAGGTGTGCACACTCGGTGATTTCGGCGTGCGCACTCGGTGTGTTCGGTGTGCACACTCGGTGTGTTCGGTGTGCACACTTGGTGTGCTCGGTGTGCACTCTCGCTGAGTTCGATGTGCACACTCGGTGTGATCGATGTGCATACTCGGTGTGCTCGATTTGCACTCGGTGTGTTCGGTGTGCACAACCGGTGTGCTCGGTTTGCACAACCGGTGTGCTCGGTGTGCACACTTTGTGCGCACATTTGGTGTGCTCGGTGTCCACATTCGGTGAGTTCGGTGTGCACACTCGGTGTGTTCGATGTGCTAACTGTGTGTTCGGTGTGCACACTCGGTGTGCAAGGTGTCACTCTCGGTGTGCTTGGTGTGCACACTCTGTGTGCTCGGTGTGCACACTTGGTGTTTTCGACGTGCACAACCGGTGTGTTCGGTGTGCACACTTGGTATGTTCGGTGTGCACACTCGATGTGTTCGAGGTGCGCACTTGGTGTGCTCGGTGTGCACTCTCGGTGTGCAAGGTGTCACTCTCGGTGTGCTTGGTGTGCACACTCTGTGTGCTCGGTGTGCACACTTGGTGTTTTCGACGTGCATACTCGTTATGTTCGTAGTGCACCTTTGGTGTGTTCGGTGTGCACACTCGGTGTGTTCCGTGTGCACACTCGGTGTGTTCGGTGTGCACACTCGGTGTGTTCGGTGTGCACAGTCGATGTGTTCGGTGTACACACTTGGTGTGTTTGGTGTGCACACTCAGTGCGTTCAGTTTGCACATTCGGTGTGTTTGGTGTGCACACTTGTAGTGCTCGGTGTGCACACTCGGTTTGTTCGGTGTGCACAGGCGGTGTTCGACGTGCACCATCGGTGCAACCGGCGTGAACCGTCTGTGTTCGGTGTTTACAGTTGATCAGTTCGGTGTGCACAGCCGGTGTGTTCGGTGTGCACAGCCGGTGTGTTCAACGTGCACACTCGGTGTGTTCGGTGTGCACACTTGGTGTTTTCGACGAGGACACTCGGTGTGTTCGGTGTGCACACTCGGTGTTTTCGGTGTGCACACTCGGTATGTTCGGTGTGCACATTCGGTGTGTTCGGTGTGCACATTCGGTGTGTTCGGTGTGCACACTTGGTTTGTTCGGTGTGCACACGTGGTGTGTTCGGTGTGCACACTCAGTGTGTTGGATGTGCACAGTCGGCGTGCACCATCGGTGCGTCCGGCGTGAATCGGCTGTGTGCTCGGTGTTTACAGTTGGCGAGTTCGGTGTTATCCGTTGGTGTGTTCGGTGTACACCGCCGGTGTGTTCGGTGCGTACACTCGGTGTGTTCCGTGTGCACACTTGGTTGGTTCGGTGTGCACCCTCGGTGTGCTCGGTGTGCACACTCGATGTGTTCGGTTTGCACACTTGGTGTGCTCTGTGTGCACACTCGATATGTTCGGTGTGCACACTTGGTGTGCTCGGTGTGCACACTCGGTATGTTCGATATGCAAACTCGGTGTGCACACTTGGTGTTTTCGACGTGCATACTCGGTATGTTCGGTGTGCACCTTTGGTGTGTTCGGAGTGCACCATCGGTGCGTCCGGCGTGAACCGACTGTGTGCTCTGTGTTTACAGTTGTTGAGTTCCGTGTGTACCGTCGGTGTGTTCGATGTGCACTGCCGGTTTTTTCGGTGCGCACTCGGTGTGTTCCGTGTGCACAATCGGTTGGTTCGGTGTGTTCGGAGTGATCGCTGTGCACAATCGTTGTTTTGGACGCGATGGGTCTCTCACGACTACCATATACACGCAGCTGACACACACGCACGCACACACTGGATCTAAAATCTGGCAGCTGCGACGACTCATGCCTGTAACTAACTACCACTACTCTTGTCGCCCCGCCTCCTTGTGTAGGGTGGCTGACGTAACACGGACCTTACTCGAAGTTCACCTTTTCTGGAAGCTCTACAAATACGCCGAGCGCCGGACGCCTCTCGAAAAAGCCCGAAAACGTCTTTTGTAGTACCGCCCTCATTGTCACGTGTTCACAAACATACGCGTTAGTCAGCCTGACCTTGAGCCCTTTGATACGCGCCGCTCCCGGTATGCGATGTAAGCTAGCTTGACCGCGAGCGTCGTTTGTTGTGCACCGCGGCCAGCGTCACAGTACTATCAAATGAAGTTGCTCTAAGTACTGCATAAAATTTAAAGACCAGCATATTGAAGGCATTTTTGTTCATTTGACTATCGCTATCGGCTTGGCACTGTTATGTTATGAATGTAAGCGTTTATCTCAACTAAATTGGCTCTTTGCAGAATTTTTGCAGAAGATATATAAAAACTAAACGATAGTGGCTGGAAAAAGTGCTGTGAATGTAACTTATTAGATTTTTGTACGCTTGGTTGAGATTGTTTGAAGGCTGTACCTTTCATTCAGAAAGTAGTTATCTTAATATGAGAAGAAAGTTACTAAAGGTTCATAACAGTTAAGCATAATAACAAGCAGAACAACAAGAGACCTGTGAAACCCTGGACTGTAATGATAGTCAAGAAACAAAGAAGAAAACAAGGCATTCAAGAGCCGGGATTTGCACCAAGTGCCTTATGTATGACAAACTATACAGAGAAAGATAGGAATATCAGGATGTATAGGCTGCTCTGAAAGCAGCCCCAACACTCGGGCAATTACTTTATTCACTTGTTAAGAGTACTTACATAGTCACCTTCAAACATAAGGCACTGCTATTGCCTTTGGGTTCGTGAAAAGTTTGGAAATACTGATAAAATAAATGAGACAAGAAAAGGTCACCGATGGAGGCTTCATTTTAAGACTAATAATTTAAAACCGCGACATCTAACGTTTGCGAAAGAGGGGAGGTTAGATTTACCTCCTTCCACTTTATGTGGACTGTGCCACGCTTTTAAAACTCAATTGTGTTGCTGTGGCGGTTTGGTTATATGTGCGTTTCGTTTGATTTACGAAAGCACGTTCAAATCTTATGCGATAAACATTTGTTCATGAGTAACTGCTTTGGTACTGTTTACGTTTAACCAGTCTATCAATATTTGGCGACAAAGTCGAAGTCCAAGTCTTAGAAGATCCACCAAGTGATCGTCGCGTAACTTATCGCGATACAGATTTTAATATAGTTCAATTTGCAGAAACTATTCCCAAATATATGTAGAGCTATGCTCACTCTTATCCACACTAGTATTGCAAATGCCTGTTTCTCTATCTAGTACATTTTAATCGACATAATCATTCCCAGAAACTACCTTACCGGTAATTTTTTTGTAGATGAAAGGGGAATATGGGAATACAGTAGGCTTTAAGCGACAAAAAGCTATTTTAAAAGTTTGTTGCAAGGCAATGACTTTAAAATTTTGTTTTCTTTGCAAGACACGAATAACATACTCCTATTTGAGAAATGTATAATTATTGGCAAATTCAAACAAATAATAAAGAGAATATCTGAAATGGTTCACTCAAAAGAAAAAAAGAAGTATTTGACATAAGTTGTGTGTCTTAACGAGACCCACAGTTTTTATTCAGTAATCATTTGTCTGTCTCTTGGTTTTCACTGTTTATTCAAATCATCCAGAATGAACAGGTCTTCTGGGAATATTCCCAGAAAATTCAAGTTGTAACTTAGAAACTGCCATGGAATCGGCTGCTTGTGTCCGTCACTGGATACTGATTGTGAGATAGTCTACACGCCACAGGCAAAAGCTCATTCACCCTCCAACTGAAGGAGTGAGGTGGGGAATAGCAGCCAATTACATCGCCGATTTGAAATATAAAGAAATTCATCCAACCTGTTTTAATAGGAATTTTAAAGGCTAATTCTCACTTTATCACTACTTATCTGAAGTAAATAGAGGTACTGTATTCCATCCAAAAATTGTATAACAAGATTTCACCAAAAACAATCATTTTCTGACTCCAATAAAAATCATTTTTAGAAAGAACTCCATG
Organism: Tenodera sinensis; assembly: GCA_030765045.1. Lineage (NCBI taxonomy): Eukaryota > Metazoa > Arthropoda > Insecta > Mantodea > Mantidae > Tenodera > Tenodera sinensis. The sequence goes on along the minus strand of CM060964.1, from coordinate 44,577,522 downwards.
TATGCCAATGTCTGTGTGTCTGTGCACGAACAGTATAACCCAAAACGAAAAGTTGATTAAGGTTGTGTAAAAAGGCTAAAAGTTTCAAAAGTTGTCAAAAATGGATTTTTGTTTTATCAAATAGTTTAAATCTTCTGCTTTATTTTGATATGCTTTTTATAGCCTTACGGCCTTTTTAACTATGTCACGTGACCACCTAACTGATTGCTTGTAAGTGGTCATGTCCATTTAAATCCATACAGTTCCATTATCCTTGCTATGACTTCAAACTTAGTTTTTCCACGTTTTTATTTTTAACACTATTTGCTCTTTAAAATGCTCCACACGATGCAATTTTCAGTACTTATGCATGAAATTTGGTTTATCTACTTAGAAATAACATTAAAAAGAAATGATTAGATAATTTTTTCATAACGTGAATAACTCCTGAATAATTAAATATTAAAGTTTACATTTCGAAATTTACATGAAAAAAATTATGAATTTAAACTTTAAAATTTATTTTTATCCAAACTAATAACAAGATTAAAAAATTATCTCGTCTATTTGCTAACATTCTATTACAGGACATAACTGAAAATTATTTAGTTTTTCAAATCTAAATTGCATCATGGGGAACCATTTATACAAATATTTAAAAAATATAATAAAATATTAATATGTTAGCAACTAATCTAACTAAATGTATGAAAGTTAGCACAGTTACTCCTCACTATACAGTGATTGTTGTGTTAAAATTTCAAATCAATCCAATGAAAACTGTAGATTTTCAAAATTTCACAGATGGGTATCCTTAAATACAAAAACTTTGTATTTTATTCAATGTACTCCAAAGATGCCACACGAAGATGTTAAAGAAGATACCCCACCCACTACTATTCACATGGTAAAAAATTCCTTACTTTTATTTTCTCAATTAATGGTTCTAACGTTTTTGATTAACATGCTACATGTTTAAGCTACTGCACGAGAAAATGTATATTCTGAATGTTCTGGGAATCGCTTGTAAATTTTTTCTGGATGACTTTTATGGCTGATAAACCACAAGAGGTGTACAAAATCTTATTGAAAGAAAAATCTAAGATATTCCTTCCTAGTAGTTTGAATTTTAAAATACCTTATAGCTTTCTCAACTTCAGACTTCATGTTCATTTCTATTTCTTTCTTTTGTTTTTTATGTACGCTCAAAGGGAATGCAATTTCAAAGTCATCATATAGTGACCGGCTTTGACTATATTAGATCCAGCCTGGCTTAATCCTTATGTCAATAAACACACTGTGCCCATCCACCATAAGTAAACCACCACTGGTGCTTCCTATCCCATTCTATTGCTAACCCTCACTCATTCAAAATGGAGAACGAAACAAACATGCGTTGTTAAAATTTTCCAAGTCCACATACTGTGCAGATAGGCAGTTCTTGCTACACGAGAAACCAACACAGTACGTTGTATGATTCAGCAGTTAAAATACAGCAATTAATTGAATATACTGCAAATAAGTGACTAATGATTGGCGTTGCCATGATGGTACACTAAATTGAGAGCAAAGTGTGGCAGTAATTGTGAGCGCTAAATGGTGACATAAACCGAACCATTTACATTAGACTGGCATTGCTTAACCCATTAACGGCCATTGTCCTCGTATGAGGACAGCTTAACAAAAAAAATGTTATAAAGGATATATAGCCTTTTTTCAGTAAAATACAGCAGTATCACCTTTATTGTGCTTCTATAATTGTATGTAATTTTTGTTTCAAATAATATTATCCATAATACCAAATAAATAAAATCTGTGTTCGTACTCAGACGCAGCACTGCAATAAGAATAAAATAATCCGTTTCACGGTTGTCAAGTTTAAATTATACGCATACTATGTTGTTACCAAAGGTCGAAGCAAAGGACTAAACCTTACATTCACGAACTTGTTCACGATTTTATATACAAAAACGATCATAAAAAATGAAGTCTTCAAATGATGACACTGGCCTCATATGTATATTATTTACATATGATTTTTTATCTCACATTTCTTATCCTTTATCATATCTTTACCGTTTATGTCAACAATATTTAAATATTCTGTCATTGTTATGTGTATCAGTGTTGTTGATATTGTTGAGAGCTTAGTTCCAATTGTTGCCACTCAGTTGTGAGATTTCAAGAGGGAAACTTCAAAAACCCAGTTTCTCCAAGGTAAGACACATACGTTTTATTGATGTTATATTATTTTATTTCATTCTGAAAAGAATGAAAAAAAATAGCTGGCTTTATTGAATAAAGTTTTGTATATGACGTAACTGTGGCAGGCTTTGGTATAATTTCAGATTCCACATTAGTATGCCAAGAAGGAATCAGTTTGGGATTGACCTTCTAACATTAGATGAGGTTTCTGTTTACTTAGAGCAGATATTACATGATCCTGGCGAGTGTTTTGAAGTTACAAATACTCTGGATAGAACACCAATGCCACTCCTGGATTTCAGGAAACAAATATCTATTTGCTACCTCAAAGGATATTTAAGACTAGTCCTAGGAAGGAAGGTAAGGAAACCAGGAGCTACAATCCCAGATGTTCGTTATGACACTAAGAATCACATCATAAGTGAACGAGACACACAAATAAGATGCCAATTGGAAAACTGCAAACTGCTTTCATTTTGTAAAAGGAGTAAAATGACCGTGTATCACCTGTTTTGCGCCACACAAAATAAAATAAAATGCAAAATTTACATTTACATTAGATTATTATAAAATAATGTCGTAGGTGATATTTGTGATTCAGAAAGCTATGTTACTGTATCCATGAGACTTTATATATCACAAAAATATGCACAAGGTAGATATAAATAAAATGCAATATTGTAAAATGCTGTTTATATAATTTGACTCATAAAACTATGTTATTTTATTCGTGTAATTTTCCATATCACTAATAGCTAGTGTACTCATTTGAAGACGGGGTTTTAACCCCCAGTGTTGCGTCCTCAAAATATATTAAACTTAAATACCAGCTTTGGTTTTTAATTGACTTTTCGTTTTTGAGTTATGCTGCCCACCAACTGACAGACACACACAGACCTTTCTCTAAAAATGCTTTTCTTGGATTCAAGGTGCCTCAAAACATATATTTCCGTTGAAATCTGGACAGCGAATTTTTGGGTAGAATACAATACTTCCTCTATTTTACTATACGTAGTAGAGAAAGTAAAAAAGGGGACTGTCCCGTTTTTTATGGGACAAATGACAGGCTTAGGCACACCAGTACTGAATTAATCCTCTTATAATTATGTACAGGGAAATGTGTGAAGATGTATCTGTATTAACAAGAAGTAGACATAAGACTAAGCTATTGTAAGACACTTGTAGCAAAGCGAGCTGAAAAAACCATGTATCTATAATACGTTATTTTATGTATGTCACTTTCAGTTGGATATGTTTGAAATAACAATTAATAGTTGTCATAATTTACAGGTTCGTGACTATTCGGTCCAGCAAAATGGGTCAAATATTTGGCACCTCACCTTGACAGTAAAGGCTCAGAGGGCGTTACCAAAGAGGAATCTGAAGTTTGAACAAGTTAGCCACACTCTTATTGGACACTACCGCCGGAGTCGGGTAAGTTGTGGTTAAGGATAAGGAAAATGGAAGCCAATTGCCAAGGCTGTGTTGCAGGGGAGCATACCAAACATAATGACTATTACACACTTGTACACTTCCTATACTTCCCCTATTTCTCAGCCTAAGTACTGCCACTTAGAATGTACCTTCAGTTCCATTTGTGCTCTGAAATCCGTTTGTTTCTCTTAGCCGCGTGTTCTTTGGTCTTTTGCATGGCATTGTTTACCCGTTCCGCCCCTAGCTTGCTTCCTTTCTATCTTATTTGTTTATTTTGTCCGCTAAGCGTCCTCTTCAGCTCTGAAATGCGGGTTCTTTCCTGGAGCTGAAGATCGTCGAGTGTAGGCTTTGGAGAGATCGCAAAGCTTTTTCTCAAAAGGTTTGGACGTCCCAAAATAATACACCCATATGTACTTTTCCAGATTAAGGGCACATGTTGGTTAGAATAGTCAACATTTTCAGTTCATTTCATTACATACAGTAATTAGAAAAATTAATTCCAACAGTTAAAGGAAGCTCCAGCACTACACTAAATGAAATGAAAATAGCCCAAAATGCCCTTTTAAGTGCAAAGGTATCCTATCAAAAGGGAAAGCTCATTTATCCTAACGTGGTGAGCTACTCCACGATAGGTGTTGCCCTATACGGATTGTTGATAAATATGGGAAAAAAGTACAAGTATAATAAAGAATGAAACTATCTCAAGTCCCAATCTATAAATGAATGTTTGTATGTTTGTCCTCAATGCGTTCCTAAGCCGCTTGACCGATCACCGCGAAATTCGGCACGTATAGGTATGTATTTTTTCATGAAGGTTTCTGCGTTATGCATTTTACTATGCAGCGTAGTACATTCACATAGTTTTCTCTACTCGCTTTTACGTAATACATTCACACATCCTTCTCTACTCGCTGTTCAAAATACATATTATATATAAATACATATATAACACACACAATTGATACAATGTTCTACATGTTTGAAATATAAATGCAACGTATTACGTTCACATGGTTTTCTCCGCTTACTTTTCTTTTATGAACAATTCACACACATTTTTCTACTCGTTCTTCAAAATACAATTCATAGAACCTACATATACAGGATGTCACAAAATTAGACCGACAAACTTTGGGAGCTGAGAGATAACATTATTTTTAATACCTTTTGTCAAGGAAAGCTTTTTCCTGCGGTGCTTCCTTAAAGCACTAGACGAGTTAATGTCATTACTGTCTCCCACCCACTTAAGGTATTTACGGCAAAATAACAATACAAATTAGTATGCATTCATCTTAGTAAGGCACACAACCTTAATCCAAGAAACAATCACGGAACGCATAAACAAAACACAAACATCTCATTGTTTACAGTTAATCACAGCTTTATTATATAAAGCAAGTGTTGGAACCACGCCCATTGCGATTAACATAAAGAGTGCATCGACGTGCCCTATTCTGCCGTACTCTCGCAAAGACAACAGCCATTTCCCTGGTTTAGAAATTTGTTGGTCTAATTTTGAATAGTAAAGCTGTGACTAACTGCATTTTTTCATAGATTAAGATTGTGTGGCTTACTAAGATAAATGTAGCACTAAATTGCATTGTTGATTTTGCCGTAAATACTTAAGGGACACTGGGAGTGAAATTTTGGTCAAAATTGTCAAAAAGTCGAAAATTGTTTTTTTACCTTAAAATGTTCCTGAAACACCTGTGCATTTGGATCAGCTAACATTTTTCATATCCCCCACTCCATGTGGTCATTACGGCCCTTTCAAATAGTGCTCTTCCCTTAAGGTACACAGGATGCTCCTATATAAAAGCCTGTTTTTCTCAAAACTACATTTCTGCACATTCCAAAAGCGCCTGAGGTTTGCTTCAAATTCAATGAAAATTTCCAAAAGATTCATAAATAGCAGCTAAACAAAACTATGCTTCAATATTGATATTATCATCAACATGAATTCCAAAAAAAAATTTTAATGAAATTTGGTGTACCTCCTATTATCATATAAATACAAACACAGTAAAAATTTCAGAAAAATCTATCGAGAAATGTGGAACTTTCAAATTTCCCTCCCAGTGTCCCTTAAGTACCATCCACCATTGAATTGGACTAGTTTTTTCGAGATACCTTAGATCCTAATTGCTATTATACTTCTTTATATAGAAGTATAGAAAACGGCATGTAACTCGAATTGTTAAAACCAAATATATACGAGTGTAGTTATGTGTAGTGGAATCTCCCACATAGAAGACAGTATAACGCCAAACATCAGGCAGTAATAGAAAGTGTTTTGAAATTCTAACTTGTTAAATGAGTGTCTCTACACTGTTAGGCCTGACCGTGCGTGTCCCAAATGTTAACGGCCATATTAGAACCACTTCAGCCTTTCAAAGTTACGCTGTAAGGATTATATACTATCAGTCTCGGTAGCTCTTACGTTATAAAACTTGGGAGCAGGATCTCAGGTGCGATACTGTGCTCAAAACCACTTGCTATTATGAAAGCCTTGCCTTCATTATCAGTGCATTATTTATGCTATTTGTTCGTAGGTTTTAATAGCCGGAAGCTATTTACAAGCCCGTGTATGTAGGATGGGCATTTTCGCTGCTCGTATTTTCCCAGCGTAAATCGGGGTCTTAAATCTAAGATCGGGAACCCCCGCAATCTTTCTCTTGCTCTCTAGTATCTAAAGCACTTGCGCAGTAAGTTCTTCCTTGCAAAAGTTGCTCACAATAAAAATAAGGATGTAAAGGTTTCAAACTATTTGAAGTCAAAACTGTACCACATTTTTATATTACCTACCAAATACCTGCTAGGTAGAGGAAGTACAGGTTGTACCAAAAGTTTGACACGTATTCATATTTTGAAACTTTGTCTTCGAAGAACACATATTATACAGTATTACAAGTTCATAGCATATTGCTTCAAACATACATTGCAGATGGTTTTATACTTTATTGGGCCTTCTTTGGCTTTCAAACACGGTAAATTTACTCTTTTGGGGCACTCTTTACAAGATTTCTACACTCTTGCACGGGAATGTTACTCCAAGATTCGGATAATCGCTCTCGAAGTTCTCGGCGGTTCTTCCAATCTCATATGGATAAAATTGCCTTAACTCTATCCTCCCAGGGCGATGCAACTCTTGGCCTACCACTTCGCTACAGGTCTGAAAATTTGCCGCTTTTCCTTTTTTTTTGTCTGTGCCACACACGTGTTTATCATCCCCAGTTGAATTGCAATATCTCTGTATAACTTGCCGCACTTATGGAAACCAATCGACAGCCATCTAATATACTTCTTCACATTTTTTACCCATTTTACTTAACCCTTTCATGCCTGAATTATTTTGCTACATATGCCGTTCTTCCTGTAATTCGAAAAAAACACTACAATATAAATTGTAAACAAAAATAATTTTTTACAATCCAAAACGTCTCAAATATGTATTTTTAATTGGTGACAGACAGTATAACAAGAATATAGCAGAAAAAAAAGTTAAAACTAGTACAAATAGGAAAAAAAGCTAATGTATCTTATAAGACACACCAGGCATGAAAGGGTTAACTCTTCGCACCAGAGCAAAATGGAAGCGCGACCGACTGACATAGCATTATAATAACACCAACATAGCAGCATTCAGTGGTGTATAAACAATACACTATAAACAGACACCGCTTCCGACTTCGCTGGCTCATTCATCGTAGAATTGAATCCATTACCAAATAGTGCTAATTTAAACTCTTTTTTTTTCTCCCAATTTGTTTTAAAGCTACAAACATTATGTCAATTGTTGATAAACAGTATATGATAACATTGCCATATTTATAAATATTCCTCACATAATGTATTGACATCGCATATATTTTCATGGCCACATCTCCAAAAAAAGTTTAAAAGTGAGATTTTTTCCTCGGTTTTTCTACAATTAAAAAATACTCCTTAAAAATGATATCCACATAATTTTTTTCAAGATATATCCTTTAATAAGATAATTTTTTGTCGAAACATAAACTGCTGGACAAAATAGTTCAAGGACAGGGTGTATTTCGGTGAAATATGCAGGTATCCTTAAATGTTTGGTATGAGCTGTATTGTATTCTAACCAAAAATTTGATGCCATAATTTCGCCAGAAAGAAAAGTTTTTAGGCTCCTAAATAAACTCTCTCTCTGTCTCACTCTCTCTTTCTATGTTTGTGTGTTTGAACAGCATAATTAAATAATGAAATGACCGATAAATGCCACACTGTGTGTTTAAGTTCGATATCTTTCAAATAAGCAACAAGAACATTTTCAAGAAGATACCTTCACATTATACAGGCTGTTAGCGTTATAGGTGCAGATATTAGTGCTTTAATACGTATTCACTTTAGTGTATTAATTGTTCTTCTGGATAATATTTTCCCTCAAGCACATAACATAATTTACTACCTGATGTTTTCTGCACGGTGGTAACTGCACCGTTAAGTGAACAATGCTTATCAGTATAGACCACTCATTTTGCTTTAATGTGTTCACACCTCAATACCTGACCCGTTGTCCAAATAGTCCGGGGCCATTAGCCTTGCACAAAGTCCGCCTTGCTTTACCCTTACAACCTGCCCTGTGTGTGCCACGCGCACATGGAACTACTAACCAGTCTGAAAACATACTGCTATTATTATCAAAATTTTTAGCCTGCCAATGAAGTAAATATTGGTGTATTGTTCTTCATTACATTGTGCTGAATTACCAATACAAATATCTGTGCCTATACCTCTAACGGCCTAGAAAAGTTTTCTTTCCTGATTTTCTCAAAAATTGCTGTTATGATTTTGATTAAAGTGTAACTGTATTTAAGATATTTATACGGCAGATAGAAATTTATCTGAATTATCTAGGAATACCTGTGCGGTCCTCCTCAATGGGAAGTAAATTTTGTAATATTCAACAGCCGATAAATCGTAAGATTTTGATAAAAGCTACTACAAACATACATATAAGGAACGCTCTTTAAAACACACATTTTCTTTCAAATGACTTCTTCGTGGAACCATTTCCAAACTATTCATTGCTAATATTTTGAACGTCTCAGTATGTCATTCCATTTTTTTAAAATTCTGTAATCATGCAATTGTTTCTGGCGGTGTCATGGAAGGACTAAGGTTTGTAGTTTAGCATACATTAGCAGTTTAGCATCCATTTTTGAACAGTTGACTGTTACCTCAGTCTCGCTCGTGTATTCCCTTCTACCTACAGAAAAGTGTATAACGGAACTTTTTTTGCAAAAGTTTATGTAGGTAGCACGAAGTAGTTGGGAAAAAGACCTTTTCCATGAAGTTTTTTATAAGCTACTAGCTGAAACACCCGGCGTTGTCCGTGGTTTAACGATTTTCCTGCAACTCGTAGACTTAGGTCACACTTGCTGAGTATCCTTGTGTTTCTTTGGGGATATTTTTAAAAACTATTACTTAATGCGCTTAGGATATTACAAAGACCAAAAAAATAAGCAAAATAATTAAATAAAAACATGGGAAAGACTCCATGTTAAGCAATCACAAATATTACAGGAAGAAAAAGGAGTAGAGAAAGCCTTGTGAATGTAATATGTTGCATTTCTGGTTCAGTAAATGGAAAATTGTATGAATCGTTTGCAGAAGAGAGAGAGAGAGAGAGAGAGAGAGAGAGAGAGTAGAGAAGGAAGCGTGATTGTGTTTCATAAAAGAAAAGTGGGTAGGTGTAATAGGTAGCATTTCTATTTAAACATATAGCAAATTGTATGAATTGTTTGTAGAAGAGGTAATAGAGAACGACACGTGAATGTGTTATGTAAAATAAACGCGGGTAGAGAAAATCATGTGAATGTAATACGTTGCATAATAGAATGGATAACATAAAAGCCTCCGTGAGAAAACCATTTGATGCCCCAATTATCATGTTGAATGATCAACCGGTATTGGAGTTTATCTGCTTCATACGTACCAACATCCATTTTTATACAGGTTGTCTCAAAATTAGACCGATACACTTTTGGAGTTGATAGATAACATTATTTTAAACACTCACTTTTTCTTAAGGAAAGTTTTTTGCTGCGGTGCTTGGTTTAAGCACTGGACCAGTTAATGTCAATACTGCTTCCCGCCCAGTTTAAGGGACACTGGGAGTGAAATTTGAAAGTTTCACATTTCTTTATTTATATGAAAATAGGCGGTACACCAAATTTCATTAAAATTGGATAATTCGTTTAGGATATATAAATTATTTTATGAATTTAATAGGCACATTTTCAAAATAGAGCTCGCGTCTATTGACTTTTCAAAATTCATTTATATTGGCAGAACTGATACTCTAAAACATGGGTAACAATTGTATGAAGAGATGTTTCAAACACGTTTGCTCATTATGCTGTACATATTTTTTTAATGACAAAGAAAATTTAATTTTCCATACAAAAAAAAAAAAAAGTTTTTGGAATTCATGTTAATGATAACATCAATATTGAATCATAGTTTTATTTGGCTGCTATTTATGAATACTTTTGGAAATTTTCATTGAATTTGAAGCAAAATTCAGGCACGACCTACATTTGGAATATGCAGAAATGTAGTTTTGAGAAAAACAGGCTTTTATATAGGAACATGCTGTGTACGTTAAGGGAAGAGCGCTATTTGAAAGGGCCGTAATGACCACATGGAGTGGGGGATATGAAAAATGTTAGCTGATCCAAATGCACAGGTGTTCCAGGAACATTTTAAGGTAAAAAAAAAAAACAATTTTCGACTTTTTGACAATTTTGACCAAAATTTCACTCCCAGTGTCCCTTAAGGAGCAATATGTCAATTATTCTTTGTATTTATACGTGTTAATTTCTCTGAGTAACTAGCAGAGCTTTTGCTTTTGTTAAGGCATTAAGGAAATGAAGAGAAGCCAAAAATAACACTAAAATATATTGATTCCAATTCTTTAGCAAATTATCGTTTAGCTTACCACGTACACAGGCATTTACGTACTCGCTTCGGCGGTACATATACTAAAATTGGAACGATACACGGGCATTTATATACGTGGCGAATGACCTTGCAGGATCTGCGCGAGTGACATCATGGAAATTGATGATGCGATAACGTCTCTGTTTCATTCCTTGAAATAAACAAGACACTGCTGATAATGAGAGATGACACTATACTTAAATCACGCACGGTCCGCGATATTTATGTACTACACGGAATTTGGAAGCATATACTGACACCCCTATGGTCTTATAAATATAAAAGTGAACTCGTTCATAAACCACTGCGCAATTCGTCACGTCTAAAAATATCTTTGTGCTGGGTAAAGCAATAAACCTTCAGACCTTCCTAACAAGTGTTTGTACTATGTATCCATATTATTAGTCGCAAGCTTTTGATTACGTGACAATGGTTTGCCGGCCGTTTATGTTCTGACTAGTTATCGAAGTCAGTACGTGTAGCTGTGAGGGAGAATGCGGTAGGTTGTATACGTATATTAATTAAAATTTACCTATAGCAGTCATACCGCATAGTATACATATAATAGAAATTATTGCAGTCAGGTTTAACGATAAAAATTAAAATAAAAAGGGTCGTCGATTTACACAGAATGTCGAGCTACCAAGAGTCGAACTATCGGGAATCTATTGTAATGTGTATTATAGTAGTTTTACACTGCATAAAACAGTATGCAGAAGACTTCCATCTTAAATGTTTGTTCCCGCGTTTAGTGAAGTGATATTTTAGCCTATTTGGGTGAAAAAATTTATTTTTGCATTTTTATTGCAAAAAATGCACCATAGCTTAAACAATATATTTGCGAAGTTTTAATCACCTGGGGAGGAGTGAACACACATTTTGGACGCCATGTTTAAAGTGGTGCACTGGTACAATTACCCTCTTCTTTTTAAGTAGGCGTGCCCACACCTTCCATTTCTGATAGTGCGCATTTGGTTTTACTTTTGAAATAATTTAGTGTGCTTACGAGGTTATTTGAGTGTAACTATTGATATATACATCGTGTGTTGTATTACTTATTTTGTTCTGGCAGTATTAAAAAACTAAGAAAATTGCTCATTGTATGAAGTTATCACAAAGTTAATAAGAGTTATAATTTAAAAAATATACTCCGTGGTTAAACATCTCTTAGAAGAGAGAGATTTTGATTATACGCAATAAAATTCATATAAATTAATTAATATACCAATAATGTGATGAGATATTGGAATAAAATTTAATATACACATTTCTTTAGTTTTTGGTAACGCCTGTGCAAAAAATTAAGTCTAACTTCAATACTTTAGAAAATCGCATTTTTCCCTTCGGTGTACACTTAACTGGAATGGTTACTTTTTGTAGGCATTCCTTTCAGTCTAAGCAGAGCACGTTTTACCGAGAGCAATAAACATCATTCTGGTACACCTGCCATATGTAAACTTTAGTAACAGCAAAAGTAATTGTTTTCCAAACTCTAATTTACCGCATATCAAAACCAGAGAACCTCTACCCCTTCCCTTAGCTCCCACCCTTATTCTCGTCCTTGTTTAATTTTTTTCGACCCCTTGCGCACGCATAAGCACGCAGTTTCTGAAGGTAAATTAATTTCACTTAAGTTTGCTGGTCATAACTCGGTATTCCGTTGCTATTTCGAGCAATGCAGGCTGAGATACTTGCTAATAATGGCAGTGGGGTGGTCTACAAGCAAGGAAGGGTAATTATTGGGGCTGAGTGTTGTTGACAGACGAGCAGTCTAAGAGGGAGAATGTGGTAGAGAGTGGAAATGACCCTTTGACATGAAAGATTATACTTTGGAAACTCCATGCACTCCACACCGCATCTGCTCTCCCCTAATTTATGAAGACAGTGTGTATGATACACAATAACGTTCTCTGTTGCGTTATACATGTAGGATATAACGCTAGCGTAATGGAAACTCAATGAAAACTGTGACTACTGATGCCCTGATGGTTGCAAAACAAGGTATTTGCTGTGGAGGTGCTTCCTCAAAGATTTTGCATGTTTCCCACTGTCACCGATATACAAGGTCACCTTAGGGGATCCAGGGACTGAAGTTTGAACCGTCTATATTTTTATAGGTATGAAATCAATACTTTGTACACTTAAGGGTGTTTATGTTATAAACTACCACACAAAGTTACAACACAATCGGTTTTACAGCTTTGAGGCAATTAATTATTCAATTTATTCACAATGCGGTAATACCTTAATATTCAAAATACTCCATGCACATCAAAAATCGAAATATCACAAGTTTTATGATTTTATAAACTATTTGCCAAACAAACACCATCAATCTCTGTCAGGAAGGAAAAATAATTACTTTTAAAGTAATTCATTTCTTTGCTTTGGTGTACATTTAAAATATTTAAAACTTTTTTTGGTATTTAATTACATTAAAGCTAAACAAATTTTCAGATTTTGAAACCCAAGACTGAAGTTGAAGTCGCATAAATGGAGCACCGCTGGAAGAAATCTAGGAGTAGAGCACAAAATTTAATGTGCATGGTGCAGATAGTGTATTAAAATGTAAGGTCGAGAAAAAACAATTTTTCTACACACTTATATGCCATGATTATGGGTCAGATCAAATCTTCGGCCTAAAACTGCCCGGCTGCATCTGTCACACCTTCCCTTGTTTTTCTAGTAGCCTCTCTTCTCAGATTAATAGCTTAACCACTTCTTTGGTGGTTTTCGAGCCCTGTTTGGCCCATGTTTTGTTCAAATACTGCCAACATATAAGCAGAAAAGGGGTATTTAAATGTATTGCACGTGGCACTTAAAGCCTATGCTGGACCTCTAAAAAATGGCGGAACCTAAAAAAGTTTCACTGCCAACTAATGACTGAAGGTTTGGGGAACACTTATATGCATACAGTTGAAAATCGTCCAGGGCCTCTTAACTGAACTGCTACATAGATGCGCCACTATGCGTTCATAGATCGGTCGGACCGCCCCACGGAGGCATAGGACCGGGCGGAGACCGGCGCGCCCTCCAACAGACTTACACATAAACGACCGGCAAGTAATGAGTACGGAACACATCAACTCTTTCTTTGTTGAGCTTCACGGAGGCAGTTCGAGGGCGACCGCTATGAAGCTCATCTTGGATACTCGTTCCCCATCTCCGAAATGCTTCACCCATTTCTTAACACTGCAGAAATCTCAATATACACGCTGAAGCTTGAGGTGAACTTCAGCAGGAGATTTCTCTCCTTCCACAGGAGGTACAAAGACAACATGCTGTCCAAATGAAACAATTATATCCGCCATTTTTGAAAAATTGCCTATAGTCATATGATAGGAGCTAATGACGCCACAATCTGACAAAATGTGAGTAAAACCTGGAGATTACAATCCTGAGGTCATTTTTGTTACATTGTTTGAATTTGAAATTTCACATAATTCAAATAATCACAGCAAATTGTCGGGAAAATGTTGTTTCTAGCGGCATCGAATTATTTTCTTACTGCGTTTCTGTCTATTGTGTGGTTTCTCAGTTAAATGAAAATACAATGAGAATCGTACTTCAGAGAGTGTTTACTGAACATTCACGATATTTAATTTTTGATGACAATATCTCAAATGTTTTATTTTATCAAAATAGAAACAGTCTTCATTTTTAGTAATGGTTAAGGCCTATTCTTGTCATATCCATACCACAGGTGGCGGACACTGATGGTGCATGAAATAGTATAATTGGGAAAAAAGTTTGGGAAGCAAATAATAATAAATTAATTAATTCAAAATAAATAAATAACTTTCTAGCCCTAAGTTTAGGTTACCTCCCCGGCATTCACCAGTTATGAACTCCAAGCAAAACCTACTTCATGTAAAGTGTAGTTCGGTGTTTTCTTGAAAATGTTCATACTGCAGTTCTGTGTGTATGTGTGAAATATTAAAGTTTATTTTATCAGCTTTTTATTCTGGAGCAACAGTTTTCCTTGTCCGTTCACTAACACACACGAACACAATCTGTTTTTTCCCTCGAATAAAAAAAAACATACTGTTTACCTTGAAAGATGAACACGAAGGGGTTGCATTTTTAGTGAAGCTACATGGCATATTTTTGGATTAGCATCTTAATTGATCTACTCATATTAACCGTGTTTGTACTAATTGCCACGCGTGCTCTATTTGCTACGTCAACTGAATCAGTCACATCTAAAGAGCATTTTAAGTGAGCACATTATGCTTTTTTCCTTGCGTTTTTATTTATGCTATGCATATCTGGGGTAATGGGCCAGGAGTTCACAAAGTATTAATTTTACAAAACAAATCGTACTTCGTACAACAACATACTCAACATGTGGTGCCCACAAACAGCCAATATTCGTTCAAGAATTCACACTGCCTCTTAACATCTTCTTCCTCTCGTAGATTAGACCTTAGTCTCTTCCGGTTTCACTCTATCTCTCCATCTCTTTCTGGAATCCTTATTGGTTGATATTTCAGTTTTATTTTAGGAATTCCATTTTTTGACATTGGCTCCAAATGATTTAACCAAGTATTTGTATCATGTGTTAAGTTACTAGATACGCATTCAATATTTATGTTTTCTCTAATAGTTTCATTTCAAAATCGGTCTTGTAGCCTACTTCCTTTTGCTGATCTTAAGTATCTTATCTCTGCTGATTCAATTCTTTTTAAACTCCTTTTGTCCACAGTCTACCTTTAGTGTATGCCCACGACAAGAAGGCTAGAGGGGAATGAAGGGCAGAGGGGGCTTGAACTGTGTATCTACTCCGGTACCGGACCTGTTTACTAGGAAATGAGTGTATGAGAGTGCATATTTCTAGCTATAGGTGAGTTATGTGACTACATTGTGTATTTTAAACGAGCCTAGCATCCTTGTCATACTCGGAAACTAGGCATAAACACCGTGCGGGAAGCACAAAATGATTACGCTACACATTCCTAAGACTTGCCTTCTTGTCTTGGGCACACAGTACATATATACATTCTTTTGTTGGACTCTGTATTGTATAGAATAGTGTCATCTCAGCTAATTTTCAGTAGAGTAGATGCTTATGTCAGGAACACTAGCTCAGGATCTTGTGCCCAATAGAAAAGAATGTAAGACATACCATAACGTTTTATTTCGAATATATAAAAACACTGAAAGACATCAATAAAGTTCTAAGTAATCAATGAATGTGCAACTAACGCAATCTTAAGACGATTGTCTGCCTATAATTGGACTCGAGTCCTAATTACCCAGCTTGATGAAAGGAGGATTTAAGCAGCATCCTCTACACTTGCACCAACCTAAATCTGGGCTCTGTGATGCTAAACGTAGATGAATAGGAGCAAATAAAATCATTTGTAAGGACATAAGCCTTTTGTGTTCTTGAGAAAGGGTTTAAAATCGCTAATGAGCAGGTGAAGTTCTTCGTCATAAATTTCTAATTCACACACAAAAGCGATGCGAACGGTCTCATGCTACATCTTCCCTAATGATCCTGGAACTAGTCCAATTCCTTTGTGATCCTAGTTCAGATATGACGAGAAGTCCAACAATTCAATGAAATTAAAACAGCACAAAGGTGCTTCTAACTAATTCTCGATAACCTCACTGCCAATTTGCATCATAAACAGCACCAAATATAAAGGTTTTCTTTAACATAATGTGACAATACACGTTATGCAAATATGTTTATCATGTTGTCCATAGTTATTTTAAGATGCATTAAACAAACGTATTGTTTTTCTAATGTTTAACTTGTTTTATGTTCGATTATGCTGAAACAAAACGGACCTCCTTAAGTTCAAACTTTCATTAAAAGTCTGACCTTCATCCAATCGGACAATTCAACAATCATTACAACACAGGTGTTCCACCAATTAGAGAATTCCCATTCAGCAATGGCAAAGCCCAATATCGATTAATTCTCGAAACGCAACTAGCGCGAGTTTAGAAAACGCTAAAATGTCGGACACTGACAGCGAGACACAATTTACTCCGCCTAAGTAAGATGCAATTTATACAAACACACAAATTAACCTCAATACGGCATTAGCTTCCAAGAATATTGCACTAAGAACAGTCCCGCAAATTAATTTCACTAATTGCAAAATAAATAACTTATGAAGTTTCGTCTGAAAACCAATATATTCAATTTGCCTTCTATTTTTTAATGTTCCATAGCATTCCAAGGTTATCATTTTCATCATGCAGCTGTGATGTGCTGGAAACGAATCAATCGTTTAGCGCCTGCACAGAACTCCAGATATCAGGTGATGCAATATGTAGGTCATTGTCCCTGGTGAGTGTGTAACATTTTACAATACTTCTACTATAAAATTAAGTATATGGTCGAGTATAAACTATCGTATGAAACTTAACTATAATGGTAATTAAGACGCTCATATGATGCTAATATACATGTGTCCCAAACTTAGACCGAAAAACTTTGGGAGCTGATAGATAACATTATTTTTAACACTTTTTCCTAAGGAAAGTTGGTGTTTTTTATTTTTTATTTTTTTTTTGAAAAAAAAAAAAGCTGCGATACTTCGTTTCAGCGCTAGACGAGTTAATGTCGTAGATTACTGCCTCCCACCCAGTTTAGGTATATACGGCAAAATCAACAATGCAAATTAGAATTGCATTTATCTTAGTAAGGGACACAATCTTAATGCAAGAAACAAACACAGAACACATAAACAAGACACAAACATCTCATTGTTTACAGCTAACCAATTGCAGTAATTGTAGTGTTTAACGCCCGCTTTTACTACTACGGCACCGCAGGCGGTGACACTGATGATACATGAAGATGGAGCACCGGTGGAATGAGATGGCGGGGGAGTACCCGGAGAAAACCCGCCCTGACGCCGCTTCGTCCACCACGAATACCACATGCGGGTCCCTGGGATCGAACCCGGGCCGCCTAGGTGGTAGGCGAGCGCGCTAACCGCTCGGCCACGGCGCCGCCATAACCAATTGCGATACAGACTTTTAATATACTTCAATTTGAAACACTCTGTTCGCAAATATATGCAGGGTTACACTTACTCTTATACACACTATTCTTGTAAATGCTTATTTCTCTATCATTTCAGAAATCATTATTATTTTCAGAAATTATTTTAGTGCTAATTTTCCTGTAGGTGCAAGGGAAATATGGAAATACACTAGGCTTTAAGCGATAGTGAAATGCTTTAAGAGCTGGTTGCTATGCGATGCCTTTCAAATTCCGTTCCCTTTACAAGACCAAGGCATAAAAAGGAATAACATTTATATTTGAGAAAAGTATAGGTGTTGGCAAATTCAGATAAATAACAAAGAATATCTCGGAAATGGCTCATTCAAAAGAGAGAAGTATCAGACAAAAATTGTGTGTTTTAACGGGTTCCGCGTGTTTATATTTAGTAAGCCTTTGTTTCTTAATGTTTACCATTTATGCAAAAATCGTCCACAATAATGTCTTCTGGGGACATTCCCAGAAAATTCAAGTTATATTACTTAAAATTGCCATGGACTTGTCTGTTTATGTCAGAAACTGGATACTGACTGCCAGGTTGTGAGTCCACACGTCACAGGCACGAGTTGGTTCATCCTGCGACTGAAGGAGTGGAGTGGGGAACAGCAGCTAATTACACGCTGATGTACACAAATACCCATGCCGCGGTCCAGTACGCGTCGGAGCACCGAAGGCAAACGTTCTAGGGACCTTGACCAGAGGACCAGCTGGTGTCGAGTAAACAATTGGCGCTATAGACCTTAAGGAAAAGTGATATATCTGAAGTACTTGGACAGTATTGTACCCTTGCATACAACATTTGTCCACTGTTGTCAACTCATACACCGCCACTGACGTTAACAACCACAGCAAGCACTGTCCTTTTCAATTTATGAAACAACAGCAAAAGTTAGGCCATTTTATACCTTCGTACCGGACACACTTTAAAGGAATTTGCCTTTTACCAATAAAACAACATGCATTGGAGAGCCAAAGAAATGTTATTGGTGAGGAAATTGACTAGGCTTGTTCCATTTAATACAAATATTTATGAAGTAAGATAACACATTGTTATTAATAAATCGTGTACTTTTGCATTACATTCCCATTAAAACACTGTTGAGATTGAAAACAATATCTTTTAGCTATAAAGCCTTACTAAAGAAAGAGTTGACTTCAGGATTTTAAAACACGCAACCGGAAACCATAGTTGTTCCATTAACGATGTCTCCGATTCGTACTTTGGAGATTAGGAGTTAAGAATCGTCAGACTGAATGGACTCTAGTAACAACTACAGCACCACACATAGGCCATAGTGGGAGCGTTGTGCTTTCAAATTGAGCCATGGGAGGGAGGGATGAAAAAGAAAGGAATCCGACATGACACTAATCCTAACGCCGGTTGACACTGAATTAGCCACCCCAGACCTAGGGCTCCCGGGAATAGACGAGACAGCTCCTAAGAAGAACTGGTAGCCCAGCATCCCGCTAAGCGAGCCAAGAAGAAATCTTTACATATCGCAAACACCGTCGTTCTGCCGCAACACACCCACCGCCGTCACTTGGTCCTATAATGCTGAAACACGTTAAAGAAAGCGATGGGGAACTACCACAGCATTCGTACGAAAAAGTCCATAGTAACAGAAACCAGTCCAATGGGAATCGATCCAACACTTCCTGGATGCGAGCCTCACACGTTACCACGGTGTCATTTCGTTTGGCCAATGGAGGTTGATGGGCTCATGCCATCAAATACAAAATGGTGCTAATCTTGCCCCTTTATTATCCAAACCTTGAGCTGTCTCTACCGCCGTCTTTAAAAAATTCGTTTCCTTTAATTTAGACATCATCGATTCAAAATGGTTCTTGGGAAAACCGATCAGTTTGTACACGTGACCGTCATATCACATGTGCTTTACATCTGAGTCATTATTTCACTTGCAAATGCAGATAGGCCTAACAACACTACCGCTTCTGAAAAGGAGTACTCAATACTTTAAAAACACTTCACCTAAATATGAAGATGTACAAGATGTTTGTCATAGAAAGCTTTTAATAAAACTGCACGCGCAGATTAACTACTCTGCCCCGAAACTTTTATTTATACTCATGAGTGGAAAACTGGTTAAGTAAAAAGTCTTCTCTTTCAAGTAATGGCAGATAATTTTCCTCGCAACCCCATCGAGCTTACACGCTTCAAGTTGGAGATTAAAATAGAGAAGGATTAAAATAAACAGCAGCCCTTAATAATTTATGAGCATAGATGGCCCACGTTTAATCAGTCCAATTATTTTTCCCGTGCTTCATAATAAAAAATGTAAGTACTTCACGTAGCATCTAATTTTTTTCGAAAAGCTTCTTAAGCGCTCCACTTACATAATGCTCCTTAGCGTTCTTGAAGCTTAAAAGGAATAAGAAATAAAGTAACAGCTCCTTACTTCAGAGTAAGACTCCTTAACTCAAAGGTTACGTGTGCCAAAAGAAGAGGATGCTATTAAGAAGCCCCGGTTCTTTGGAAGAAGACATTGTCCTTAGAGCGTATCATTAATCACAATTTTATCCACTCGACCGTGTTCACCAAGGACAGTTATCACCACGTACAGTCCTGTTTTCCGACCACGAGAACATCAGGGAAGAAGCTGTGTGCTCTGTCGGAGTCTGTGAGCATTTTATAGAGATGACGTCTAAAAACCAATATATTCAGTTTGCCTTATATTTTTGAATGTTCCATAGCATTCCAAGGTTATCATTTTCATCATGCAGCTGTGACGTGCTGAAAACGAATCGATCGTTTAGCGCCTGCACAGAACTCCAAATATCAGGTGATGTCATTGTCCCTGGTGAGTGTGCAACATTCTACAGTATTTCAACTATAAAATTAGGTATAAGAGCGAGCTTAACCGTATGAGACTTAACTATAATGGTAATTAAGACCCTCATAAGAAAATTAGGAAACGAGCTCGTTACCTAATATACAGGTGTCCCAAAACTAGACCGACAAACTTTGGGAGCTGATAGATAACATTATTTTTAACACTTTTTGTTAAGGAAAGTTAGTTTTGCTGCGGTGCTTCGTTTCAGCTTTATTTATATATATATATAATTAACGTCGTCCAACTTTGTGTCATCTCGGACGAATGAATGAAATGAAATGGATGAAATGATGCTCAAATGAGCCCGAGGTCCACGGAGCTTTAAGTTACCCGACATTCGTCTTCTCAGGGTAGGGAAAACCTCGGAAAAAAACCTTACCCGGATAACTTACCCTAAGCGAGATTCGAACTCGCGACCCCTTGAACGTGAGGCAGACACGCTAACCATCACGCTACCGAGGCGGGCGACGAGTTAATGTCGTAGATTACTGCCTCCCACCCAGTTTAAGTATTTACGGCAAAATCAACAATTAGTATTCTATTCGATCCAAAATTGCGATGTCGAAATTTCACCGGAAATATATATTTAGAGGCCCCTTGATTTAAAAAAAAAGAAAAACATTTTTAGGAAAACGTCCGTTTGTGCGTCTGTGTGTATCGGTCTGTGAAGATAATAACTAAAAAGAGAAAAGTCAGTTAAACACCAAGGTTGGTATTAGAGTTTATCTTTCAAGGATGCGACACGAAGATATTGAAGAAAATTCCTCCACCTTAAACTACCCTTTGCATGGAAAATTTTCTCAAAAATCTCTAACGATTTTGATTAAAATAACATATTTTTTATGGCAAATGAAATGTATACTTTGAATTTTCTGTCCCTAGTCCATGCAATTCTGTTTACCCTTGATGACTTTTGCATAACTGGTAAACTGTAAGAGATAGACCAAATCTTACTGTCCAAAATGTGTAGATCTCGTTAAAACACATAAGTTATGTCCAAATGCAGTTTTTTGTGGAGTGAACCATTTTGGAGATATTCCTTTTTATCTGTGTGAGTTTTGGAAATGGAAGGTCGTTGGTCACTTTTTATATCTTAGCCGTGCAAAGAGAACGGAATTTCAAAGCTTTAATATAGAGATCGGCTATAAAAGATTTGACTATCGCTCAAAGTCTACTGTATTCCCATATTCGCCTTGCATCTACAACAAAAGCAGCAATACGATAATTTCTGCAAATGTTTATCTCGACTAACGTGAAGAAGATAGACAAATAAGAGTTTGTAAGGTTACTCGGTACAAGAGTGGAGAAAGTCATACGAGTGCAATGCATCAGATGTTTCTTCTAAACGTTTGCACAAAATCATAGTTATCTGCTAACTTTAACATAGTCTACAGACTTTCGTGATATTACAACTCACAACTGCTTATTTCTTGTAACCTTGACTCAGTCCTTTCACTGTTCTTCACTTACTCTATCTCTCATACACTAACTCGGGAGATACAAACACTCGACGCTCGTTCAATTTTCACTTCAACGGGGATACCTTTCACGACGATCGTAACACACGCGTGCACACACACACACACACACACACAAGCACACCCGCACACACACACACACCTGTCTCGCACTCACTGAGACACTGGCAGGCTCATGTCTGTAAGTCTCTCCTCCTCTGCTGTTGCCTCGCCTCCTTATATAGTGGGGATAATGTAACACGGACCTTTCGCGAACTTCTTCAAAGAAACTGGGCGTCGGATACTTCACAGGAGTGTCCTGCAATAGACTATAATGTATATGGCTATTAATCATGATAAGAGCTGTGTATGACAAACTGAATGCACACACTACCTCTTTCTCTTTCAGCCAATACGGTCGAAAATGTAAACATGTATTTCTTTTCTGCGCCATTGTGTATCCTCTATTTGGTTTTGTTATTTAGCAAAAGGAGTGTCACACCCTTGCACCGTGGACTAAAGCAACCAATGAAATTATCAAGGCTTCGTATAGCGATAAATAATGTGACGTAGACACAAGGCGCAGTGAGATTTTCTTTGGCGTTCTGTGTACATACCACTGTTAGTTTGCAATTTTAAATCTATGCGATTATTGTCAATGGAGAGTGACAAATTAAACGGGAACACCGGCGGTGCCGTTTCCTGTTTTTCGGCTGCTGAAACTCTTATTTTATCAGTGTTCAGTGCAATAGTTGTCTAAAAACACAAGAGTATTACATCGAATGTCTTATAACACACGAGCCCAAATGCAGTATATTCACAGTGCTTCTTACTGTGCACATTGCACAAGAGAGAAATGTCTGGGCAGAACTTCGCTTCCACACCAGTAGATTAAACTAGGAGCACCGCGGGAGTTGTGGGAAATCGATTGCGTCAGATGTGATATATAACCATTTTGTTGGGTTTTTCATGGTATTTCAACAGGTAAGTTTTCTTCGGGAAGTTCTCCGGAATATTAGAGTGCGCACCAGTCTAGTGACACGAATAGCAATGATCATATTGTACCTACGTTTTTACATCATTAACCACAAAAATCGTAATTTGTTGCATGTACGTATATACTGTAACAAAATGACAATTTGACAAATCGGCAAATCCCACTCCTGACACCAGTGTGACAAAATCACAAAATCCAGTCCGGTTACTCTTCTATCACTTTATTGTCTTCTAAAATTTTATAACAAATACAAAGTTTTCTTCTCGTCGTTAGCATAATCTACAATCTTTCATGCTATCATAACTACAACTTTTACTTCTCGTAACCTTGTCTCAGTCCTTTCAGTGTCTTTGTTCACCTTCTCGGACTCTCTCTGTCTCTAATTATGAAGATCCAATCACTCGACGCTCGTTAAATCTTTGTTACGACGTACCACACGCCCAGCTATCTTGCACTCACTGGTACACTGACCGACTCATGCCTGTAGCTCAAACTCTCTCTAATTTTGTCTCTCTGCTCTTTCCTGACCTTCTGATATAGAGGGCATGATGTCACAGGGACTTTTCGCGAACTTCTCAAACACGCCAGTGATGATGCAGCGAAATCTTTCTCAAAGGCTCCGGTAACACTTGTATTGCCGTTTCATTGTTGTCATGTGTTCGCTCACGTGAGTGGTATGGACAAGCTGGACCTTGCGCCAGCATGGTATGCACTGTGAAATAGCTTGGCTCCGTCCATCCTTTGTTGTGTGCCGAGCCCGGCGTCACAATATTTATTCACTGTAAATGTAATTCTACCCGATGGTAGAATTACATGTACAAATTATGACGATAACGAATAAGTGCATAAACACTAATACGAGTAATAAATTGTAATAACAATTGTAATAAATTGTGATATAAAGAACGTTCTATCTACAAATGACATTATAGCTGATACCGAAATTATGGGTTCAGTAAGTAAACAATTTACAACGGAATTAATAAATGAAGTAATTATAATCATAACTGATTACCGATAAATAATTGATCACATCAGGGTGAAAATCAAGAGACATTAAACAATGCAGAAATTATATAGCAAATGCATTCACAACTATCAGTGGGGGGGGGGGGGGTTGAAAGGAGTAGCGTCATTTCCTGGCTTGGATGGAGTTCATTCTGGGTTCATCGGAGCGCCTGAGGAGTAGAATGGAGTTGGATTACTGAAAGCAACCGCCGCGATTTACAATACCGCCGGGAAGTATATTCATCTAAGTCTGCAAACAAAATACAAGTTATATTAACCAGTGAGTAATTACGTAGTTTATCATCGGTCAGCAACATCTCACTTTTAATTACTTGAAATATTCACTAAAAGACTCTTATAGCAAAAGTCTGTGTCTTCTTTTCTGAAAATCATACCCACGCATACCCTGGGAATAGGAATCTCATTGCTCGAGCTGTAGCCAGAGAAAGGAAGGACTTTAAGACATCGTGAAGGTATAATCTTCACTAACGCCCACAATAATTCACCACTGCATCATCAATATGTGGCTTAGATAGGGTGCATCAACGTGGAGTATTTTCACGCTTCAAACTGCTGTATCAACGAGCAGCTTTCAAACATTTGCTACCTATTTATGTTTTTGTAATATAACAGCTTTTACCTGCGGCTTTGCACATTAAGTTATAGATTTTGCACCGCTTTAGTCTCATTGCCACACTCTCGAATTCGTTCGAACAGTCGTCTTATTTATAAATATTGCACTTGTTGCCTGCTCTGTAAAGTGCATTAATGCTTGGATATAGCTTCTAAAATAACCTTATAATTATGTATAATATTTACATACATAAAGAATCAGGATGAGCATCGGAAAACAGAGCTTTGTATGAAAGTTTAATGTGATTTCCAAGTGTGTCTGCTCGACATACATAAATATCTACATATTGTGAAAACGTGTAAATCTTCTATCCTTGGGAAGATATTCCACACAGTGAACTCTCACAAATAGCTTCAGGGCTTTCCTCACTACAGAGACAGACGGTCTTTGATCAAATGTTAGTCTACTTCATTTAAAAATAGTTTAAACCGTTATAGATAACCATCTTCCTTGAGAATACTATACCAAAATGACAATTTGACGAATCCTGCTTCTGACAACAGTGTAACAAAGATGACAGAAGTCCAGTTCAGTTACTTTTTTCTCACTTTATTTTCTTCCAAAACTGAATACACAACAGTTCTCTTTTACTGACGTTAACACAGTTTTCAGTCCTTCATAATATTACAACTCACAACTGTTGTCTTCTCGTAATGCAATTTTGTGCCTTTCAGAGAAAAAGAAGCGGAAGATAGAAGAGAGTGGGCTATCTTCGTGAAGGAGGCATTAGCTATACTTTAAGAGTTGTACGTCACATGAAGAAGAAGAAGAAGAAGAATAAGAAGAAGTTCTGTCTTTGCCAACTAACTCTGACGACACGATCACTCAACACTCATTAACTGCTCCACTATTTCCCTTTCGACGAGACGGTTCTCTCACGATGACCGCACACACACACACACACACACACACACACACACACACACACACACACACACACACACGCACACACACACACAAACTAAAAACTGACTACTCCACACTCTCGTTGCCTCGCCTCCTTGTATAGCGAGTATGACGTAACACGGACTTTTCTTGAACTTCGCTTTTTCTAGAACCTCTACAAATACGCCACCCGCCGGGCACTTCGGGCAGCCTGAACTTAAGTGCCTTTGATACGCGCCGTGCGTGATATGTGGTGTGAGGTAGCTTGACCCGACCGTTCTTTAACGTGCGTCGTGGCCGGCGTCACAATATCAAACACTGGACTTTTATAAATATTGAAGATCTCTTCTAGTGCGCGTCCTCCAATATGTTGATCAATCTACTGCTCCAGTGGTGAACTATGTGATATTTCTCGGAATATACATGTGATGATAAGCAACATTAGTTGACTGTAGACTAATAAATGATATACTTGAAGTGAGTTCTTGTTTCATCACTAGAAACTGTGAAGTATTATCAACGTGAGGGGAGGGGAGGGTAGGGTAGGTGTGTGCTGGAAGAAACTGGAGGAGAAACTCCCTCTCATTAGAGCTCAAAGGAAATTTCAGATGAGAAACTGATACACATTGTCAGATAAACGGATGTGTATGCATGATAGTTTTCTAACAAGATACCAGATATCGGTATCTTGATGTATCGAGTCAGCGGTTGCATATCTTCTACCACAACATATGAGTGTAAGTTTCACTACAACAATTTCTAAGTTGTAATTCTGGTAGGTTTGCATCAGTTGTGGAGGTTATTACATCTGTTGCACCGGGATTTACCGCTCTCACTGGCTACCCTCCAGTGAAATTAAACTGGTGACAGCACCAAGAAACGATATAACACACACAAAATGTTTTGTTTCACCACCACTTCAAATCAGAACAATTCCAGGCGATATACATCAGTTTTAAATTTATGAGCAGATTAAGGTTTGTTTTTTCAGATAATGAAAAACAATTCAACTAGAATGAAATATGCAGGGATAATGTCCGAATCAATTGTTGCCATGGTATAAACATTTCAAATTATTGTGATGCCGGACGCAGTATACAACAAGGGAATGATGGGGCTAATCTACTTCACACCACATTCCAGGCCGGCGAGCAAACAAAGGCCCAAGGTCAAAATTTTCCTACACCACTCACGCGAGCAAACACTTGACTAACAACAATGAAGTGGCTACACAAAAGGGTTTCCGAAGTCTTCAAGAAAGATCTGGCTGCGTCATTGGAGGTCAAGATAAGTCCGTGTGACGTCATCTATATAAGGAGGCGAGGAAACAACAGAGGAGTTGGTTACAATTAGAGACACATCGGTCATTGTGTCAGTGCGTGTGTAGGTGCGTCGTAAGTAAGATTTAACGAGCGTGGACTGATTGCATCGTCGTAGTTAGTGTATGAGGGACCGAGAGAGACCGAGAAAGCGAACAAAGACACTGAAAGGAGTGAGACAAGGTTAGGAGAAGTAAAAGTTGTGAGTTATGATAGCACGAAAGATTGTAGATTGCACTAACGACGAGAAGAAAAAAGTGTATTTGTTATAAAATTTTAGAAGACAATAAAGTGAGAGAAAAGTAACTCGCCTGATTTTGCATTTTGTCAAATTACAATAAAGTAAATGAATATTCCTTAGAAACGTTAACAACTTAACAAGGAAGTCTAAAAGCTCAAATGCTCTACATCTATATCAACAAATTTTCAAAGAATTCTAACGAGCAGCAAAATGAACCCACACATGAACGTTGAAGGTGAAGGACTTGTAGTGGAGTCCAAAGGGAGAATATTTAAAATTAATATCAATTTTTTTCGGCATTTTGCTTTACTACAGTAAACCACACACGCAGGTGCATATTTTAGAACTTTGTGGAAATAGGAATTTTTGCTTGAAACGCTGTCGTAATATTCTTACTAATACTGAAAACGAAGGGCAAAGTATACAGCTAACAGTCTAACTAGGTAGACAGAAACGGAAGTCATTCTTGGAATCAGCACGAAACATATTCCAAGGGGACGTAATATACACTGATGTGAATATCTCACTTTTGGAAGCTGCTCCTCCGAAGATCGGATAAACTTTTCAGGAATAAGTAACCACGCTTGACTACGCTGCATTTTCCTTTAGTATAATGAGGATCTGAATATTTTTATTAGAGGTAGGAGTGGAATAAGGAGGAAGCTTTACCATTTCCTGCGAAAAAGGACGTGAACGCTTGTGTATGACTATATCCGACGAGGTTACACATCGGTGACACGATGTGGAGTGAGCTGGAAAACAATCATCCCGCCTCACTTCCCTTTCCGGTACGGAGCTGCCTAAGCTTCTTGGGACACGGAAAAACCGATAATTGCCACAGCCTTAGATAACGATTTGTGTGAGGTTAAGAAAGAGTGTGGAATGGAGGTTTCTGAGGGAAAGAAACCAGGAACACACAACAGCGGAATTAAAGTCTGAGAGATATAGGATGGCAATGATGTAGTTTGGTGATACGATTGCTATTTGACGTGCATAGGAAGTGGCCCATTCCCGTAGTTTGCAATAGTCCCGTAACGTTTGCACCTTTAGACTCCACCCAGCGGGTACCGGTTCTCTATGTGACTGGCCTAAAAAAAGTCAGGGACACAAAAACAAACCACTTAACGAGCGATGTCCAACGTTTGCGAAAGAGGGGAGTTTAGGTTTACCTTCCTCCAATATACGCGAACTTTGCCCCTCTTTAACCCCCAGCCGTGCAATGTTTTGCAGTGTAAGGTTGGTTATATGTACTTGCGTTTGATGAACGAAAGCACTTTCAAATGTTATGCGCTATACATCTGTTCATTAGTGACTTGTTTCGTGCAGAAAGTATGTGTTAATTTTCTTGTAGGTGCAAGGGAATACAGTAGACTTTAAGTGATAGTGAAATGTTTTAAGAGGTGGTTGCTATGCTATGCCTTTGAAACTCCGTTCTCTTTGTAAGGCCAGGAGGTAAAAAACGAATAACATATTCCTATTTGAAAAAAGAATAAGTATTTTAAGCTTCGAACAAATAGGAAAGAATATCTCGGAAATAAGTTCACTCAAAAGAAAAACGAAGTATTTGAGATTAATTGTGTGTTTTAACTAGATCCACATTTTTTTAATCAGTAAGTTTTTATCTGTCTCTTACTGTTCACCATTCTTGCAAAAATCATCCACAATGAAGAGGTCATCTAAGGATATTCTCAGGAAACTTAAGGTATAACTTAGAAACTGGCATGAAATCGCCCGTTTGTGTCTGCCATTGAGTACGAAATGTGTGCTTGTAAGTTGATTCACCCTCCAACTGAAGGAGGGAGTTGGGGAAAAGCGTCTCCAAGGAGAGAACGTTGGGCATCACTGCTCAAGACACTTGGTACAGCGCCATTGGTCTTCTTACTTCCCGGTACAAATCTACAAGAGTGTTCATTTTGCCTCTAACATTGAAGCACTGCAGTTGTTCACATGCTCCCAGTCCATAAGTGAGTCTCCTTCCCCACACAAGCCCATGGAGGAGCTGGGAGACAATCGTGTCCAGTGGCGATCCTTACCGCACTCATCCCGGATAATCTGGTATCTGGTGTTTCTCTGTCACGAGGACGGACCACTCTTTATTTGAACTTTGTTGTCTGAACTCTTCGAACATGTTCTCTTTGAATGATTTGTTTATTTATAATTTAGCTGAATTGAATGAAAGTGTAGGCACCATTGATGGAGTAATTTTTGTACCCTTTTTACTTTCTCTACCACATATAGTAAAGTGGAGGAAGTATTGTATTCACCCAAAAATTCGATATCGAGATATACGTTTTGAGGACCCCCTGAATCCAAAGAAGCATTTTCAGAAAAAGGTCCATGTGTGCGTATATCGGTGTGTCTGTCAGTCTATGGACAGCATAACTCAAAAACGAAAATTCGGTTAAAAACCAAAGTTGGTATTCAAGTTTAATGATTTTTGAGGATGCGATACGAAGATTTTGAAGATAATTGCTCCAGCCTAAACTAGCCTTAACATGGAACATTTTTCGAAAATTTTTATTTTCTTGAAAATGTCTCTAACGATTTTGATTAAAATGCCATATGTTTGAGATACCTTTATGACAAATGAAGTGTATGTCTTGAATTTTCTGGCTATAGCCCATGAAGTCCTGTTTACTCTTGGTGACCTTTGCATAACTGTAAACCATAAGAGATAGAGCAAATCTTACTGTACAAAAAATGTAGATCTTGCTACACATTTTTTTCTGAATAAATTTTTTGTAGAGTGAACCATTTCGTAAATATTCCTGCTTATTTGTGTAAGTTTTGGAGAACTTCTGTCAAATGGAATATCGCTATTCATGTTTTTGTATGCTAACCCTGCAAAGAGAACGGAATTTGAAAGCTTTAAAAGACGACCATCGCTCAAAGTTTACTGTATTCCCATATTCCTGTTGCACGTGCAACAAAACGAGCAATATGATAATTTCTGCAAATGTTTTTCTCAACTAACACGAAGAAGGTAGAAGAATAAGGGTTTGTAAGAATGGTTAGTACAAGAGTGGAGAAAGCCATGTGAGTGCGACACATCAGATTTTTTTTTTTTTTTTTTTTTTTTGTTCCTATTTTGCTATAAGGTCGGCTCTCTCATTGCTTTGAACTCCACAATAGGATGGGATCCATTGAAACCTTACATCCTTCCCCGCTCTGTGTACGTGTTTTATTGAAGTTATGAATGGTGTTATAATCGACGTGAACTGAAGGAATAATTCGGCTACCGATTCTGTAATACTTTCATTCCTATTAGTACTCAAGGAACGCCTAAACCAATAAAACATATTTCCGCGATTAGAGGAAGAGGTTTCCTTCATAACATGTTTTATTTTGCACTCAAATTCAAGGAAGCACTGCCTTAACGATACTTTGCTATTGAAAACATCGACAACTAGCTTGTAATGTTACCCTTGGGCAGTTCGGCAATATTTTAGGAGAGGTAAAGTACCCTGCTAATCTAGTGGAAAATTATAGTAGATGATACGCCATCGCAGCATTCACCCCCTACCGACTAGGAAGAACTACAAAAAAACCCAAGGTCAGAGTGATCGGTTGACAGTATCGAACCCAGGACCTCCTGAATGCAATATTCACACTTTACCAATCAGCCATTTCACTCGGTTGACATATTAAGACATTGTGACGTCGACCACGCGGCTCACATCAAAGGACAACCAAGGTCAAACTGCACCACACTCATGCGAGCAAACACGTGAAAACAATTAGAGGAGCAGAATCAAAAGCCGTTTTCCAGGTTTTTCATGAATCTTTGGCCACCGGCAAGTTTCAGAAGGTGGCGAAGTTCCAGAAAAATCTGGCTATGACATCGCCGGTATAGAAGCATGCGAGACGCAATACAGTAGCAGGTTTTGAGAGAAAGGCGACTTGGTCGTGTTCAACGAGATAGCTGGTAAGTGTACCTCGTTGTGAGAGAAGTGCTTAGAGACAGAGAAGAACTGAAAGACAAAAATAAGTAAATAACTAAACAAAATAGAATATAAAGCATATTTATATAAAGCAACGAGAAGACAACAACCGTGAGTTGTAATATCACAAAGGACTTTCTGCTTTAACGTCAGTCACAGAGAACTGTGTTGTTGTGCATTCAGTCAGAAGGAAAAAAAAAAACCTACACCTTCGTTATTCTGTTACAATATAATCTTAACGAAGAAAATAACATTTTTTAAAAATTTTATCATAATTGATAGAATTCTTTTCTGTAGTAATTAAGTAAAAGATGCCCAAGGAGAATGCAGCTGTTATTTATAAGTCAATCAGGAACACCTGAATTTGCATACTACAACCATTTCCAAGGCGAGTCCAACTTCCAAACCACTCATACCAATCGAAGAGTTGAATTTTAATAAACTATTTACAAGCCCACCGGGGTGATCCCTTCGGATCCATTCGCCTCATCCATCCTCCCGGGGAGTCCCCCATCAGGGGCAAGGGCACAAGAGATCGCCTTTCCGTCGAGGTGCCAAGTCCCCTCCACAAGTTGTCATTGAGTCATTGTAATCGTGCGGCCACGCTAAGTGACTGTAGCAGGCTCCATAATTTCTTCTGAAAATATTATAGAAAAACTTAGTGGAACACCGAAATGTTGTTGTAGTGTTTAACGCCCGCTTTTACTACTACGGCACCGCAGGCGGTGACACTGATGATACATGGAATGAAGATGGAGCACCGGTGGAATGAGATGGCGGGGGAAACCGAAGCACCCGGAGAAAACCCGCCCTGACGGCGCTTCGTCCACCACGAATACCACATGCGGGTCCCTGGGATCGAACCCGGGCCGCCTAGGTGGTAGGCGAGCGCGCTAACCGCTCAGCCACGGCGCCGCCAACACCGAAGTGATATTTTGGCATATTTGGTTAGAAAAATCTAGTTTTGGATTTTATTGCAAAAAATACACACCCTAAAAAATATACCTGCGAAGTTTTAATCTCCTAGGGAGGGGGGGGGACACCATTTTTAAAGTGGTCCGCCTCTGTCTCTACCTTCCATTTCAACTTTAAACTCATTTTTCTCGGAAACGATTTTTTTATTACTTTCTCATATTCAAAATCTATCTTCTCCCACAAAAATCTTGCTAGAGACCTAAATTTTTTCCTAATTAGAATATGGCTAATAAAATGTACTATTAGAATTTTGGTACTGCTTATACCCTTTTTTAAAGAAAATAATTAATATAATAATGTGCTATTTTTATGGCATTCTTGCACCTTGCGCTATCTAAATTTTTGTTTAAGAAAAACTATTCACTATATCAAAATTTCAAGACTTTTAAGTTGTAAGTTAATAAGAGATACTATTTTGAAAAATAAATAATATATCAAGAACGTGATTAAATATTAGAATGAAATTTGGTACACACATTTCTTTGGTTACTGGTAATGCCTTCTTCACTTTGGTGTATTAATTTTAGTACTCCCATTTACAGGGTTTAATCATTGGTCTGAAGGCAACAGTTTACCCACTTCAATAGCCACCATTAGTCCCAAGCGTTATTCAGCT
Source organism: Tenodera sinensis (assembly GCA_030765045.1). Taxonomy (NCBI): domain Eukaryota; kingdom Metazoa; phylum Arthropoda; class Insecta; order Mantodea; family Mantidae; genus Tenodera; species Tenodera sinensis. The sequence continues at coordinate 44,544,983 of CM060964.1, read as the reverse complement.
GCCGTAGCACTGTTTTTAGTTTCGTGTTGTGCTCCTAGAATTAAAACACAAATTCTGCAGCGCCTTTCCAAAATGGCGAAACATTTTGTACTTAATACGCCCAGTGATAAAACCGAAGTACCATTGCATGGTGGTACGTGACATTGTTGGGGTAATCTGCTAAAAGCTACAGTTGCTACAGAGAACACTGCAGTCCATCTCTGAAATTAGCTAAAAGTGCTACATCATGTGAGTTTAGTTCATCCATTAACAGGCCGAGCTTGGTTAAATGCAGGCGCCTGTTATACTTGTCTAGTCAAAGTCGTGTCTCTCTACTCCAGACAGTCCAATTTTTTGCGGTTGAAGTGATAAAGCGGAGATACAGGTACGTCTTGAATTGCAGCGTTAAACAACAGCATAGTTCACCGCCTTCAACTTCCATTAATGTTATAAATATCGTGACGCCGGCCGCGGCGCACAACAAAGAACGGTCGGGGTCAAGTTACCTCACTCCACTCACGTGCGCAAACACGTGACAACAATGAGCGCGACCGGTGAAATGGGTTTTCGAGACTATTCGAGAAGTGTGTGGTGGCCGGCGTATTTGCAGAAGTTCCAGAAAAATGTGGAGTTCGAGAAAGGTTCATGTTACGTCATTCTCACTATGTAAGTAGGCGAGGCAGCGAGCAATAGTAGTTAGTTAGGGATATGAGTCGTCACGAAGCCAGTCAGCTTTCAGTTTTGGTGTGTGTGTGTGTGTTTTTTTTGTTTTGTAGTGTTTAACGCCCGCTTTTACTACTACGGCACCGCAGGCGGTGACACTGATGATACATGAAATGAAGATGGAGCACCGGTGGAATGAGATGGCGGGTTTTCGAGACTATTCGAGAAGTGTGTGGTGGCCGGCGTATTTGCAGAAGTTCCAGAAAAATGTGGAGTTCGAGAAAGGTTCATGTTACGTCATTCTCGCTATGTAAGTAGGCGAGGCAGCGAGCAATAGTAGTTAGTTAGGGATATGAGTCGTCACGAAGCCAGTCAGCTTTCAGTTTTGGTGTGTGTGTGTGTGTGTTTTGTAGTGTTTAACGCCCGCTTTTACTACTACGGCACCGCAGGCGGTGACACTGATGATACATGAAATGAAGATGGAGCACCGGTGGAATGAGATGGCGGGGGAAACAGGAGTACCCGGAGAAAACACGCCCTGACGCCGCTTCGTCCACCACGAATACCACATGCGGGTCCCTGGGATCGAACCTGGGCCACCTAGGTGGTAGGCGAGCGCGCTAACCGCTCGGCCACGGCGCCGCCTTGTGTGTGTGTGTGTGTGTGTGTGTGTGTGTGTGTGTGTGTGTGTGTGTGTCAGTTGTGTATGTACAGCCGGCTTCAAATGTTTTCCGAGTCACATGCTCCTAGCCGCGAGGGGGGGGGCGGTAGCCAGGATGGCTTATCTATTAGTTATGCCAGGTGTAATCAAAGGTCAACTTGCCAGCTCATACCTGTCGACAAGAATGAGGGGCGTAATATGTTTGTAAGTCCAAAGAGAATATCATTCCAACATTTCTCTTACACTTCGTCGTAAGAAAGTAATCTCAATGTAAAGAAAACATTAACGTTATAAATCCAAAACGAACTAGCAGCGAAGATGGAAACTAAATATTCGGCACTAGAGAAGTCATATCACTCTATAATGAAATTAAATTTAAAACATTTAAATAATTTGAATATACCACGGTTCTTTTTTTTATTTAATTTCATTTTTAAGCTATTCATGGAGACACACGCATGCGCACTGAAAATTTGCAAATTGTTTAACAAATACTTTGAATGTGCCGGAGGGTAAGGAGCAAAAAAAAAAAAAAAAAAAAAAAAAAAAAAAAAAATATCCGGCACAGTATTGACTTGAAATTTAACATTTAAGATTAAAACATTGAATGGTTGTTTGTCGGAAATAGCAGGAAAATGAAAGTTTAGCGTAACACAAGTAATAGAATTACTGCAAATCGCAAAAGTGCATTTTTCAAAAAACTGAGGTAGCAACCTCTAAGGTGACGACGCAGCTTCTGCCCCTCAACTTTATTGCATATCACCCTATTGTCATTGTCATCGTCGTCATCGTCATCATCGTCATCGTCATCGTCGTCATCATCATCGTCATCATTATGAACTATCCGAATAAGGGTTTTTCCCCGAGGGTTTCACTTAAACTGAGAAGAGAAATGTCGAACTTAAAATCCTATGCACCTTGGGCTCATTTGAGCATCGCTTCACTAATTTCACTCACCCATCGTCCGATATGACATCACGTTGGAGAAAGTTATATAAAAATAACTTTGGTGGGGCACGCCTTTAATCAGTCCTTAAACACAAAACTACCCCCAACACACCCTGTTATATCTGGATACTCTCAGGTGTTGCAAAATGTAATGTTTGAAAATGTTGCATACACTATACCTACCACACGTATTTTCTTTGCCACATAAAACATACTTTAGCTTTACTGAAAAGTGATTATATTTCTTCCAAATCCATAACCTATTCTGTTTTAAGCCATAAAATACAACGCACGTTGAATTTAGTTATGATAATTTTCGAATGCATTTGCAAACAACTTCAATTTCTAAACAAAATATAACAAAGAATGGAAACAACTTAAAGTTTAACTGTAGCAAGTTGGATAACAAATAGCAGTCCAAAGAATATGTTACAAATACAACAATGTCTGCCTCTGTGGCGTAGAGGTAGCGTGTCTACCTCACATTCAAGAAGTCCAAGGTTCGATCTTGGTTAGGGTGAATTGCCCGGGGTTTCCCTCGGGTAACTTTATGTTCTATGGACACCGAGCTCATTTGAGCATCACTTCTACCGTATCAAGCATTCATAGTCCAATATGCCACCAGCTTAAAAGAGAAACTTCAGATACGGGGTGTTAGAGGTATAAGTATAGCTATTTTATTGGTAATTGACGACAGTGTAATGAACAATAACAAATCAAAATTGACTTCATTTGTGAAAGTATAAGTTTACTTATTAAGGTTTCAGGTTTGTTAGTACCTCTAAGTAGGCGTGGTACAGAAGGCTTGACGGTCTCGTGATAAAGCATGGTGTACCGGAACCAAGTTCCAACGCTTTCTGTAAGGCCAACACCTCGCAACACCTAGGCCAGTAGGTCACGCCTTGAGGTGTGAAGCAAACCGGATACTATATACGGCAGGCTTTGTTTACTTTGTGGCGAAGTTAGGATCATGCAAAAAACATCAGGTACTAAACTTTGTGATTGGTTTGTGGGAAAACTGTTAGACGAAGAAGAAAAATATCTAACACGCCAAAGTGGATACATTCTAAGGCACCAATTATCGAAATATTTTGCGCTTATGTCCCTAATAGCCTGTGTGTATATAAGGTATACAGGGTGCAAGGTACTGCTTTGGCCATACATCAACCAGGGATTCTACATTATCAGTGTAGTAAATATGTCCAATACAATTGTTGTCAATAAAGAACACTTTCGCCGAAAAAAAATAATTTGTGCCAAACATTTGGAGTCATCTAGCTTGTTGACGAATGGATATAAATGGTTTATTATTTCACTAACTGTTACGCAAATATTGTGTAAATAATTCTGTAGTTCATTTCTACCGTAATTCGAATGAATTTAGTCAGAACTTAAAGTTGAAATGTCATGCAAAGTTTAATTTCGAATATAAATTTGGCAACGTCAGCTTAACATTACATTGTGACTAAATTCATTTGAATTGAATTAAAAAGACAGCATTGTACACACAAAGTTTGCACGACAGTTAGTGAAATAATAAACCATTCATATCCATTCGTCAAGAAGTTAGATGGCTCAAAATGTCTCACACAAATTATTTTTTTTCAGCGAAACGGCTCTTTATTAACAATAATTGTATTGGACATATTTTTTTTACACTTATGTAGAATCCCAGGTTAACATATGGTCGAAGCACTACCTTCCACCCGGTATACAAAGATAAAAATCTGATGTGTTGCACTCACATGGCTTTCTCTACTCATGTAGTAACCATTCTTAAAAACTCTTATTCTTACATCTTCTTCGTGTTAGTTGAGACAAACATTTGCTGATTTCCTTGTAGGTACATGGGGAATATGAGAATACAGTAGGCTTTGGGCGATAGTCAGATCTTTTAAAGCTTTCAAATTCAGCTCCGTGCATGGTTAAAATATAACAGAATGAATTACGATGTTCCATTTGACAGAAGTATAAGTTCTCCAAAATTCACACAAATAACAAGGAATATCTCCGAAATGGCTCACTCTACAAAAAAAAATGTATTCTAACATAAATTGTGTATTTTAGCAAGATCTACATTTTTGTATAGTAAGGTTTGATCTATCTCTATCTATATCAATCCAGAGTAAATACGACTACAGGGGCTATACCCAGAAAATTCAATATATACATTTCATTCGTCATAAACATATGCCAAACATTTGGCATTTTAATCAAAATCGTTAGACCCATTTTCAAGAAAATGAAAATTTTCGATTTTTTTTTTTTTTTTTTTTTTTTTTTTTTTTTTTTAATTAACGTCCTCCAACATTGTGTCATATCGGACGAATGAATGAAATGAAATAGGTGAAATGATGCTCAAATGAGCCCGAGGTCCATGGAGCTTTAAGTTACCCGACATTCGTCTTCTCAGGGTAGGGAAAACCTCGGAAAAAAACCTTACCCGGATAACTTACCCTGAGCGAGATTCGAACTCGCAACCTCTTGAACGTGAGGCAGACACGCTAACCATCACACTACCGAGGCGGGCAAATATGTAAAGGATAGTTTAGGGTGGAGCAAATTTCTTCAAAATCTTCCTGTCGTATCCCTGAAATACATTAAACTTAAATAACAACTTTGGTTATAACCGACTTTTCGTTTTTGAGTAATGCTGTCCACAGACTGACAGACACAGCCACACACATGGACCTTTTTCTAAAAATTTCTTTTTTTATTCAGGGTACCTCAAAACATATATTTCCGGCGAAATCTCGGCATTGAATTTTTTGGTGGAATACAATACTTCCTCTACTTTAGTATACGTGGTAGAGAAGGTAGAAAGTGGTGGTCTAGGGCTTATGCTTATAGTGCAAGGGTTAGCCCACAATCTTTCTTGGTTATCATTGCTAGTTTTAATGGACATATGGGTCACAGCGCTGCAATTTTAGCAGCATAATTAAAAGCTCAATGGAGAACTCCTCTTTCCCCTTGGCAATATCCAGAGGGTCTGGAGAACATGAAGGACTGTCTTTCTGAAGCGAATAAAGTTTGCAAATGAGTTCATTACTACAAACTGATGATCCGTAATGTCAAGGAGACTACAGACGGGCTGCTTCTCTAATCTCTCATAATGAGCGGATATTGGAAAAAAGGACAGTCAGTTCCCGCGGAGATATTTAGCATTACAGATTCTAGACTTTACCTTTGCACTTTTAGAAATGCAGTTTCTCAGGAGGCACTTTACTCGTCTTCTGACGATCGCTCCAGAAACGTCACTAATAATTAAAAGCCGGGATTGTTTCAGTATGTCGGCGATTATTTGAAAGATAAGTTTAAAGATACAATAGTATCTATCTATGGATTACTAAAAGGTAAAGTTGCATATCACGGAATGGACCCTATGACCGCATTGGGGAAGGGATAACAGAGAGAAAGACTCGAAGGGCAACGAAATCCGGGAGACGTGTACAAGCAATTGGGGCCCTTAACTATACCAGATTCAGGGACTGGGAGTGAAATTTTGGTCAAAATTGTCAAAAAGTTGAAAATTGTTTTGTTTACCTTAAAATATTCCTGGAACACCAGTGCATTTGGATCAGCTAACATTTTTCATATCCCCCACTCCATGTGGCCATTACGGCCCTTTCAAATAGCGCTCTTCCCTTAACGTACACAGGATGCTCCTATATAAAAGCCTGTTTTTCTCAAAACTACATTTCTGCACATTCCAAAAGAAGGTCGCGCCTGAGTTTTGCTTCAAATTCAATGAAAATTTCCAAAAGTATTCATAAATAGCAGCTAAACAAAACTATGATTCAATATTGATGTTATCACTAATATGAATTCCAAAAACATTTTTTTTTGTATGAAAAAAATCAATAATTTTTAAGATTAAATTTTCTTTGTTATTAAAAAATATGTACAGCATAATCAGCAAACGTATTTGAAATATCTCTTCATACAATTGTTACCCTTGTTTTGGAGTACCAGTTCTGCCAATATAAATGAATTTTGGAAAGTCAATAGACGCGAGCTCTATTTTGAAAATGTGCCTATTAAATTCATAAAATAATTTATATATCCTAAACGAATTATTCAACTGTAATGATATTTGGTGTACCTCCTATTCTCATATAGATACAAAGACAGTAAAAATTTCAAAAAAATATATAAAAAAATGTGGAACTTTAAAATTTCACTCCCAGTGTCCCTGAAATCCAACTGAAGGCATTCAAGCCCGTCCACAAGCCCCGAGGCTCTAGGGTCCTTTAAGGGAAGCCCCACACTGAAGGTGGGCCCGTCAGCAGTCCGACCAACGCTAGGGAAAAGCCTTCACAAAGCGCACCACAACCGCCCAGCCGAAACATGTCGAACACCGTCGTCTGGTCCTTCAACCATGAAACAGATGATGATGATGATGATGATGATGATGAAGAAGAAGAAGAAGCATATTAAGGGTAACGGAGACGACGGACAGCAAAGAGAGTAACAGAAGAGGAATCCAGCATTCGCCTACCTATCCAGGAAACCATGAAAAACCTATGGTCAGAGTGGGCGGTTACCGGGAGTCGAACCCAGGACCTACCAATTGGTATGAATAAGCACAGTAGTAAGATAATATTAAGTAGAAAAAATCTGATATGCTAAGTTCATACGACTTTCTCTACTACAAACTTCTTAACGATATCTAATTTTCTGCTTACTTCGTAGGAATTGAGACAAACCTTGACAGAAATAGCTACATGACACATTTGGTTGAAAGTACGAGGGGAGATAGAGGAAATCGAATCGACAGTCAGATGTTTAGAAACCGAGTCACTATTGTTGGTCTACAAACTTCGTGTTCTTTCCTATAATTGTAAAAATACCTCAGATCACCATAACTCATTGTATAATACGTCGAATATACGGTTGTCTAAGCGCGGTGGTAGGACTACGGCTTACCAAGTAGACCCGGGTTCGTCTCCCTTACCTGCGTGTAGGTTTTCTCCCAATGGAAGACCTGGTCCGGGGTGCACTCAGCCTCGTTAGGTCCCTGAGGAGCCAATTAAGGAGCTACTTGATTAAGAAGCAGCGGTCCTCTGGACAGAGGCGTGGAGGGGGGGGGGGGTTCAGAGGTAGGGGGCACAGCGGCCGGGCGGTAGGCCTTGGCCCACCCAGGGCTGTTGCGCATTGCTCAATAACGCAGAATATACGCAATGCTTCACTACCACCATGTTCGCCGTTTAGCATAACCCAAATTGTTTAATCGTGTGCGCATTTCTTGGATTCAACATTAAGGGAGAGAGAAAGAGAGAGACAGAGACACACAGAGAGAGGAAATATGTGTGTGTTACAGAATTTTTCAATGCGAGTCATGCAAAATAATTAATTTTTGCGGAATTATTTAATATTTTAACTCTGCACAATTAAATACGTAATTGTTGAAGCTCGCCTGAAGAGTCAAGCCAATACTGTGGCCCAAGCAGCATTCTGAGTAGTGGAAAATTCTGAAAAAAAAGTATTGAGAAAAGTTGAGTTACATTATCTAATTGTTACACAACTTAAATAATTGTTTTAAAACTGTTGATGTTAAACTATAAGTATACAGCATAACAGTGGAATTTGTAAGTATGATAAAGTGGTTAAACAAGCATATCAAAAGTAAATTTTAAGTGTTTTAAGTCTATACCCATTGTTGTGTGCATACACAAAATAACAATGAATACAGAAAGATGTGCTTGAATAACAGAACTTTTCTGTTGTCCTGAAGTTTGAATGTACCTTTGAACTTGTATCTGTCTGTTTCAGTACTGAGTAAAATGTTTGTAAAGCATATTAGTATTGAGTGCATTTTTGTGACTGAAAGAAGTTCATTCTGCACTGAATTCAAGTAGTTTTCTCACAAATGTACGTGAAGCTAAATCTGCACACGAGTATTTGGAGCTAAACAAAATCTCTGAGGTGTAATGGGAAGTTTTCATTCTCCGTATAATATACTTACTGTCTTTCAAATTTAAAACATTTCTTGAACGAGCAGCAGACCTAGCTCGAACGTTGCAATCCAGATTCAGTTCTGTTATCTGAGCATGCGCAGTAGCCTAGCAGTGTTGCAAACATGTCAGAAGTTCCTTCAGATCTGTCCAACTTGCTGTTCCAACGTTTTGCGAACTAATTCGTAGCCAGTGAAATCGGTTCTTGGCCAATAGCAGGAGCTGCAAATGTTGCACATGCGCAAATCGTATAGACTACTAGCCTACTACGGGTGCGCAGTTATTCAGAGCTTAATGATGGTTCAAGTGATATAGGTCCGTTCCAACAAGTGCTTCTGCAAGCGTTCCGAAATAACACCAACATTTTCTTACGCACATTCACAATCGAGCATGATCTCAGAATTGGTTCGAAAGTTTTGTCATGTTGCAATCCTACTTAGGTACTGCGCATGCCAGAACTGATACTGGATCGTGTTGGAACAAACCTAATATAAACGGTGCTTATCTTACCACGGCTTAGCATCACTTGGAGAGGTTGACTAGGGTTATTCATAAATCTTAGGCGCGGTACAGATCGATGTATAATTTTCAGCGGAATAAGTAGTAAATGATAACCGAAATACTTAACAACGACCAAACATAGCAAATGACCATCCAAAGTCTATATAACAGTTCAAATTATCACACTTAAAACAGTTTTATTGAAGGATTATATTTAAATCTTGATCCCTTTTCACTTCCACTATATGTGTTATGTCGTAAATTGTTGCACTATAAACTAATGTCCATCGTGTCCATCTTGTTTATAAAAGCAAGTGAAGTCAGCCTCTGTTGCCTCGGTTATACTGATTTTAGAGGACTTCAAAGGATATTCTATTTCAAAACTCAAACTGTTAATTAAATTTGGCACTAAGTTTTGAGTGTTTTCTGGAGTAGTACTAATCGTTTGTAAGAAACAAATGTCAAGACTCAGAAATAAAAAAGAAACAAAAGCTAACTTGCTTATAAATACATCTTCCACACCACATCCTGCATTCAATAGAAGAGAATCTGGTGTGAAAGTTATGATCAATAAGTCTTTATCATTTAACCCTAGCAGTATCAAGCCTTATTCCAGAACTTAAACTACCAACGGGGGGGGGGGGGGGGGGGGGGGGTTCTTATTGATTGATCACCACTGGTTACAAAACGTCTCAGTAATTTTTAAAACAAATTTATTTAAAAATTCGGTATTATATCTTGACATGTTTATAAGGGTAATATTCAACATTGTTTAACAATTCCTTTTTTTTTTTTGGGTGAATCACACTATACCGACGGGGCAGTACTTCATGACCACCCTGACGTTTCATTGTTTCTCAAAAAGATTAATAATGAAAACTATGAAACAATTACGCAATCAATAGTAAACAAAGTGATTGACAATAACTATTAACTGCGTGGCTTTAATCCAATAATTAAAAGACAGGATTTAAAAAAAAATACATAAGGGGGGTATAAAGTAACCCTCCCCCTGGTAATGTTAGGGTTAAAATATTTTGGAACAGTTTTAAGATTTGTTGTCTGTTTGGAAAATGTTTGTCCTGCTCAAAGTTGTATCAAACGAGTTTAAAGTTGATTTGAGATTTGGCTACATTAAAACTCAAAGAAAATGTTTATTTACTTTTTAATTACTTGTCGAAGAGATGCAACCATGTGAAAATGCACAAAAACGCCGAGTTAAGGCAACTTTGCTGCCTCTAAAAATGGGTAGAAAAGTTTAGGTATTTACTTTTTACCCAAAAAGGGTTTTTATGTATGTGTTTAAAGAAATCTCACAATATGTGACTTTCAAGCTTACTGGTTCATTATTGGTTTATTGTTTCATTATAATATAGGCATTATGGAATAATTATAAAGGAGTTCATTGTTGCATTATGGTATTAGTGGCTTGTAGAGGGGTAATGTGCTTGTAATCGTTGTTTTTGTTTCGTGATAGATGACTTAGGTCATCACTATACTGCGACCCCCATTTAGACCTTTGGTTTCTCGGGGTTCTTCGTTATTACCAGCCCTTCATAAATTGGAAACAACAAGAGTTCAATGCTGAAAACATGTCCGACCACACAGTTATGGAGCTATGAACCATTTAATGAATGCAGGTTTTATTGATGCAGGTTGGTTTGCTCCATTTATGACATGCACAGTCCTCCAAATTGTTTCAATACACTAGCGCCATCCATCGTCGCTTTTTAGAACTCTTAAATCAATACAGTAAGGCAGTAATGCTCGGTACTGCCCCCTATTGGATTATGTAGCTGTTTCTCACGACTCCTGCTTGCTCCTGACATCTATGGGCAATGCTTATAACGAACTGCACACTTCCTTTCCCTACCCGACTGTCTCGCTTTCAACACACACAGAAGTACGAATGAAAGCGAATGGAAACAAAAAGTTTTGGAGAATAAACAAGTCCAAATTACCTACTCCCAATGCAAAGGATTCTCAGCTCATAAAGATAGAATCCCGCTACATAGATTGCTTTCGAAAACACAATTCTCCAAGCAAAATCTCCAGATTTTGATATGTAGATTCCATTATCACTGGAGATCGAAATGTTTCAGTTAAAAATTAACTATAGTTTAAAGAAACATCTAAAAAAAAACACATTTTTATGACAAACCGAACTAAAAAGTAGGAAATCATTTTTAAGTATGAAGTGTCTTTTCTTTAGCGATATAAAGTCAACTAGTTCATTATATTTCAAAATTTTGTAATAAGTCCCAAATAAATACTAATTTATATTAACAAAATAATAGATGTTATTGCAAAACAGCGCGAGGTGCTTTTTAGATATTTTTATCATATCTTTACTCTTATGAATAGCTACCAATGAACTGTAACATTTTATGTCACACACCCACACCCTCATGCTCCCACCCCCTCACCCCTACACATCCCCCACACCCCACCTCACCTCCACTCCCCACCCAAACACACAATGAACACCGGTTTTGAAGTTAAGAAAACCACGTGAAAACTTTAATTTACAAAATTTCATGAAAATATTGCATGGTTATAATTAAAATGTATCTGTAAAAATATCCTGAAAATGTCAAAGCTCTAGTCCTTTTAGTTTTTTTAAATAAGTACACCAGGCGTGTAAAACAGCACTCGCCAAGTGTGAAAATATTCCCCTATTTTCCCTCCCTTCAAATCGGAGAACGAGAAAAACAAAGCGAAACCCGATTCTACTAGCGCGTGCTACTGCAGTTAAGAAGAGGTGGACTCCTCTCTTCACACCCTGGGAGTGATGTTTGGCATGCCTGAAGTACACCAATGGACAGAAAAATATGTTACCAGCAAAACAAAAACAAAATTGTTCACATGCTCTAAACTGAAATTTTCACCTTTTAGTGTTTTCCTGAGGCATAACATTCATCCTGGGCTTCTCTGTTCTCCCTCTGCCTCTTTATTCGCCTTTTCTACATTCTTGCCACCTTGGTGAAGTTCTCAAAACCTCTATCAACTTTGTCGACACACTCGACATCCATGTTGCGAAGATCTTGCTTCATATTTTCCCCAGGATCAATGTCTAAAGATTTTAATACCAGTGATATGCTGTAGCAGCCATCATTGAAACATATGACTGAGTCCAATTTACCGATTTAATTGTTTTTGCACCAACAAACATTGCCTTTGGTACCCTGTGGCATATACAGCTATTAAATGATTTGTTCTGGTTATGTGCCTTCCCAAGACATCTTTGTAAAAGACTGTCACCAGTAAGCTTCCCGTACATAGGTTTTGTTACTTCCATTACTGCAGTTGAGGAGTGTTTATGCATATATTCTGTGCCAACTTCAATTGCCTTTGGCACCTTTACCATGATGGCGACCCTTTTGGGCACAAACCATGGTCAGGTTCCGGGGCGTAGCGTCAACGGATGTGGATCATGTGTTGCATACCCTGCTTAGTTAACTTTACCTACTATCCATACACTACTAGTCCAATTGGCGCAATGCGTGCTGAGGAGTATGTTTCGAACAACAATCTTCTATGAATTAGTATTGTTAGCGTATCACGCCAAGTACTGAAATTGCGCTTGCTGGTTGCGTTTGCCTCACGCCAGTCAAGTCAAACGATGTGTGCACGTAATGGATGCAATGCAGAAAAGTGCATATCGCTTGTTGATGTCAATGAAGTTTAAAACTAAGTTTTTCGGTATTCTGTTTGGCAATGATGATTAATTTCCTATTCTTAATTTCTCCTCTACGTATCAGAATACAACAAGCAGCATTTTAAACAGTAATGTCTGTGAACGTGTAAGAGAAAAATCTGATGTGTTGCACTCACATGACTTTCTCTACTCTTGCACTAACCATTCTTACAAACTCTTATTCGTATATATTCTTCATGTTACTTGAGATAAACATTTACAGAAATTGTCTTATTGCTTATTTCCTTGTAGGTGCAAGGGGAATGAATATTAGAAAACAGTAGGCTTTGAGTGATAGTCGAATCGTTTTAGCTTTGAGATTCCCTTCTCTTTGCACGCCTAACATATAAAAATGAACAACGATGTTGCATTTCACGAAAGTTTTCCGAAACTGACACAAATAACAAGGAATGTCTCCGAAATGGTTCACTCTACAAAAAAGGTTATTTGCACCTAAATTGTGCGCTTTGGCGAGATCTACATTTCTTGTAGAGTAACAGTTCATCTATCTGTTATGGTTTACGAGTTATACAAAAGTCATCCAGAGTAAACAGGACTACATAGGCTATAGTCAGAAAATTCAAAATATACATTTCATTTGTCATAAAAATATCTTAAACATGTGGTATTTTAGTCAAAATCGTTAGAGTCATTTTCAAGAAAATCAAAATTTTCAAAAAATTTTCCATGTAAAGGGTACTTTAGGGTGGAGGAATTTTCTTCATAATCTTTGTGTCGCATCCTTAAAAGACATTAAACTTAAATACCTACTTTGGTTTTTAACCGACTTTTCGTTTGACTTATGCTGTCCATAGACTGACAGACACACATACACACACACGGACCTTTTCCTAAAAATGCTTTTTATTTATTCAGGGGGCCTCAAAACATAAATGTTTGGTGAAATCTCAACATCAAATTTTTGGGTGGAATACAATACTGCTTCTACTTTACTATACATAGTAGAGAAAGCAAAAACACGCCAGGAAATCAAAGGCAGGGTATGCACACTGCCCATGTGCTTCCACGTGGTTCACTATGAGGAAAACACGTGTTGTTGACAGAACGCTGCATTTTCTGGAAACCTACTACTCCAAGTGCTTGTAATAAACAAACTGAGAATGCAGAAAATATAGTGGGGGTGATTGTTCTGTAACTTTAATATTTACTATTTGGTGAATAAGAAAGTTCTATAAAAACTATAAAAACTGTGAAAATTGTTTTTTCGAAGTTAATTTTTATTTACTAAACCAAAGCATCATAAAATATTTGTTACCAACATTCTTTTGGGAGTAATTATCTATAGCAGAGTAATATTTAAAATTATCAATATTTTGAAATCTTCATCGTGTGGAGCATTTTAGGTACGCTGCCAAAACAAAGCTGGAAAAGGTAACAAATTTAACGGTGTTGAAGGTATCAGAATAAAAATTTGAATGTACATTATTCCTTATATGTAGTATGTGTGATATGAGTTCGAACAAAAAGTGCATGCCCAAGTTCACACAGCACGCTACGTCACTGGTAGGAATTCTCACCACAAGAATAGTTATGGAAAAATGTAGTAGCAGATAGACCGCTGAAGCATTTAAGTCACGAGGTCTCCCGCATGTAATATCATCGCAGCATAAAAAACTGTGCTCTTTATTCTGAAAACCAAAGAAAAAATGCATTTTTTGACCTTCATAACGTCCATCGCGCCTTAAAGCGTACACATAAACCAAATGTTGGTAACCGGTGTTCATTATTAGGATGACAAAAGCAGATGGCTATGCGAAATATGACCAAACAAGCCAAATCTGCAAGAAGAGGAGGGGGATTTTAGGAGTATCGTACGTTTCTTCAAATGTGTGACAGCTTTTGTTTTTAAGTTTTCACTTCAAGCAGGATTTTCTCGAATTGACATTTTCTTATATAAATATCCCTTTTCTCATAAACTATCAAAGATAGCTCAATTCAATTTTGAGGTGATAAACACAACAGCTTGATGATTTCATGGAACTAGACTGATGTAAATAAAGATGCTTGGTTAATTTTTAAGAAACAATTACTAATAAATTTTCAAGAATAAAAATCCATCATCATGGAAAAAATCATATAGCCCTTAATAAATAACTTTAGGTTATGATTCTAGCTTAGTAAACTTATAAGGTATGCATCTATATACCATACATTTTTCACCATGATATCTTAAACAATTTCTAAGAAAAAGGGACATGAGGATGGTAAATTTAACATTGGCGGGATGAGCATTTTGGTCTCCCCTGAAGTGAGGTAAGCTTCAATAAACTAACAATCATCTGTGTTTGCTTTCCAAGGACAAAATGTTTATTCAGATATATTTCCATACAGAGGCGTTGTTTTCAATGTAAGAAGCAGTAAATCCTGAAAAGAAAGAAATTACTAATTAACATTGTGTACATATTTGGCTTTGCAGCGAATCGCTAAATTTCAGAGCGTCAAAAAGTCGTAATTAATACTATTTTTAGCGATTCTCTTTCAATAGAAAAAGTCGGTATAAGGAGACATTGGCTTTACTTTCTTTGACACTTTGATTTGTGATGTATAGGAATTATTCACTACTACTCCAAAAGTTTATATCAAGAATTCATCAGAAACACCCACCCTGGGTCCCTGAATCCGGCAAAGGTTTGGAAACACGCACGCGTACATATATGAACAGCCTAACCGTACATCCGATAGTCCATGAATACCACATTTCATACTCCATTCAGACACCTTCTGAGGATGCAAACTCGAATATTTGAGGAATAATTCCTTCAACTTGTACCCCTAAATCGGGCAATCCTCAACCTTATGTTATTGTTTAGGAATTCGCGTATACCTTAAATTAAATGGAATGGACTAAGCGTTTAAAGAGAGTTAAAATTTTGTGGGGGAAAAAAAAAAAAAAAAAAAATAGACTGTCTCGTGTTTGTTTGCTTCTGTCCAGTGTGATGTGGGCAAATATAGGTCTACTGTTTAAGAATGTACTGTTAAGTAATTGTCTTGGTATAAAGGTAATTAACATTTAGAGTCAAGGCCGTTATGATATATTGACATATTTGGCATGAGAAAGATTTTTACCTTTAATTAAGGCTTCACGGGTGATCAGTCGTGTGAGGTTTAAAAACATTGAGCTTTCGGCCCTGGAGTCTACAATGACCGAAAGCTCAATGTTTTTAAACCACACACGGCTGATCACCCGTCAAGCCTTAATTAATAACGCGCGCCGTGAAAGCTTTAAATCTTACATTTTTACCTTTGTCATTGACTTATTTTTATTTATGATTAAAAGTGTTCATTCCGCTTTTCATTTCACTCGCTAACTTTGTCAGACTGACCTGGTTCGCGGGAGCACTCATTTGCATAGTCACAGGCAGTTTCCACGCAACTCCTGGATGTTCGAGAAAGAGAAACATCCAGAAGGTTCTGTTGATCACGCAGTCCAATGCTGGGAGGCGTTTCAGGTAATATAATGGTACATAAAGCCACACCTGCGCAAAGCAACCTACAGTTTCTTGAGGGACTAGTTCAGGCCTGGGGAAGAGTATTCAGAAGGTGTGAACGGAGTCGTTTTTCACCTCCTTCCCTGCAGTAGCTAGTAGCACATATACACAAAGTGGAACCGGTTTTCCCTATTGTTTTTTTGCTTTGGTTGTCAGAAAGGGAGGGGAAGTGTAAAAATAGCTTGACACATTGGGAGTACTGTTCTCCAGTCCTGAATTCTAGTTGCAGTAGTGTGCGGACAAAATCGTTTGGGTTTTACAAAGCTGCAACAATCGCGAAGAAACCCAAAGCCAGATAGGTCGAGCTCTTACATAGGTAACACGATGACGTGCTGTATTCCGCCATAACTGTTCCAGGTAAGGGTCATCATAATAGCTAATTAATGTTTTCCCTCCGTGGACAGAATATGCGCTAGGACTCCAATTCGTGGAACGATTCTGGAATGGTATTTCCGCTATATTTAGTACCAGGATCTATTTGGGCATTTTATCCACATATGAGCGGATGTTTGTAGCTTCTGTACTAGAAAATAAAGGACCTCCGATGTCAGACCATAATTATCAATAACATCGCTCTCCTAAAACTCGTAACAACATGTGGAGCAATAGTACCGTGGAACCCTTGAAGTTCTTCCAGATAAGTAATCGTTTTTCTCCAGATTCTCTAGTGACTAGTATACCGTACTCTTAAGTTCACTGTCTCTACACTTGCGCCACAATTGTGCTTTAGCAGCTCGAAATAATTACGCTATTCATAAATATTAAACTCTTTCTGTAAAAGTTCAGATTCCAACCAAGATGTTCGATGACACACCACCAAATAGAATTCATTTTGTGACCAGAGTTGCGATCAACCATTGTCATAAATGACTTGGAGAAATCAATTACGAAAATCCCTTTGCTATTCTGTATAGGAATACTGCGAAAGCTATGATTGGACGGCAACGATCCCAGAGGGAGCAATTGTGACTTGTCGGTGTTTATTTGAGCATTAAATGCTGCTTTATAAAGTTCAGTTACATTATATAGAAAGAAAAATCCTTTATTCTGCGGGTGAACAGCGTCATGTCATCAGATTTGGCAATTAACAAAGTAAACTTGCTGGATTTATAGGTCCAGAAAGCTCAGCCTCACGATAGGAAGGACGGGCTCTAAGCAATGGAAGAAGAGTATCATCGAAAGTAGACAACATTGGCGGACAGAGCTAGTAATCCTTAGAAGCTTGGGTTGTAGCTTCAAAGTCATCTCGTAGTGAGAGGGCCCTAATCACAGATGTTACCAAATATGAAAAATTGAAGCACTGAGGTACTTTTAACATATATGCATGGCTAACCTTATCAAAGGCTTTCTCAAAATCTAAGTTAAACAATGCAGCGAATTCAGACCATTGCCATTCATAATGCACAAGTGTATGCGGAGCACCAAAAACTTGCTAATTATACCCCATCCTGGGATACTACATGTCTGACCAGATATAACAATGGTAGGAAGAATAAGATTTAATAAGGATGCAGATACTTTCATCACAATTTTGTAGTTAGTCCTCAATTATGTAAACTGTCTGTAGACCCAGACACACTCAGTCTGCACCATTTCTTTAGAATAAGGACACGATGCAATCTTCAAATGCAAGGTAAGGTGATCCAACGATCATCTCTTTAACCAGTCACATAATGTCATCCTTAATCACACCCCAGAATTTCTTGTAGAAGGAATATATGACACCTGTTCCCTGACAGGACGAAATGTGGTTCCACACCTCAGTGGCGGAACATCTCTCATCCAAGGAAGTTGTTTCTCCACCTTATGCTGTTCTCAACATACTGTAGAGCTGTCTGTGGCATCACCGTGGAGTTCATTAGTGGCGAACATGTTAGTATAAGACATGTCAATTGATTTGCAAATTTGAGAACAGCAGTGACCATGGTTCCATCAGATGTAAGTAAAGTATGTGTTGTCCACTACCTTTATGCTTTTCTTTTACTGTATGAAACAGGGAAGCTTTCTCCGTTCTGATATATAATTGCGGCATCGCCAATGAATAATACTTTCCATCTAAGTTTTGTATTCCATTTCTTCCACCTTACATTTCATAGCTTGAATGCATCCCGCCCAAACAGCTGCATATGGAGAACTGTTTTCTATTGGAAGTCAAATTTGTGTTGTCGCTTAATGACCCTGTCACTATCTTTGTTCCTGAAGAAGGTCATTATATCAGGTTTAAATATAGGGCGCCACTTTTCCGCTGCCTCCGTTGGGGAACAACGAAATTAATCCCTAAGACATTCTCGCAACTGAATGAAGAGCTGTGATGGTCATCTCTGACTGAAATTTAGTAAAGTATCGCTTTTTGTATGACAGATCATGGATGTAAAAGTTATGAAGGTTCCTAAATTTGGACCCGGTGTGCCCTGCGGTGCCTCGGAGAACAAAAACCATTAACCAAAGGTATATGGTTTCCCTATAGTAATCTTTATCATGTAGGTCTAACTTTTGCATCAGCATTAATCTATTCGCTCTAGATGCATCCTTTAGTTGTTTCTGATGGTGAATTTGCAGTATTTTACAAAGAAGCTTATATTAGTTTACGATAATATTAGTACTTGAATTATAAAGCACTATTTAAAACATATTTTACAAAGCACAGGCTACAAATTATTATGCAACAGGCTCCAGTTTGCACACGGTACTTCGAGATCAGCTGGGATGAAGACAGGTGTCAATGTGGGCCTTTGAGGAGTGCTGTAAATTTGGAATTTCAAAATGTCCAATAATGTTCTGTGGAGTTAACATGAGGACTCTGAGAAGCAGGGTTCATTACCGTTACGTAATTATCCTGAAACCACTGTACCACAAACTGTGGAGTATGGCCGGCTGCTGTGCTAGTTGATATACACATGACCATTCCTGAATCGAGTGGTTTTGGGCGATAACCACACAAGTCCATTTTCGGTCAAAACCGTGGTGGGCTAAACATAATGTATAGTAGGAGAGTGTGCATCATTTAGTTCAGGAATGTAACAAGTGCGGACTTGGA
This sequence comes from Tenodera sinensis, assembly GCA_030765045.1. Lineage (NCBI taxonomy): Eukaryota > Metazoa > Arthropoda > Insecta > Mantodea > Mantidae > Tenodera > Tenodera sinensis. The sequence goes on along the minus strand of CM060964.1, from coordinate 44,526,034 downwards.
GAAAGTAACTGACACTAAACGCTCCGTTTGTATTTAACGAGAGACTAAACGGCAAACATTTTCCAAAAGAAGGTATTATTTCTCTTTTTTTTGTGGTTTAAAGCTAGAATTTTCTTCTTTAATTTTGTGCGTATGAAAAGGTGTATTATAGGACAGTCTGTTTCACTTGTCCATGAATACATGGAAATGTTTCTAATTTATTTTCGATATCCTAACAGAAACAATTGCTCCTCATGATCCATAGTGCAGGATGACACAAATTACATCATATTAACATCAATATTTGAAGAAGAAAAAATTGCAGCACTTTTGAAAATGTTTAGATTTGGGTGGTAATATGGAATAGAGAGTAATAGAGCTTTCAAATGCACCATCAGTCATAAAAGTGTAATATATGCTTGTATTTTCAAACTTATAAGGTGCTGAAACACAACAAATTGAATTTCAGTACGGATAAATATTGCTTGTTCAACAAATAAAGTAATTAAAATTGTTCTCTCAGTCCTTTCAATAGAATTCGAAAATGCTTAGACTTGCAAGAACTTCTAAGAAGCACGCCAGTTTTAAGTACAAAAGTCACAAATGAAACTGTCATTGTAACCAGCAGAACAGTCCAGGTTCGCCCATCTGCCGCAATTGTCATACTTGTTCCAGAGTTCCCCAGGTCCCGAGTTCCTAGATTCACCATCACATAAAATGCATTCAGAATTCTCCTCTTTAGGTATGTAATCATTAGTTGGAGTTACTAAAACTGATTCACCTGAAGAGATGGAGATATCAGTGTCATCTGAATCCGAAGATTCTTGTCTGAAAGCGAGTCTTCTTATGGCTTTAAAGTTAGTATTCTTTTTGGTTTTCTTTGGGCCATTTATTACATATTTTGGGTGAGATGCGCAATTGCTTGTTGATCACTGGGCTTCATCTGAAACTGTAGAAAAATTATTGCTTTTAGAGGCACGAATAGAATGGTTTTGTTGTCCTCTCTGAGAATTCTGGCCTCAGTTCTGCTTGTCCAGTATTACACCATTCACTTTACAGCAGATTAGCTTCCATGTTGCTCTTATACATCAACTAGGTATGTGTAATAAACATTAAAGATGCATTTACGTGCATAAACGTGCAACATAAATCGTTTCAACCTACCTGGATTTTACGCCTCTCAGAGCAACGTTTTCTCGCAGCCACAGTTCTCAGCTTACTGACTGCAGGTTCCAACCCCGTCCTTCTACCTTAGCATTTTAGGCACAATATTTAAATCGATTTTAATTTTTTTTTTTTTTTTTTTTTTTTTCTGTTGACATTTTATAATCTACTCTGCATAACTGCAGGAAGAATTCATAACTTCAAAACTCTTTGGAGGTTAAACAGCTTAACAGCTTTTTTTCTGTAGCTTAAGTGGCATTCTCTGTTACAAATAATCCGTTCTCTCAGGAGCTATTGAAGATAACCAAATGACAAATTGAGAGGATAAAATTCACAACCCAGTGCTATTGTTGATCTGCTTTGGTGCTCAGTAGTTGGTTGGTTATGTTTCGAAAATTAATTTTTAACACAATTTAATAAAAATGTGTAACTAATATGGCATCGAAATGTTGATATAGCTCACACGTGGGGATCTGGTACTCTCAGTGCGCGGCCTGCTCACGGCCATGCACTGGTAACTGATATTCAGCAGGTAAAAAACATGACGGTCAAAATCAATTCCTCAAGTTCCCACTAATGGTGATGTGACCCTTCGAAGTCAGTACATTACAAAACTTGTCAGAAATATAACAATATAAACATCTTTTCACGTAAATTAAATAAAAATAACTAAAAATCATCGAATTACCTCCGTTTTTTTGACATCGTAAGCTATTTGATCTATGTCACTGGGAAAAGTGTTCAGTATTTCATATAGTGTTCTCTAATGTGGGACCTGAGGTGTGCTATACGTATTACAAAGTTTCTTAAGCATCGGTTCTCTATCTCTCTCGCTCTCTTTCTGATGTCACTTTAATTATATAGCCATAACGCGTAGTAACTGTTAGAAGATACTTCATGGTGCCTCCGGTTGACCTGCTTTGATAATCTTGGGATAGAGGCAGAGCATTCACTATATCATCCATTTTCACATTTATCCACTACTGTTTTAGACAAACTGGAGCTTTGAGTGGCGGTATTTAGCACTCGAATTTTCAGTTACACACATATTCTGTTTGTATCCTAATACGAACTTGAAGCTGAGTTTATATTCAGGATATTCTCACCGGAACAAGCATTTTAAGCTTTATTTCACATAAAAACACAGATTTTCTAATTTTTAATGTAAATAAATATTTTCGGATATTCACATAAATTACAAAAAATTGCATAAAGGAAACCCATTTTTAAAATAATTTTTACATATTTACATAAAGTCACATAAAAGCTGCAGCAGAATTGTTTATAACAAATCACCATCCAACTTCTTTAATGTCGAATTACATAGGCTAGATATCGCAATATGTTATTAATTATTGGAAGAACTCATAGGGGATAGTTGCCTAATTTGTACCAATGTAAACGTTTTATTTTCTCTAATTACAACTGTTAAGTTCTGAATTATTTTAATAATGACATCTTAATTCCAAATATGTTAGGACCATTTATCTAAAAAGAAAACGAAATAGTTAACATGAAGTCATTAGGTTCAGTTCTCTAAATGTGTGCAATGGGTACAAATTAGGCAGCTGGTTTCGTAAATTGGGTTCCTAAATTGTAACACAATTTCTTGCACAATTTATTTTCCTTTGCAATTAGTACGGAAGATTCCTTTACTCCGGCACATTAGGAATATAACCATATTTTGCACTAAGCATCTAATAATCTCATCTGCAGATGGAAAACTTACTCTGTTGAATCCTTTCGCTCGAGACAAAGATGTTGCCACTGCCTACAAGACAATATGGGATGTCTCTTCAGAAATTCATAATACCATTTCCTTCCTGCTTGGCCCTTTCCACGGTTGAAATTATGTGGTAGTCCATATCACTCCGCTATACCATAAGTGAGTTTTCTTACATCTATTGGCGTTAATCCAAACATAATTTCTTCAAACTTTAAAATATGAGTTTCCAGTTCGTTTTCAATTTCTGTCAAAATACTGTGGTTCTTCCAAATGATCTCACATCCCCATTAACCGCTACATTTTGTTTTGCTGTGCCTTAGAATTATAGGCTTTAGCACATTGTGTATACGAGCACGTGACTTATTTATTCCATTATCGCCATTCATATATGCAGCAACAGCAAGACTTAGTTGACCCTGTTACTACCTCACCTCCCGTAATGCCGCTGAGTTGCTAAACTGAAATTAAATAATACAATAATAATTTGTTACAAAGGAAGACAAATATACCAGAATGTGAGCTCCAGGATTTTTAAATCTATAATTTTGCGCATTTATACTATTTTATATAATAATTTTTTCTTTCTGTATTCCACCCAAAAATTCGATTCCGAGATTTCACCGGAAGTATATGTTTTGAGGCTCCAGGAATCCAAAAATGCACTTTTAGAAAAAGGTCCGTGTCTCTGCCTGCCTGCACCCGCATGCCTGCCTGAACCTGCCTGCCTGAACCTGCCTGCCTGCGCCTACCTGCGTGCGTGTGCGTGCGCGCGCGCGTGTGTGTGTGTCTGTGGACGGCATAACTCAAAAACGAAAAGTCATTTAAAACTTAATCTGGTATTTAAGTTTAATGTCTATCAAAGATGCGACACGAACGTATTGAAGAAAATTCCTCCACTCTAAGCTACCCTTTACCTGGAAAATGTTTCAAAAATTTTGATTTTCTTGAAAATTTCTCTAACGATTTTGATTAAAATGTCGTACATTTGAGATATTTTTATGACAAATAAAATGTATACTTATCCGTAATTTTCTGGCTATAGCCTATGTAGTCCCGTTTACTCTGGATGACTTTTGCAGAACTGGTAAACCACAGGAGATAGACCAAATGTTACTGTATGAAAAATGCACATCTTGCTAAAACACACACTTTATGTCTGATTTTTTTTTTTTTTTTTTTTTTTTTTTTTTTTTTTTTTTTTTAAGTGAACCGATATCCCTTGTTATTTGAGTGAGTTCTGGAGAACTTATACTTCAGTCAAATAGAACATCATTGTTCATGTTATATCTTAACAGTGCAAGTTAAGAAATTTTTAAAAGATTTGACTATCACTCAGAACCTACTGTGTTCCCATATTCCCCTTGCACCTACAAAAAGATAATTTCTGCAGATGTTTACCTCAAATAACACGAAGAAGATATGAGAATAAGAATTTGTAAGAATGGATAGTACAAGAGTAGAGAAACTCATGTGAGTGCAACACATCAGATTTTTATTATTTGTAATGAAAGTTTAAAAATATATAAATGAATGTGTTTTATTGTATTAACTAAAATATGTTTATTGTATTTACACTCAAATAATTACAAGTAAATGCCTTCTAATTGATCAATTGAATTACGTAATTTTGACACGTCGCAACGATATAAGAAGTTTGTAATGAAAGTTCCCTATATAGTACCGGTACGTATAGGAAACTGAAGCCGGTACAAAATACGCAACCTTGACAAGTTGTATTTGTTAATTCTTGCAGCTTAATGGTTTTTGATACAGGTCTGTAAACAGTGAGTATTGCTGCATATTTATGTAGTTTTGGATAATATATAGCATTGTGGAATTTCACTTACCCTTCAGAAGTATTTCTTCTAGTCAGGTAGCGGAGAAACTAGATTGGAACTACCTGAACCAAGTTCGTTCAGTTCGCGTCTGCACAACTCAGCTAACAGGCTTCTTCTCTTAGCAAACGGCAAGTGTGTAGACATAGTTCACAACACTTGACGCAGACGCCAACATTTATCAAGGGACTAATTTTTAACAAGGTGGTACAATTTAGGAGACGGTACAAATTACGCAATCCTGCCCTATGGCTGCTTAAATATCCCTCCAGTTAGAAGAAAACATAAACATCCTGCTTTCTCAAGCTACATGAGCCTGCAAAATAAGAACAGGGAATTCCTCCACTACTGTGTGCTTGATTAAACATTTGTTATCATTTCACAGCCTGCTAGTTTATACACTGATGCTGATAGGTGGCCAGTAAACAATACAGTGAATTAGTCATTTGTAAATCCGCATAGTTACACAAACGTCTAGCTGTGTTATAGTGTTGGGAAGTAACATATCGACAGTTTTGAGTTCACAGTGGATTAAACATGCCCAGAGTGAAAAGCAGGGCAAGTGCATATGCTGTTTTTGGAATTCATGTTAATGATAACATCAATATTGAGTCATAGAATTGTTTAGCTGCTATTTATGAATACTTTTGGAAATTTTCATTGAATTTGAAGCAAAACTCAGGCCCGACCTACATTTGGAATATGAAGAAATGTAGTTTTGAGAAAAACAGGCTTTTATATAGGAACATCCTGTGTACATTAAGGGAAGAGCACTATTTGAAAGGGCTGTAATGACCACATGGAGTGTGGGATATGAAAAATGTTAGCTGATCCAGATGCACAGGTGCTCCAGGAACATCTTAATTGCACTCTCAGTGTCCCTTAACCACAGTAAAAGGCATATTTTAGGTATTTTTGATATAAATATCTGTAAAGTTCGTATTTGGGAGATTCCGGGTTCCATTCTCGCCGGGTGGTCACTCCGATCCATATATTGTTCTTGGTTCCCACATATCAATAAGTGGATGCTGGTGATTCCCCTTCCACAACACATTTTTGTCCCTAATTTCCCCTACCCACAATTTCCTTTCAATTGTTTAATCTCGTCTGTTTCAGGATTATACGAGTAGGCGACGGCGGTTGGTGTGTTGCGGTTTGTAAAGATTTCTCCTTGACGTTTGATGGGACTGCTACCCCCCCCCCTGGTACCCCAGGTTGCGGGTAGCTAAGGCAGTGCTAGCCAACGTCAAGATTGGTTGTCATGTTGGAATCTCTAGAAACCCCTTCCTTGCTAGCGCACATCGTCGTCCAGATCAGGTCAACCTTCGTGCCTCCATCCGCTTGCTCGCTGCCAATCTCCCAGGGGTTACTATGACCTACGTGCTCCAATTATTGGGGCCCCTCCGTCTGACTACCTGTTACTAGTAACTCCAGCATATTGTTTGTAGGCGAAACATTTTTGGGAAATCTTATCGCGGTACTTTGGAACTGTGTTCAGCTCAAAAATAAATTGTATTATTATCCGTCACTCTATCTTTCTTTCTCTTATGCACTTTCATTCACATGAGCTGACATAATTTTTATTAGCAAAAAAATGCGTTTTGGGACTCAAGGTAGCTGTTTAGAAAACATATTTTATTTCAAATAAAACCTCGTAATTAGATGTTTTACTACCCTGCAATCTTTGATCTACTTGAATCACCAAAACGGTAGAGATGGCCAAGTATAAAGTAAAGGAATACTTGAAGGGTTTTAGTATCAGAAAAAGTTGAGGATAGCATAACGCAATGATACCACATACTGTGCTCGCTAGATGTCAGGATGACCGCTGACGCACATTGCATATTTGCTGCCACGTAGCGGAGAATGCGGGAACTTGATCATTAGGGAGTCGGCGGATATCTGAAGATTCTCTTCAAATGTGACTTCTTATCAGGCCCGGGTGTTTATGACCCAAAAATGTGCAAGCATTTAAGACCGAAAAAAATTATAGAATGTGACGATAAATATGACCTAAAATCTTTGGGCGTATTTTCGACATCTTCAAACTTTTACTGTTATTTGAATTAGCTTATTTTGAAAATCTACTTTAAAAGTCTAGCACACTCAATAAAAAGTAAATAAATAATATTAATTTTATTGTTCAATTTTAATTTAACTGTTTGATCCAGAACTAACCCTCAGCTCTGTATAAAATGAAATAAATGTTACATTTTGAAGGGCGATCAGAAAGTTGCAATAGTAAATTACATATATTTTAATGTTTTCAAAAAGGAACGATCTTCTATTTCCATGCAACATTGACTTGTAATGGGAAAAACACCTCTCAACAGCATTCGTCACATATCTCCCTTCAGCGTCGGTTATTCCATCCATAGACACCCAGATCTAGTTATCAGCGACGCACTGGCGTATGCTGTTTAAAACATCGTAAAAAAAATATAATAATAATAATAATAATAATAATAATAATAATAATAATAATAATAATAATAATAATAATAATAATAATAATAATAATAATAATAATAATAATAATAATAATAATAATAATAATAATAATAATAATAATAATAATAATAATAATAATAATAATAATAATAATAATAATAATAATAATAATAATAATAATAATAATAATAATAATAATAATAATAATAATAATAATAATAATAATAATAATAATAATAATAATAATAATAATAATAATAATAATAATGATAATGACAATAATGATGATGATAATAATAATAATAATGATGATAATAATAATAATAATGATGATGATAATAATAATAATGATGATGATGATGATAATAATAATAATAATAATAATAATAATAATAATAATAATAATAATAATAATAATAATAATAATAGCAATAGCAATAGCACTAGTAATAGTAATAGTACTAGTAATAGTAATAATAATAATAATAATAATAATAGTAAAAGTAATAATAATAATAATAATAATAATAATAATAATAATAGTAAAAGTAATAATAATAATAATAATAATAATAATAATAGTAATAATAGTAATAATAGTAATAATAATAATAATAATAATAGTAATAATAGTAATAATAGTAATAATAATAATAATAATAATAATAATAATAATAATAATAATAATAATAATAATAATAATAATAATAATAATAATAATAATAATAATAATAATAATAATAATAATAATAATAATAATAATAATAATAATAATAATAATAATAATAATAATAATAATAATAATAATAATAATAATAATAATAATAATAATAATAATAATAATAATAATAATAATAATAATAATAATAACAACAATAACAATAATATGTTATTTAACGACGCTGTCAACTGACAGGATCACATCAGCGTTGCCAGTGTGCCGGAATTTTGTCCCGCAGGAGTTCTTTGAAGGCCAGTAAATCTACTGACATGGAGCTCTAGTTTTTAAGCACACTTGAAAACCATCGTCTGGGCCGGATTTGAACCCGCAACCTTGGGATCAGTAGGCCAGCGTCTAACCAGTCGAATTACCCAGACTGACTAGCAGTCATGTACATAACAATTGGAAAGTTCAACCAATGACAGCGTTCGGTCCCGAAAATGTATCAAATTTCATTATCAGCTCCTCTGCTTTTCTTGTGTTATGATCAGGTTAGAGAGTCTAGCTGCACTCTACTGTAGATGCGCAACAGCTGACGTAATTTGACGCAACAGAGTCGTTATTCAAGTCTCATAAATGGCTGACTCGCTTCGGTGCGGAAATAGATGAAATAATTGGAAGAGGGAAACCTCAGAACACTGAATACAACGGGAAATATGTTTGAAATCAGTTTGACAAATTTTGTATTGAACGAAATTATAAATGAACAGCAGATGCTCCAACTTCTGACATGGCTAACTTCCTAAAAATAGGAGCAGCAATGTGATAAACTTGTGGGCCGTGCCAATGGACGCTGCTCTAAATATTCATGTTACATGTTTCTCTTAAGAGGTTAATAATTACAATGCATCATTTAAATAACATTGCATTTGCTATATCACCCTTTAATTCGTGATATAGTCTTAATAAATGCAACTTGTGATAATCAAATTCTCTAGATTAATTGACAATCACTCGTGGTATTACTTATATGTTTTGTTCTACATATGGAAGTTACGCACAAGTAGATAAACTTCTCTGGAGTTGACTCTCTCTTCCCTAGTGAAGTTGGACAGCATGGTGATAATCAGAAGGAAAGGTTAGATAATACCTCCTGATGGACATAACTAGTGGGATTACAAGAGACCGTAGAGCGGAACAACTGCTTGCGACATTTCACACTGCAGGAACGGTTTATAAAAGAGCTCTGACGTAATAGCTGATGCTCTTGAAATGACAGTAGCAAAACCACATAATGGAAATGCGCATCCCTTTGCCACAACTAGATACACAGGATAAGCTGAAAATGATGAATAAGAAACACGAATTCTGCTCTAGTTGTCAACATTCACAGCAGGAGACACGTGGGTGGAAAATGCACATCAGTAGTCAACTAACCATAAAATTTGAATTAGTGCAGCTACCAACTGGCTACCAGCTTTAGATTAGATTAGATTGGATTGCGTTCGGCGAGTTCACAAGCAGCCATGGAGGTGGGTGAACATTGAACATGTCAATAATACGCAGAATAGCATATAAAAGACATTTACAGACGCAAAAGACAAAACAAAACAAGAAGAACACTTACATTATGTATATTTACAGCTATGAATAGAGCTTTGTTTTAAACTTTGGCTAGGCTTTTCCTGCCACGTCCTACTATTTAGTTATAATATAATTGGCAATGTATGTCATCTTTTGTCAGATTGTTCTATACATATACATTCAGGTAGTTTTCACATGGGCGTCAAATGTAATTAACAATGATTTGTCACTAAAGAAGCTAGAGATTACTTGCAAGGCTATATAAGCATTAACAGGATAATTTGTCATTCAGATTATTATTTTATAAAGAATAAAATGAGCTAAAAAAGCTACTTACAAAGCTATACAAGCATTAACAGGGTAATTTGTCATTCAGATAATGTTACACAGAATAAAATCAGCTAAAAGCTTCTTACAAAGCTACATAAGTATTAATAGGATAATTTGTCATTCAGATAATCTTGTACAGAATAAAATTATTTTGAACATAGGTACTCTTTAGCAGCAATTTTAAAAGAATTGAAATTGTCAACTTTTCCCTTCAGATCGTTAGGAAGAGCACGAAATATTTTGATAGTTTCGTAATATACACCTTTCTGGAAGCAATAAAGTTTTACACTAGGTCGATGGATGTTGCTCTTTTGTCTAGTGTTTATCTCATGCATTTCATTGTTTGTTATAAATGTGGATCGAATGCATATGAAGAATTTTAGGATCGAGAATATATACATGCAATGTAAGGTTAATATTTTCAGTCTTCTAAAAAGATCTTTACATGAATGTCTGCTATGGTTGTTGGAAATAATTCTTATAATCTTCTTTTGTATGAGGAATATTCGTTTGCTCTCTACTGAATTGCCCCAAAATAAAATTCCATATTCCATTAAAGAGTTAAAATAAGCATAGTAAACCAATCTGAGTGTGTCTACAGAACTCACGTTTCCAGTACTCAGATAGCATAACACGCAGAGCTGAGTTTGGGTAAGATATACTTAATGTGAGCTTTCCAGTCCAAATATTTGTCTACTTAAAGGCCCAGAAATTTTATGCTGTCTATTTGCTCTAATAACGTCATTTATCCCAATTTCGATAGGAGTGTGTGGTGTCTGATGAGTTATGAATTAAACAACCTTTGTTTTATCTAGGTTTACAGACAAATTGTTAGCCTTAGACCAGTTATAGTCCAGTAGATACCAGTAAACCATAGTTTATTTATAACTTATGATACGTATAAAAATTTCAATTTCTTTCTTTACCTGATTCCCCTCCCCTTATGTACGACTTACAAGCCAGTGCCTAGGGTCAGACGCCTGTCGGGGAGTACAGGAACCTATGGACACGACAGAGTGAAGACGTCGAAGTGGGTGGTCAGCCAAGTACTAGGTAGGATAGTGAGGATGATGGTGGAATGAATGGTGGGGGAAACCGGAGACCCCAGGGACATCCCACCCTGACGCCGCTTCATCCACCACGAATACCGTATATGAGTCCCTGGGATAGTACACGGGCCGCCTTGGTGGTAGGCGAGCGCTCTAACCGCTCGGCCATGGCGCCACCTAAATTTAAACTTAGAAAGTTTTAATACATAAAAAGATTTTAGTCATAAGTATAGTAATAATAATAATAATAATAATAATAATAATAATAATAATAATAATAATAATAATAATAATAATAATAATAATAATAATAATAATAATAATAATAATAATAATAATAATAATAATAATAATAATAATAATAATAATAATAATAATAATAATAATAATAATATAATTAATAATTTAAAAGTATTAAATACAATAACAGAGGGAAAATCTAATAGTTGTATAGCTGTCCTATTTTACGAAACTCATAAATCTGTAGAAAAAGACAATTTTAAGTATGAATGATAAATGATAAGAAAAACGTATAGTGTACATATATTTAATAGGCAGAGTAGTAATGTAGGGAAGTATTATATAATTTGGAATTAGGACAGCTAAACATTTTAGAATTATTTATTTTATTTAGTGTAGTGTATAGATGAGTCTGTAAAATGAACAGAGAACCACGGATAATTTGCAAACCAGTATCTTCTAAAATGCATCAACAGTAAATTTAGTAATCACACCACAAGCCCCAAAAGGTGGACCAATCACTTCCCAGTTTGAAATATTGTATTTGTTTCTTAAATAAGGAATGCAAGTCTCATAATTTTTTCCCTTATCAACCTACCTAATTTGGTCTAAACTTTTTTCCAAATCGGATTGTAGGGTAATTATTAATTGCATATAATATTTATAATTAATAATTTAATTTTACATTGTTTATTACTGTTTAGTAGTAGTTGTAGTTTTCCGAGAGTGATGCTGGTATGTATGAAATGTTATATGTGTTTTTATTTTGTTGTATTGAGGAGATGAATTTGTTCAATTTCATTTTTATTTTTATTTTTTCTACAAATTGTTATATACCGGATAAAAATTTATTATTATAAATCCATCTATAAATTATGTTGTATTACGATTGTGCAGAATGAATTGTTGTTTAGTAGTATTTGTAGTTTTGAGAAAGATAGTGGTATGTACGAAATGTTATATTTGTGTTTCTATATTTTGTGTCGTATTTGTTTGTTTTCTGCTATCTTCCATGTATGTTCATTATCTTATAAATTGTTAAATATATTGTATAATATTTTTATTTTTATCTCTATTTCTTTGTTCATAAATTCATCTGTAAATTATGCATGAATATGTAGAATGAATAAATGTTAAAAGGCTAGCATATAAGCCCTCGTTGAAGTAATTATGTGCCAGAGTTATTATACAGATTTCTATTTTATTTTACTCTACTTTTACCAACTTTGTGTTTGGCAAGATTATTAAGTAATATAGTTTCAACTGACTATGTTTGTTACAAAAGAGTTAACTTAATTTATAAACCAACATAACCTTACAGGACAGTTCGAAACACAGGGAACATTATTCTTCCATTGAGTACTTAAAATATGCAACCAATTTTTACTTTCGGTTTGTTATTGGAAAATTTGGAGAAAGTTTTCGTGCTTCACAGCAACAGCAAGTTCTTTCAATCTACTTCTGCCTCAGCATGACTGATGAGAGACTTTTAAATATAAGTATTTACAGTTTTGTAATATGGAAACAAAATATTTTTTCATTTTGACCTCCTTTACTATGTATAGCAAGTAGGTTGGGAAGCATTGTATTCGACCCAAAATTTCGACAAGTCCCTCTGAATAAAAACAAAAATTCATTTTAGAAAGAAGTCCGTGTGTGTGTGTGTGTGTGTGTGTGTGTGTGTGTGTGTGTGTGTGTGTGTGTGTGTGTGAGAGAGAGAGAGAGAGAGACAGACAGACAGACAGACAGACGACACAGGCCCTTCTAATAAAGTTAGGCTGCGTGTGGAAATATCGAATTGTGTAAACCCCGTTGCAATACGAAGTGGGACGTGTGCCAAGCTTAATATAGTTTTAAACTATATACATTTCTAAATAAGAACTCTGGAGGTTAGCTCTATCATAAGGTAACGAAAATTACACCATATATCCAGTAAATGTTTTTGACATGCTGATAATACAAAATGTGTAATATTACTTCATTTTTGTCAATAGACCTTTTAAGTAGTGTCTATAAATGAAATTTTAAAGACCCATGCTATTAGCTGGAGACACGTGCCTGTTAAAATGTTGTTTTCAGATCTTCTAATTTTTTTTGGATATATGATGTATCCAATGATGAACAATACGAATGGATTAGCCTTTTATCCAGTAAAATATAAACTCTAAAAATGTGTGTATTGAAAAAAAAAGTATTACTCCACTTAAAATGCATAAATATTCAGTTTTAAACATTCAATATATTGAACATAAAATTGTCCTTCCACTCACTTTGTTCAACTAGATGGTTTGTGATATAAAAAGAATTCAGCCCTTTAACTTAGTAGTTTCTGAGAAAAGTGTACCCAAAGGTGAAAAATTTAAAGTTGCGGAAAAATTAATGTGCTTTTGCCTATCTCACCAAAATTTAAAACATTCCTGCACCATAATCTCGTTGTTCCAATGTTCCTTCTTGCTCAGTCTTCCTTTTCAAGCTCTTTTTCTTGATTCTAGTCTAGTTATAGAAAATTCAATATCGATGGTGATACTGGTATTTAAAAGGGGCGCCACCAGCAGGTGCCATATTCGAATCTCCATTTAAATGGCTTAAATATTCAGAATACCCATGTAATACATAATTGAATGCATAAAATGTGGTAGATTTTGATAAGACACACACACACAAAAGAACAATTTTTGGGCCATTCATGCGAATACTTTCCCTAAGACACATTCTGCTCTCCTATTGCACTCAATCATTTTTGCACGACTGTAGTGTGCAGAAGGATCCTTTGCATGACTTTCATGAAGCTATAATCAATGTATGTATTTTTTCTCCCGTTTCATTGGCTACATTACCTAAGGCGTTTTTCAGATCCCTAGTTACATGTGAATGCACATTCACGTTGCGTTTCTGTCAACACATTGGCTGAATACATAGAACAAGTTGGAGCGAATGAACTTGCCTTATTAGCCCCACGGTTCTCACAGAGCCTGCTTCTAAGGGCATAGCCTAAGAAGATCCACCAAGTGATCGTCGCATAGCCTATTGCGATACAGACTTTTAATATAGTCCAATTTGGAGAAACTCTGTTCGCAAATATATGTAGAGCTATACTCGCTCTTATACACCCAATTTTGCAAATTCTGATTTCTCTACCTACTTCATTTTATTCGACATGAATATTACCAGAAATTATTTATTGCTAATTTTGTTATAGGTGCAAGTGGAATATGGGAATGCAGTAAGATTTAAGCGATAGTGAAATGGTTTAAGAGTTGGTGGCTGTGCGATGCCTTTGAAATTCCGTCCTCTTTACAAGGCCAAGAGTTAGAAAAGAATAACATATTCTTATTTGAGAATATATGTAGGAAATAGCTAAAAAAAGGCATGAATTGTGTGTTTTGTCGAGATCCATATTTTTTATTTATTAAGCTTTGTCTATCTCTTACTGACTTATGCAAAAATCATCCAGAATAAAGAGGTCTTCTGAGTACGCTCCCAGAAAAGTCAAGGTATGACTTAGAAACTGCCATGGAATCGCCTGTTTGTGTCCGTCACTGGATACTGACTGTCACTCCCTCCGACTGAATAGTCACTCTTTACGTTAGCGTCTCCAAAGAGAAATGGTTGGACATCCCTGATATAAAGAGTGTACTCTGGTTCATTTTTGCACTTTACTCGTTTAAATGAGGGACGAGAATATGCATAATTTATTTTAAAAACAAATTAAAAAAGAAAAGCCTTTTTCTTTCTTGAATCATTAACCAATGTGCTACTTTATCATTATGTAAAATAATTTTGTGTTTCATTTTCCTTACCTAAATAAAAATAGTGTTTATCCCTAAAGCTACGTTAAGATATATGAATGCCTACCTTTTAAACAATATTGCTGGACAAATATTTGAAACTGACGGTGCCTGTATTTTAATTTTAAATCCTGTATAATTTGTTCTAATCTGACACATATTTTAGAATTTACAGCGCTTTAATAATTGTAGTTTGAGGCTGTTTAGCTAATGTAATTGAATCTGATAATTCACGTAATCAAATTGAAGATTTTTCTCAATTTTATTACAGTGAAAATCAAAACTAACATGTATACTCATGTATTCGTTAGCAAAACGTTTGAACAAATTATTTGGGAGTAAAGAATATGCTTTATCGTAAAACTTACTAAGAAACTGCACAAAAATCCTGAAAAAATCTGATGTGTTGTACTAAACATTCTTACAAACTTTTATTATTGCTTATTTCCTTATAAGCACAAGGAGAATATGGGAATACATGATTTCCTTGTAAGCACAAGGAGAATATGGGAATACAGTAGGCTTTGAACGATAGTCAAATCTCTTAAAGCTTCCAAATTCCCTTCTCCTTGCACGGTTAACATATGAAAAAAATGAACAACGATGTTCCATTTGACAGAAGTATACGTTCTCCAAAACACACACCAATAACAAGCAATAACTCCGAAATGGTTCACTCAACAAAACATTTTTTCAGACATAAATTGTGTGTTTTAGCAAGATCTTCATTTTTTGTATAGTAAGATTTGGTCTATTTCTTATGGTTTACCAGTTATGCAAAATTCATCCAAGTAAATAGCACTTCATGTGCTATAGCCAGAAGACATACATTGAATTTGTCATAAAAATATCTCAAACATATGGTATTTTAATCAAAATCATTAGAGCCATTTTCAAGGAAATCAAAATTTTCGAAAAATTGTTCACGTAAAGGGTAGTTTAGAGTGAAACAATTTTCTTCAAAATCTTTGTGTCGCATCCTTGAAAGACATTGGACTCAAATACCAACTTTCGTTTTTATTCGACTTTTCGTTTTTGAGTTACGCTGTCCACACACACACACACACACACACACACACACACACACACACACACACACACACACACACAAACACGCACACACACGCACACACACACACGCACGCACACACACACACACACACACACGCGCGCGCGCGCGGCCTTTTTCTAAAAATGTTCTTTTTTGGATTCAGGGGACCTCAAAACATATATTTCCGATGAACTTAAGACATCGAATTTTTGGGTGGAATACAGTACTTCCTCTACTTTACTATACGTAGTAGAGAAAGTAAAAAATGGATACAAATTAGCATGTGCTTCCATTGAGCATATCCCGATAATAAGCATTCGTTTCTTAGGAAAATCCTCTTAATTGCTTATTTTAGTGACTGTTAGGTTACAATATTTGTAATCTAAGATCTTGAAAATATGGTTGGTGGGAAAGTCCTAATTAATTGAAGGATTTTGTATTTTGTATAATTATTAATTACCTTTTCGTTAAGTTCAATTTTTCTGAATGTAATGAAGATTTCATAATTTAAATGTCAAACCAACTTAAAATCTGTCAGTCATATCTTCTAATTGTTGGTCATCGTAGCTTTTAATACCTATCGAATCAATGTTTCTGTGACTTTTGAAAATAAACTTTACAACGATGTCAGTTACATAACTAAAATGTGAAATCCAACCTCTTTTGCCTTTTCTCTCCCAGAGCGTGTTTCAAAATACAACTTGACGTGGTTCGAATTGCAGGGAATCTCTTTCAAACCTCCATAGAGATAAGGTAGTTACACGCACGTGAGCGCTGAAAACAAAGTCATTCTTGCGTCACAAACAAAGGGGGGCTGTAATCATCGAGCTGTCAAACACATACGTAAATCAGTTATTTATATAACATGGATTTGAAATTCATTTATATAACTGATTCTGTTACAACTCACTTTCTATCGAGCAGCCGCCTGTCGATCAGCTTACAGGTAGGAATAGTTAACTTATTATATATATATGCTAAACTACAGGAAATAAATATTTTGTTATTATTTATTTATGCCAACAAACTTACTGTTGGTGTTTTTAAACACACAAACCGTGTGTAGGCAGTGTTTGAGAGGTAGAACTGGAACTTAAAAATTCAATGCCACAGCTGGGATTTGAACCACAGACCTGCCGCTTACCAGGTGGCTGCTCTAACCATTGAGCTACTGTGACAATCTGCCAGAATGGCATCGAAATCTCAAACCAGTTCGTATTTCTCCTGGTAAACCACAAAGGCAGTCTCACATCAGGGACAATTACACAATGACTATTTAATCCTGGGACATAAAGTACAATAGTAAGTCACCATTGAGGTAATTGTCTATGATGTGAGATAGCTTTTGTGGTTTACCAGGAGAAATACGAATTGGTTTGAGAATTCAATGCCATTCTGGCAGATTGTCACAGTAGCTCAATGGTTAGAGCAGCCTCCTGGTAAGTGGCAGGTCTGTGGTTTAAATCCCAGTTGTGGCATTGCATTTTTAAGTTCCAGTTCTGCCTCTCAAATATTTTGTTGTTTAACGACGCTGTCAATTGCCAGGATCACATCAGCGTCACCGGTATGCCGGAATTTCGTCCCGCAGGAGTTATTTTGCATGCCAGTAAATCTACTGACATGGAGCTTTCGTTTTTAAGCACACTTAAAAACCATCGGTCTGTGCCGGATTTGAACCCGCGACCTTAGGATCAGTAGGCCAGCGTCTAGCCAACTGAGCCACCTAGACTGACGGTAAATTACAGGGATATTATATCCAAGCAGTGATAACTGACTATTGAAAATGTCACTCTACAGATTGGGAGTGTCGTAAGCCTATGCAGTGTTACGAATTTTAATTACAAGTTGGAAAGGGAACATCAGTATACCAGGTGGCCCAGTTCACCCGGCACCGCCGTAAGTAAATATCCCTTCGTGCGTTAAGAGCTGCAGAACGCCATGGGGCAATTCTAGCCATAGAGAGGCCAGTGGGGTGTTCTTCCTGTCAGTGAGGACGTGAACGCAGTTGAACTAACATGTTTAGTTAGTCCACGTGTCTTCTTATTTGTCCTGATAATAGAGAATAAGGGTATAAATAATCGAAAAGGTCTCACTTTACTTACAGCATCTTTATTTTCCAGCGGATAAACTCACTCCTGTATATGGTACTATTGTCTAACATTACGAATTACAGATTGCAAAACGCGAGCATAAGGGCATGTAATGTTTCATTGGCATTTGTTCTTTTCTTATTTGTCTTGTCGGGTTAGGGTTCGCGTCCGGGTCAGGGTCCGGTTCTGGGTTTGGGTCGGGTCGGGTCGGAACATTTTTTTTTTTTTTTTTTTTTTTACATGGAACATTTTTCGAAAATTTTGATTTTGTCAGAAAAGACTCTATTTTGATTAAAATGCCATATGTTTCATATACTTAAATGACAAATTAAATGTATATTTTGAATTTTGTGGAAATGTCGTCAGAAGTCATCTCCATTCCGAATGATTGTGTACAAACTTATGCAAATACCTGATACGTGTCGTTTTTTGAAAAATTAAATACTAACCAAATATGTAGATCTTTTAATTTTCTGAAGGATTAAAACACTTTCTTTATGGCAAAGCACATAAGAAGTCATATAAGTAATTTCCTATGTGGGCATAAGTTACCAAAGGTATAACTTGTGTTTAATAAAGCTTAGAAGCATGAAACTAGTGCCAACGGAAAAAGGAACTCAAAATGTTTTGGTTATATCTACCTAGGGCTCTCAAACATTAGTGGCACTACAATTCTTTTATGTTCACAGGAACCATTTACTGAAAAAACTCATTCGCATTATAGTCATTCACCGCCAACGACTATAAACTTTTCTCCATCGTTCTGGAAGCTTCCGTATTTGCGTACCAAACCATTTTTGGAGGTATCCCGGCACCATTGTTGGACAACTGCATGAACTTCGTCATTAGTGTTGAACTTGTTACCCCGCACGACCTCTTCCATTGAGCAGAATCGGGTATAGTTGCTAGGAGCCAGATCTGGAGGTTATGGAGGATGTGGCAACGCAGCAAAGCCTAGTTCACGAATAGTCTTGCGACTTGAATTGCTCAAAGAATTCCTCTGGATACACCAATAGCTGGGAAATCTCCACACGCTTTTGTTTCTGTGCAAGCGTGAGATGATGTGGCATTCATTGTGCACACGCCTTTTTCATTTTCAAAATGTTCATGGATTATGGTGTGGAAGGCTCCCCGTGATAGACCTACCTGTTTCTGCATTAGTTCATGAAATGTGATTTGCCTGTTTTCCATTATCAGGTCATTGACAATCTGGGTATTGTTTGGTTTGCGTACAGTTGCTAGGCGCCCAGTGCTTGTGTTTTTCCAGCACGGTCCCTACTGTCTCTATTTCGGATACCCAACGCCACACGGATCTGCGGCCTGGTGCTGCCTCCCCACGTATGGCTACTAACCTCGTGTGGATGTCTGAAGAAGTAACTCCTTCCCTCCAGAGAAACCACACTGTCCACCTTTGCCCGTGCTTGTTAGCTTCCATGTTGTTTCATCGATGTCCACAAGCACACTCGCAAGCCGGAGCAATTGCTGCTCCAGTGAGTTACCTATGGGAAGCAGCAACATCATCAACATACAGTACTATAATCGATCTTCGCGCATGCATCGACACACATTTCAAATAGCTACTTTGCGAGTTATAGGAGGCGTGACAATCATTATTGAGCGATCCAGGTAAGCATAACGATTGGCAACAACGACACATAATCACGTACAACCTTGCCCATTGTTCAAAGTTACAAAATGGCTTGTATAGAGAATAGGCAGGCGTTCCTTGTTATCAATTACCATGTTATTCAATCTGAAATTGTTGTTCAACGACGTTTTGAAACAATATTTTGTGAAGGTCCACCCAGTGGGCCATCAGATCGTTAGCAGAACTCTGATTTTGGGATTAGAAGCTGTATTTGTAAGAGGAAATTTCATTGTTACCGAACAGATAGATTCTCCTGCCGGTGATGACGATAACGCTCTTTTTGGCCTCTGCGTTCACCAGATCTGACATCCCTTGACTTTCTTTTTTGTATGAGGTTATGTTGAAGATCTTGTGTACAAGCCACTCCTTTCCAGATCATCCTTGATCTAAGAGCGCGCATCTGATCAGTTGACCATATATTCCAGAACGTAGCTGGGCGAAAATGGACTACAGACTTAATGTGTGCCAACGGATCTCACCTGAAACATCTGTAAGGTAATTTGTCGTTAATTCGAAGATTTTTTGACCCTTGAATTTTGTATTAAAGCAATGTAAAACATCACGTGTAATTTGAATTTCATTTCCCTTAACTCGAAGATTCTGTTCAGAAATGTCAATCGAAAATTAATATAACTTCGTCCATGTGTTTCTGCAAAAGAAGTCCTCATTTCGAGGTTGTTTGTTTTGTCGGAATGCAATGGGAATGCAGTTTGGGGGTGGAATAGCTTTCCTAGCTGCCAGCCTTGAGCTTCTATACTTGCTCCCACATCCCCTTGTTTAAAACACGTGTTGTAAATCAATGCCACTATGTGTTTTAGTAAACCGCGTGTGTGTCCAGTACAAGACTAGCTTCTGCGGAAAAAGTAGCTCTCATTCGAGAAGTTGAAAAGGGTTTGAAGAAAAAGTCTGAAATAGCGGAAGATTACAGGACACCACCGAACACTTTGTCAACTTATCTGAAGAATGAGGAGGAAAAGTTAAACACTTCATCGAGTAAACATAGAAAGAGTCGAAAAATAGTGAGACGGCGGGAAAATCCTAATGTGCACCCCAAGCGAGAGATAATCCCCACGCCGGTACTGTAAATCGAACTCGGGCCTCCCGCTTTATTAGCAGCTGTGGTAGCACCGTGCTAAGGAAACGACCCCAAATTATATTAACTCCAACATAAATGGCGCTGAAATATCTCTGTGCTTCCTTTCCCTCACTGCTTGCTTAGGTAATTGCTCTTAGTATATTCTGTTTGAAGCCCTTAGCTGGAATTGCCTCTTCATGAATATTATATGCGTAAATCACACCCGCGGTGTCAACTTGAGCACATTAACCAGCTAAACCTTGCTGCGAAGTTTAGTTCTAGCTTACTTTCTGATCCGAGTATTCAGTCGGCCCCTCCTTCAACTAACTTTCTTTGGTTCAAATTACACTATTACAGCTGATAATTTATAAGAATTTTTGTGATGGGGAGGAATGTGCATGATTGCATATTTATAGCATGAAAGATAATAGAGAAACGCAGAGAACATAATTTTGGAAACACATCTACTATTTATTGACTTTGTTAAAGCATTTGACAAAGTTCTTCGTAAAACATTGTGGGAAATAATGTGTAACAAAGGATACCCAAAATGTCGTATTGCTATGAAACGACAGATGTATGATAACGACAGCATAAAGGATACAACAAAGACATGAAAACAGAGTTAATAAATTTAGGAGTAAAACAGGGCTGCCCAATGTCGCCTACACTTTTTAACATATACGCAGACGCAGCAGTTGGGGAATGGCAATCCCAACTGGTTGGCAAAAATAATGATTAACTACGATTTAAAAATTTCAATACAAAAAACAAAAACTATGAGAAATAATGATTGAAAATAAAACAATAGAACAAGCACAAGATTTTCATTACACGGGATCTGATATCTCATTTTATGATGATAGAGACATAAAACAAAAGTTACATAAATTTCAGAATATACGTGGAACGCATTAACGAATTCTGAAAAATAAAGTTTGAAATGAAACTATGTTGAAGTTCTATAAAGTGATGATCGTACCAATATTGACATATGGTTTCGAATATTGGCCAATGAACATAAGCTACAAAAGAATGGTAGAAAGGATGTACCCGTTTGGATCACATGAGGAATGACACAATTAGATAACAACTAAAAATGTATAACTTAAATAGAAAAATATCTGTATACAAACAAAATTGGGCAGATCATAAATAAATAATCATATAATAAATATAATATAATATAATCATATAATAAATCTTATAAAAGGACGGTAGGAGCCTAACTGCCACACTCCACTGACTGACGCGGCGCGTAACAAGGACGCTCAAAGTTAGGCTTTCCCGCTTCCCCACATCACTCACGAGAGCAAACAGGATACAACAATGAGCGCAGCACATCAAAGGGGTTTTCCAGATTATTCGAGAAGTATCCGGCAGCCGGCGTATTTGTGGAAGCTCGAGAACACATCCTTGATATATAAATACGAGAATTTCAGTTGCAGTAGTGAGTGAATTACAGAAATGAGTCGTCGGGAGTAAGCCAACTTGTGTGTGTGTGTGCGTGTGTGTGTGTGTGTGTGTGTGTGTGTGTGTGCGTGTGTGTGTGTGTGTGCGTGTGTGTGTATGTGTGTCGTCGTCGTCGCGTCGTGAAGGAAGATAGGAAAGCAGTTAGAACTATTGGGTGATTGTATCGTCAGCGTTAATGTTTGAGAGACAGAGAAAGTGAAGAAAGACAGTGAAAGGAGTCAGTCAAGGTGACAAGAAGAAAACAGTTGTGAATTGTAATATCACGAAAGACTAATGACTGTAATATCAGTAAAAGAAACTTGCAGTTGTGCAAACATTCTGGCAATAAAATAAAGTGAGAAGCAAACAACTGGACTGGACGTTTGTCATTTTGTCACGTCACTCTGGTGTCAGGAAAGGGATTCGTCGAATAGTAACTTTGTCACAATACGTAGCAATGGGATGTTTTTCTAACACCGCTGAACACGCGCTGAATAAAATTATACTGCACGTGGCGGCACTATCACCACTTTCCGTGCTACGTGACAACGGAAGTTAGTTACAAATTGCCCTCCTACTTAGAGCAGTAAATACCCAAACCCTTGCTTTGAGTCTCATAATTTACAAACCTGTGAAATAGCGTTAGCCCTTCACAGTCGAATCCATGGAACACATGGTGTTTATTTGATAGTGGTAATTAACTATGAATCAGCACATCAGGTTTACTTGTACTGCAGAGGTCGGCAAAACTGTACCGGCCGATATGACGCAATACCACCGTTAGGGGCAAGCAATACGTAGCCCTCTCTCCTTCAAGCAACACACGTTCAAACGTAAACAAGCAGTGGTGTAGATCTCATCGATACGACATAGTTGTTTCCAAACAACTAAAATCGGAGGTAACCTTCGTAAGAACAGTATTTTTGCTGCGTTATGGGCAAGAGTGTGAAATGTCTGTTGTATTTGAAAGTTTTTATTTGTGTTTACAATGCAAACATTAAAGGACATTACGAACGTTGTTGCAAAGATCACAAGCTAGTCACAGATAGGAAACGTTAAGGCATTTTAAAAGAATAATATAAAATAAAAGTTTGTCTGTAAATGTAATTATGACGTTTAAATATTCACTGAAGCTCCGTAGTCTAGTAAAGAAGTGGATTAGAAAGCACACTAACTTTAAAGCCCCTAAAACCTTAAGGGTCATGGCGTAAAATCACAATTAAAAAATAAAACCGGTTTAGATTCATTTAGAGAACTTGATATGGTAAGATTCCCGTGTCTCCATTTACTTGCTGCATTTATTAGTCCTGTTTGGCTTAATATATACGTGAGGGCAATTGTTTTCCATACAGAAGACTATAAAACCTAACAGTAGATCGTGATTGACAGATGAAAACCTACGTGCTCTGTTGTTCAGTTTGTCCAGATTGTCGTGACACTCCCCCACTCCTGAAGCATAGATGCGCAATAGAAGAGGCGTGCACACGTGCATAATAGGAAAGGTGGGGATCAGTGTATCGCTCGCTCTCACTGTGATAACTACACAATAATTTTATTGTTTATAATATGTAAACATACACCACTTGTTTATATGACTGCCTGAGTTCTGACACCTCTCGCTTGTCTCTCACCACTACAGTCACTTCTCCTTAATTTCTCCTCTCTCGCGCAGATGAAGTGTCAACACGATCTGGACAAACTGTACGTCAGTGAATAATTAATGTCAGATGTATATGAAACTATAACGCTCCAGATGAAGTAAAGAATAAATTAATGAAAACTAAATGGCAAGGCCCTCTCAATCTATATATATATATGCGTTAAACATACATCAAATCGAAAGTCTGCTAGAGAAGTTCCATTTCGCCGCCATAGTCTTTCAAACCCCTTCTTAAAACCATGCGACATGTGCCTGGCGGGTTGCGTTCTGTGACGTCACTATTCGTGCAATCGCGACGACAAATCTGCCGACTCCTGCACTACTGCATGGTGAATATTCCACCCTGGGCTGAATACTCGCCATGACGTCACGAGCAGTATGGTTATAGTTTAAAGGAACCATATCAATGTATTAATAAGCAATGGAACCAGTACGTAAAAGCTAAGAAACAAATCTCGAGATAATATTAACTTATGAAACCCATTTTATAGACTTACAATAAAAGTATGGAGGGGCACAATTTGTAGCCAGTGTCAGAACTACAAGTAATTGTCAAAACAAGAAGAAAAGGCACTCTAAGACGAAAGCTTCAAAGAACTGACAGTCAAAATATCGTATTCGCATTTATTATTTCAGTGTTTGTCAATTGTCTTCCGAGTGGCTCTACTCAAAATCCCTCAAAGATTATCAAATTTTGTGTTCGATAGTAAGCTAAATCATATCCTGTATGAATTAAAAATTGTTCACTTGTTCACAGTTTTACCGCCAGGTTTGCACTTGAATAACTCAGTTTTTATTTCATGTACATTTTCCCTTCTTCTTTAGGAAAAATCTGATGCATTGCACTGACATGACTTTCCCTACTCTAGCACCAACCATTCTTGCAAACTCTTATTCCTATATCTTCTTCATGTTAGACGAGAAAAATTTGCAGAAATTATCTTATTGCATATTCCCTTGTAGGCCAAGTGGAATATGGGAATACAGTAGGCTTTGAGCGATAGTCAAATCTTTTAAAGCTTCCTTTCTCTTTGCACGGTTAACATATAAAAATGAATAACGATGTTCCACTTGACGGAGGTACAGTAAGATTTGGTCTATCTCTTACAGTTTACCAGTTATGCAAAAGTCATCCAGAATAAATAGAACTACATGGGCTATAGCCAGAAAATTCAAAATATACATTTTATTTTCCATAAAAGTATCTTAAACATATGGTATTTTAATCAAGAGCGTTAGAGCCATTTTCGAAAAGATCAAAATTTTCTAAAACTTTTCTATGTAAAGGGGGTTTAGGGTGGAGGGATTTTCTTCAAAATCTTGGTGTTGCATCCTTGAAAAATCGTAAACTTAAATACCAGCTTTGGTTTTTAACCGACTTTTCGTTTTTGAGTTGTGCTCTGCACAGACTGAGGTGCGCGCGCACACACACACACACACACACACACACACACACACACACACAAACACAGAGAGAGAGACGGAGAGCGAGGGAGAGAGAGAGAGAGAGAGAGAGAGAGGGATGCGCACGCAGACCTTTTTCTAAAAATGCTTTCTCGGATTCAGGGGGCCTCAAAACATATATGTGCAGTGAAATCTCGACATCGATTTTTTGGATGGAATACAATACTCCATCTATTTCCTATACATAGTAGAGAAAGTAAAAATTCTTTATACCTTCGGTATGCCTTTTTATGCAAAAAGTCGTAGCTTAGGAAATTAGGAGCAACTTCATACAACAATAATAAATGCAATATCCTGTAAACTAAATAAACAAAATTCCCGTTTAAAAAGTTGTGATAATGAAGTCTCTCCAAAACTCATTATTATTCCTCGGTTCCTTCACGTACACAGCAGAGGCATGTTCATTATTTAAGGAAACAAGTTTTGGATTTAATTAAAACTTTAATGTTTTCTTGTTGCATCTTTCTAGGTCTAACGTCCACTAATGGCTCTGTGCAACATAATGAAGGAAAGTAAAATTCTTGTCATTATAACAAGAAATCAAAGGCAACCAGAAGTCGATGATAATAAAGCACTTGGGACTCCTAACAAGAGCATCTCCACAATCATAGATTCGGGGCTACATTTAGTGGAATATTAACATTTCTCTACTACGTGTAGTAAGGGAAGTATTGTATTCTACTCAAATTTTCGATTGCGAAATTTCATCGGAAGTACCGGGTGGAAGGGGACATATCTAACATTACTTCTAATATGTGCTTCATAGAAGCATTACAAACAAAAACGTCTAATGGTATTTTGTTCTTCGATCAGCCGATTTCGAAAAAAATAAACGGCTTTTGTTCCAAATTGGATGCGTAATTCCACAAGAATGTACGAAGATAGCAGTGTGTTACTTGTAAGATGCGCAGAGTAACTTATTTCTGACATAGCTTCGGTAGAAATTATGGGACATCACACAGGGCTTCGAAATAATCAATCACTTAAGAGAATTAAGGAATATTCCGCGCAGCTTTTTCAGACGTGAAGTAACTCGAAAACGTTGTGTTGAGGTTGGTCAGGGAATTGAACGGGCTTCTCGATGTACACAGGTCGGTCACTTGCAGGGTGGTGTAATGTTTTCGAAGATAACGACTCTAACTGGCCTATACTCGCACAATGAACATGGAAGGACTCGGCATGGTATTTGTTTACTTTCACGAGACACCACGCTGCAGTGGTTGTTTATGTACTGAACTAGTGACACCCACATAATCTGCAGTGTTGCCAGCTTGTTTTCGACAAAACTAAAATATCGCCGTAGAAAATGGCCAGAGACAAAAACGTAAGATACAAAATATGTTCCAAATACCGAGATCTAACACTGGTTTAAATTAGTGTAATGACCTCCCTTCCGCCCTTATATATGTTTTGAGGCCCTTTACATAGATCTTTTTTGAAGATTTTGATTTTCTCAAAAGGGACAATAACAATTTTGATTAAAATGTAATGTCCATAATATATTTTTATGGCAAATGAAATGTACATTTTGAATTTTCCTGTGTAGTCCTGTGTACACTTGATGAATTGTCTTTAGTAAATTCTAAGAGATAGACCGAATCTTACTATGCAACTATAATGATGATGATACTATCATCATGATCATCATCATTATTTAATAACAATAATAACAATAACAACAATAACAATAACAATAACAATAACAATAACAATAACAATAACAATAACAATAACAATAACAATAACAATAACAATAACAATAACAATAACAATAATAATAATAATAACAATAATAATAATAATAATAATAATAATAATAATAATAATAATAATAATAATAATAATAATAGTTTATTTATCAACAGGTTTACAATGTGAGATCACATCTTCCTGTATCCAAAGTGTTTAAGTACGTATCTTCTTCCTCCATTCTCTTATTTCCCAATCCCGCTCTTCTAAATTCTTTTCCTTCATACTACTCCTTATATCATCTATCCAGGTTTTCCGCGGTCTTCCCCTCTTTCCTCTCCCTGGTGGAATCCATTCCAAAACTTGTCTCGGCAATCTTGTTTCCATCATTCTACGCGTATGACCATACCATTCCAATTGTTTGATGATGATGATGATGATGATGATGATGATGACGACGATGATAATAATAACAATAATAACAACAATAATAACAACAATAGCAACGACGACGAGGATGATGATAAACATTAATAAAAATATACTTTTAAGTTGTGCTATTTTGACTCCAGTTAAATTTAGGAACCCTACATGTAAACTAAAACTGAATATTTCATTGCAAGCCTTGTGGACAGATATGAAGCTACGATTTGGAAGCTGAGGAAACAGATGACAGAGCAACGTGAAACAATCGATTCCGTATATAACCACATGATACTGTGACGGGGAAAGGTGCAACCGGAGTCTGCCGTGATTGTCTATGTAGTGGCGTCCGTAGGAATAGTATCGCAGAACAGCAGGTGGGTTCAAAGGGAGGGGAAGTCGATAGAGGGCCTTTGTGGTGCAGTGCAACACTAAGTATCTATGGTTTAATGAGTAGCTTTAGGTGTGTCAATTTATTTTACTAAACCTGCAAGATCTGTGGAAATATCACAGGTAGGGGAAGCACTGTATTCGACCTAAAAGTTGGATGTCGAGATTTCACCGGAATTATGTTTTGAGGACCCTTGAATCCAAAAAAGCATTTTTTTTCAAAAAGGTCTGTGTGTGTGTGTGTGTGTGTGTGTGTGTGTGTGTGTGTGTGTGTGTGTGTGTGTGTGTGTGTGTGTGTGTGTGTGAACAGTATAACTCAAAAACAAAAAATCGCTTCTTAACCAAGGTGGGTTTAAGGATGCGACACGAAAATTTTGAAGAAACTTCCCTCACTCTAAACCACCCTTTATGTGGATTTTTGTTTCAAAAATTTCTTTTCTCAAAAATGGCCCTAGCGATTTTGAATAAAATGCCATATGTGTGAGATATTTTGGGGTAAGTGAAACGTATATTTTTAATTTTCTCGCTATCGCCCATGTAGCCGTGTTTACTCTTGATGACCTTTGCATAACTGTAAGCCGTAAGAGATAGGCCAAATCTTACTATACAAGTGTGGATGTGATTAAAACAGAATTTGGGCCCAAATGCATTTTTTTGTGGAGTGGATCATTTCAGATATATTCTTTGTTAGTTGTATGAGTTTTGCAATACTTATACTTTCTCAAATGAAAGGTCATTATTCGCTTTCTTATTTCTGGGCGTGTAAAGAGAATTCAATTTCAAAAACTTCATGAAACAACCTGCTTTAAAAGGTTTGACAATGGCTCAAAGCATTTTTTTTTTTTTTTTTTTTTTTTTTTTTTTTTTTTGCGGGGGGGGGGGGCTGAGAAGAATGCTCATCAGAAATGCGAGACTTCAGTGTTTTTAACTTGGAAAAAAATTGTTTGCGCCGGTGTGCGTGAAATTGCATTGCAACTGTGCACGTTGGCCTTCAGTAGCGAGGATCACAGGTTCGAATATTGCCACTTGAAGCTACTTTTTATGTTTGGTAACGTTAACGATAACTGGTAGTTTGGCATGGAAGTGTCATTTCACTTAATTGGTTTAATTATATGAAATTTATAAAAAAGCGCCTTGTTACTTGTTAGAGCATGCTTTAATGAGCATCATAAATGCATAATAACATTGTAATTATAACTTACATACATAAGCCATCATTGCATAATATTTTACTATTTTAAGCTATTACTTCATTCAAAAGAAAGCCAATACATTGTTCTGAGAGTTTACAAAATGCAGTACGTGCATACAAACTAGATATTTGTAAGCCTATAGAATGTTGTGAACCTCTCTGGTTCCCAAAGTAGTGCATTTAACAGTAACTATGACATCATGTCGGACCATCACACAGATAAACCGTTTCTTCAATATGGCAGTACATGGAATCCCTGTAAATCGACCTAATGTGAACTGAGAGGTTATCGAGTTACCGAAATGTCGAGTTTTATAGAATAAGGGGTCTGTTATTCACAACTCATAACATAACACTACAAATTACATTAATATACTCTAGCACAATCTAGGAAGCAGAAGTATAAGATATTCTAAAATGTATTACGTATTAATATGTTACCCTTTGTCTGGTTTCTTTAACACATCCAGATTAATTTCCA
Source organism: Tenodera sinensis (assembly GCA_030765045.1). Classification (NCBI taxonomy): domain Eukaryota; kingdom Metazoa; phylum Arthropoda; class Insecta; order Mantodea; family Mantidae; genus Tenodera; species Tenodera sinensis. The sequence goes on along the minus strand of CM060964.1, from coordinate 44,496,612 downwards.
TTGTAAAGTTAACTTGCCTTTTCTTCTCGTTTTACATTTTCTCTGGCACAAACACAACTCAACACAACACTAACAGTAAGCCTGAGATCTTGGAAGCTGCCAGAAATATGTAACTGACAGATTAGCTTACCACGTACACATGTATTTTACACTCGTGACGATTGATGTTTGAATATGCGCGAGTGACATCATGCAAATTGATGATGTGGGTAAAGTCTCTGTTTGTTTGCTTGAAATAAACAAGACACTGCTGATAATGCGAGTGGGCACTGTAGTTAATCATGCACGGTCCGTGGAAGTCGGACCTAGATCAATACATAAACAAACAGTGTCACGGTGCATCTTAAAAACAAACCCATACCCGGTCTTGTCCTTCCATGTTTACTGTGGAGTGTAGGGGCCAAACACAAGCGTTAGCTCCCAACGAAAGCGAAAGTGCCCGGCCTCTTTACATTCACTAACTAGGTCAATTCCCTGACCAACCTCAACGCAACGTTGTCGACTTACCTCACGTCTGAGAGAGTAGCTCGGGTATTCCTTCACGTCTTTTAAGTGATTAATTATTTCGTAACCCTGTGTGTTGTCCCGTAATTACTACTGAAGCTATATCAGAAATAAGTTACTCTACGCATCTTACAAGTAACAAACTGTTATCTTTGTACACTCTTGTGGAATTACACATCCAAGTTGGATAAAAAAAACTATTTATTTTTTCGAAATCGGCTGATCAAAGAACAAAATGCCATTAAACTTTTTTGTTTGTAATGCTTCTGTGAAGCACAAATTAGAAGGAATGTAATGACTTCCCTTCCATCCTGTATACTGGGTGTGTCCCTTCTTCCCCGGGGAAAAAAACACCGAGAGCAAATAGTATGTTGTGCGTGATGGCAAACTGATCGGTTTTCAAATTATATATATATTCCAGCGGGTATAACGTACTGCTTCGGGGATACGTTAACGTTCTACATGATGAGTGTAACAAATATGTCCAATATAATTATTGTCAATAAAGAACCGTTTCGCCGAAAAAAAAATGTGTCAAATATTTCAAATATTTGGAATCATCTAGCTTCTTGACGAATTGATATAAATGGTATTGTGTGAACAATGCTGTAGTGAATGTCTACCTTAATTCGAATGAATTTAGCCACAATTTAATGTTAACCAGACCTTGCTAAATCTCTCTTAGAAATTAAGCTTTGCATGACATTTTAACATTAAATTGTGACTAAATTCATTCAGGTAGAAATACATTTCAGCATTGTTCATAAAATCTTTGTGCGAAAGTTGGTGAAATAATAAACTATTTATATCCGTTCTCAAGAAGCTGGATGTCTCCAAATCTTTGGTATAAATAATTTTTTTTCGGTGAAACGGTTCTTTATTCACAATAAGTGCATTGGACATATTTGTTACACTCGTGTGGAATATCTGGTTAACCTATGGCTGAAGCAGTACCTTTCAACCTATATACAGATCGTCTTTCGTCTCATGTATTATACAGAGCGCGGAACCGCGTGCGGCCACATGTGATACACGTTGGGTGGACACGGAGAAAGAAGGACGTAACCGGCACCGCGCAGCCGTCGTATATGCATGCTCATCAGCAGACGCCTGCAGGTTCATACATGCGCGCGTAGCTACACTAGAACCTATGTGTACTAAACTTGTGGCTTATAGCTCAATCTTCCGCCGTCTAGTTATACACAATGGTTATGTAGATGGATTATTTGTGAGTAAGCCATTACATTATATATGGGATACTCACAGCACACCATGTGTAGGAATTCTGTGCCACATTTCCTCTAGATGTAATCGTGTTCGTAACTACTGTACGACACGGATTATACGAGGAAGGGGGACACCTCGCGCTTGTAACCTACATAGATCTATTGTGGCTAACACCCATCCCAGGAGGAAATGACGAAGTGAGGGAACCAGAGGAGGCAGCAGGCAGCAGGGCATAGCAGAGAGGTTACAAAAACAGAGGTCACAGTTTCAGGTTCGATGACCGGTCCTCTGGTGCAGCTACCTAGAGAAAGCGATGTACAACCCATCAGCCAAGCAGCCATCTAATGTCCATAAGGAGTACTGTTTCCTTTAAGCAAGCATCCGCGCCATCTGATTGGCACTGCCTTGCGCCACGAAACCTAGAAGCACGCAAAAACGAAGACAACGGAATGAAAGGTAAGAAAATCTTGGTGGATGAGAAACCATCACAGGTTACACACACCGACCAGAGCAAACTACAAAAAACCCACGCCATGAGGCTATCTCGTTCGGTTGCTGTATGTAAATAAGTGTAATATAATGGGACGGACCCTTACACCACCTGGCAGCAGTCATGTGAAACAACAAATGAATAAGGCAGAATGAACTCTCAACAGCCGTCGCCAAACATTTTCATTTATTACTCCTGTTTGTAAAAGCAAATAACGAAGGTTATACAGCAAACAGCAGCATTTTTTCTTTTTTACTTTGGAAGAACGCACTTCGATGGAGATAGTAACACAGGGAAAGTAAATAAGAGCACATATTTTGTTTTATGCTTATTCAGGCCTAAATAAAAGCAGACGCTTTTTCTCAGAGAGAGGAAGAAGTTCAACAGATGAATGTGGACACAACTTCATATGTTGGTGCTACTGTCAGTGTCTGTTAAGTATCCAGGTAACTATAGTACTTCACGACTCCTAATGTGCACCTTTTAAAATATCTGAACACAACCGGACAACGCCGGCTAACACAGGTAGTTCCATATAAACTATTAAAATTCATCTCCTTCACCTTTAACTAACAACAGCCCTTTTCGGACCAAGGCCTACCGGTCGGCCGTTGCGTCCCCCACCTCTGCTCACTACAGGCATTATGAGCGGATGCAGTAATGGCGGGGGTGGGACATAGCACCCCGGTCCCTCCTGGCCAGTCAGCGATCTTCGCAATCAAGTAGCTACACAATTGGCCCCTAAGGGACCTAGCGAGGCTGAGTGCACCCCGGTCTGCCACCGGGAGAAAATCCCCGCTGGTACTCGGGATCGAACACAGGTCTCCCGCTTGGTAAGCATCAGTGCTGCCACCGCACTAAAGAGACCACCCTTCTCACCTTTTAAAATTAACCCTGGCAATGCCAACCGTTATTTCAGAACTTATACCATCAAGGACGGGGGGGAGGGGGGTGGCGGAGGTGGCACTTTGTGACTAGCACTATCACAAAATTTTAGAAATTTTTAAAACAAAATTCATTTTAAAATTGGGTACTGTAACTTATGTTTATAAAGGTAATATTTAACACTGTTTCACTATTCCTGTTTACTTTCTCTATTTGTAAGTAGAGGGAGTATTGTATTCCACCCAAAAATTCGATGTCGAGATTTCACCGGAAATATATGTTTTGAGGTCCCCTGAATCCAAAAAGAAGCACCTTTTAGTCTATGTGTCTGTCAGTCTATGCACAGCATAACTCAAAAACGAAAAGTCGGCTGAAAACCAAAGTTGGTATTTAAGTTTAATGTCTTTTACGGGTATGTCGGTATCACACGACTATCCCTGCATAGGTATAAGAAAATCTGAACAAAATAAATTTTAGCTAATCATTTTTTGATACAGGAAGAAGTTGTCTGTTTACTTGCGTTGACATTTCCAGTTATCTCCACACAAAAAGCACTTCCTAGAAAATTCAACTCAACATGAAATTAGATATTTACATTTATGCAGCTATTGATATAAAAGTGTTTACTAATTAATGTTTCTTGAATCCCACCGGCTAAATATTTTATAAATTTGAGGTATAATGTGGAGAAAAAGATTTTAATGCTTAAAATATTATATTTCTTTTTATATTGAATTAAATAAGTTTTATGTGCAACATACAAACTGTATAGCATTTTTATTTAACCGATCATATCAAGTAGTGCTTTGTGTTACTCAGATACAAATTTGGCGCCTGTAGCTTCAAATTCCTAAAATAAAAGTGAACCTAATGTGTAATTTTTTTTCGGGACACATACTCTGCTTTATGCCCCTTATGGATGTAATTCTGTGAATGTAATTTAATTATTATACAGTAGTTAAATACAAAAACACCTACCTGTAATATAGTTACACCAAATTTCAATTTATTGTAATGATAGTGGCTGCTATATTTAAATGTTAAATATTGGTGTAAGTTGACCTCGTTGTGGTAAACATAACCTCCCAGTGTCCTTAAAGAGCGTCCAAATGTCCACAAAAATGATTGCTTTGCCTGTTTTAACGATACGCAAAGGTCGTTCAGAATAAAGAGGACTTCAGAGGTTATTCGCGAAAACCTCAAGATAAGCACTTAATTTGTCATAAATATATCTTGACTGTATGACTATAACCTGCGGAGGGGGACTTAGCACCTCGATCTTTTGTGCCTATGCACCGGAAGGGGTACCCCCGGGGGGATGGATGAGGCGAATGGATCCTAAGAATGGCCGAAACGTTGGCACGACGGAGCAGAGGGTGGGGTCCCTACATTTTTTCAGTTAGAAGCACCCGGCGGAGGCTGACTCGGCCCGGTTCCTCTCCCACCCCTTCGGGTTCGTACTCCCAAGGGGCGCGGATCTCAGAAACCGGCTCCCCTCCCTCCATAGGGCTTGTACCATGCCATGGGGGCCCGGAAACCAGAAGGCTCGACTTCCGATCCGTGGGAAGACATTTCCAGAATGCATACGTTCCCACTGAGACGCTCGCTGATGCTCCCAACCCTGAAAGAAACCTGGGACGAAGAGTGAAATGAAATGGACAGATAGGAACTTCGCCCAGCAATCGTCTGACAACCCAGGGAAACCTCTGAAAACACCCATGGGTCAGGCCATGGGGATCGAAGTCTCCCGAACCATCCCGCTCGGTTAAATACCTATATTTTAAACATATGGATAATCAAAATTCTTAAGGCTATTTTTGAGAACGTTAAGACTTTCCAAAAACTTTGTAGGTAAAGGTTAGTATACGGTGGGGAATTTTCTCGAAAATCTTCGTGAAGCATCCATGGAAGACTTAAATACCAAGTGTGGCTTTTAAGCGACTTTTTGTTTTTGAGTTATGCGTTTCACAGACAAACGCCCCCCCCCCCACATATAGGTGGAGCTTTTTCTAAAAATGTTTTTTTTTTTGGGGGGGGGGGGATACAGGTGCCTCAAAACATGTATCTCCGGTGAAACCTCGACATGGATCTTTTGGATGAAACATTATCCACTATACTTAGCACAGAAAGTAATACACAAGGAAATTTAGTACCAGTATACCTATTCCAGGTAAACCAAGTGATAATATGAGCAAGAGAAAATGTGTGAGGGACATATAGTTCAAATTTGAAGTTAATTTGAAATATCTGCACCAATATACTACATAATTTAAGAGGTTGAATCAGAAACTGAAAAATTCAATGCCATAGCCGGGATTTGAACCACGGATCTTCCGCTACTACTTCAAATCCTGGCTATGGTATTGCATTTTTCAGTTTCTGATTGAACCTATTGCCCACACATGGCTTGTGTGTTTAAAAACCACCAGCAGTAAGCTTGTTGGCATGAATAAATAATACTACATAATGTTGCTAACGCTAGGTAAGCAGTACTTAACTTAGCAGTTTAAGTTCGTAATCATCCATTTTCGATAGAGAAAATTACAGATAGACTTAAACAAAATCAATAGGAACATGATAATACATCGATTATCACGACGAAATGTACTTAAACAAAATTTCTGTATTTTAAAATGTCAGAGTGATACGTTCACGAAGTTGAAAACCATTGCTCCAGAAACTGCGCTGCTATCCCCCATGAGTACCCTTCCCTCCAACCTCTCATATCTATAAACATCCATTCTCTAGCACTTATGCAATGTTATAAAACTAGCTTACAAATTACAAATGAATATACAACAGAACCTTGGTTCTGTAGAATAGAAATTCTTCTTGCGCACTTCCACTACAAGGTGGAAAAGGTTCACCATATGGCCCAAGTTACTCGCTTGTATAGCACATAAAAAGTGAGAAAGCGAAGATAACTAGCCCCAAAAAGAGTAAAAATGTACAATCTATTTAATTAATCACTGATACATCTAAAAATGTCAAATGAATGCATTTCTGCGCTATACATAAACACATACTGACGCTGCTTAACAATGTGGCTCGTTGGTCTAGGGGTATGATTCTCGCTTAGGGTGCGAGAGGTCCCGGGTTCAAATCCCGGACGAGCCCAATTTTTTTTCCCTTATGGATGGTTAGATCTCAGTTAGAAACACTAGAAGTACAAGCGTTACCACCCGCCCCTTACTTTTAGACCTGTACTCAATATTATTGCTCCTCCAAAATGCAAATTATCTGAATATTCCCACTGGTAATACAACATCTAAATACCTTATTTAACTTTTATCCCCCTTATGTCCAAATTACGTTTTTGGCGTGCTATTAATTTCTCAGACTTGTTCTTATCCTTCAATCCATATTTATGTTTCCAATTCTAAAAAAATAACAAAATCCGCATTCTTACGAATACGAAATTAACTTCCTCCACCAATACTCAAAATTTATCGAACTGCACAATTGGCTCGTGTATTGATTTGATGGAGCCCTATGGGAGTGTCATTAGATACTAAGTGTTCTAACCATTCCATTAGGGAACAAGGAATTCTATGAATGTATATAGCTACCTGTCTTTGCATGCTGGTTTAAATGTAACTGTATCAACATTTTGTATTAATGGAACAGCTCCAATATGTCGGCAGTTTTATCACTTACTACCACTGGTATGTGCATTCATAATAAACTCCTTACTAATGTTCACCAGAAATGCACGTTATGAGTTTCCCACTTCTAGACAAAGCAGTTTTGCTTTCTATACCACATACCTAGTTAAGCAAGCATGGAATTCCACGCGAAAATCGCATGTCGAAATACATTTGTTTAGAGGCTCCTGAATCGAAAAAAAGGTGTGTGTGTGTGTGTGTGTGTGTGTGTATGCGTGTGTGTGTGTGTGTGTGTGTGTGCGCGTGTGTGCGTGTGCGCGTGTGCGCGTGTGCGCGTGTGCGCGTGTGCGCGTGTGCGCGTGTGCGTGTGTGCGTGTGTGCGTGTGTGCGTGTGTGCGTGTGTGCGTGTGTGTGTGTATGCGTGTGTGTGTGTATGCGTGTGTGTGTGTGAATAGTGTAACTTAAATGTCGGATGAATACGAAAAAATTGTTTGAATTCAGTATCATCCTAGAGTGCGACCAAGTGCGACGCGCGGGTTCGAACCCCGTGGCCGAACTTCCCGACCCATGATTTTTTTCGGAGGTTTCCCTGGGTCACAAGGCGAATGCTGGGAAGGATTTCCAAACCCTCCGAATTTCCTGTTCCTCCATATCCTTACATTAATCATTTAATTTCACCCTTCATCCCGTTAGGTTTCCTGTAGGGTTGGAAGCATGGGCGAGCGTCGCGGAGGCAGCACGGCAGGAGAAAACGATGGGCTCTGGAAATCACGTTCCCTAGATTGGAAGGTATGCTTATTGGTTTCCGGGCCCCCCATGAGATGGTATGAGCCCGATGGGGTAGGGAGACGGTTTCCGGCCCCCCCCCCCCACCTTGGGTGTACGAACCCGAGGGGTGGGAGAGGAACCGAGCTGAGCTAGCCTCCGTTCGTGTGATCCTAACTGGGAAAATGTAGGGACCCGTGCCCCGTCAGGGGTAAAGGCACAAAGATCGACTTTCGGAGGCTCTAATTAATTTTGTATAATTGCTAAACCATAGAAAAGGAACATACTGCGCAAACACACAATTTATTACAAAATTTATATAGCATTAGCCATTTCACAGATATGTGTTTTCATTTGTTTGAATTACTGCTAATCTCCAGTTGTTTTTCGCAATGTCATACAAAGAGCACGGCATCCAAGGTCAGTGTACATACATGTACGCCTCCACTTTTTTGTAGTGTTTAACGCCCGCTTTTACTACATACGGCACCGCAGGCGGTGACACTGATGATGCATGGAATGAAGGTGGAGCGCCGGTGGAATGAGATGGCGGGGGAAACCGGAGAACCAATAGGCAATCCGCCCCAGCGCCGCTTCGTTCACCACAAATTCCACACGCGGTTGGCTGGGTCGAACCCGTGCCACTTTGGTGAGAAGCGAATGGTCTAGCCACTCGGCTACGGCGGGGCGCCTCCACTTTGTTCCCTCTAAATCTAGATAAAACAAAAGTTGTTAAGTTTAGAACTCGCCGAACAACACACACTCCGATTGAAATTGGTACTAACGACATGTTATTAGAATAAATAGACATTGCATTTCTGGGCCTTCAAGTAAACAAATCTTACCCAAACTCAGCTCTGTTTGTTATGCTATCCAAGCACTGGCCAATGGGAGTTCAATAGACACACTTTTTACTATGTATATTTTAAGTCTATCACAGAATATGGGATTTTACTTTGGGGCAATTCAGTGGAGAGTAAACGAATATTCCTCACACAAAAGAAGGTTATAAGCAGGGTTAGGATTTTTAGGTGCGCACCTTTTTTTCTTAGGGTAAATTTAAGCTCTTCAGAAAGATACCACAGTGTGAAGTGTTGCTTCTAGTTGCCAAAAGAGGCATCCTTCCCTTTTGGGTACCTTTATCTCTTTTCCCCCCAAGCATGCCCATAATTCCTTTTCCCCCCTTTTTTCGTTTAAGTTTCCTTGTATTTTACTCTATATGATTTTAATCAATACAAAAATATTTAACTTTTAAATAACATCTCCTCAGCTTGCTGTGAACATGTGAAGAGTAAGCCTAACTCTTTCACTAAGCGCTGCGCGGGAGCTGAAAGCATAGCTACAACAATGGAAAATAATTGTGTGCGAAATATCCTCTTTCTCTTGCTTTACCGCTGTAATGCAGCTCGCAATAATGCTGACTCATCATTGTGTATCATTCTATCCTGTTAATTTCACTAGAATCAGTAGCCTACTGTTTGTGAGTGTGAGTTTATTACTGTGACAGACGTCATCTGTTCGCGATGATTCCAAGGTCACGCAGAGACAGCAGTAACCGTACACGCGTAGTTCCAAGAATTGACTCTGGGTTCCGCTCGAAGCTACTAGAATTCGCTGAGACTGCAGTTCCAGTATTAATGAGAACATTCTGGTAATTGTCGCGGTGTTATATAAGAGTGTCGACAGCAAGTGAATGAGTTGTGTAACAGTTGCACTGAGTTAGCAAGTGAACAGGTGTTAATCATTTGTTACATTACCAAATGGGGTTATTACTAGATTTTACCATGCCAAAGGTGTCCAGTGCTAGACTTATTGTTCTGGCTCAGGAATTCAAACAAGATTTCATAGACACAGATGGAACTGTTATTCGATGTACTATTCGCGATTCAAGAGTTCCTTAAATCAAAAACACCAGCGAGATCGCATCAAGCAGCACAGTTCTAGCTCTAACCATCAAATTTTCAAGACTCTTCAGGGAAACAAATCGCAATAGCCTCTATTACGAAACGCTTTTCAACAGAGTTCTTCGAAAAGCCATTATTTTGAGGAAATCAACATTGAGTTGTGTGCAGCTCTTACACAAGCAGGAATTCCTCTTAATAAGGTGAACCATCCAGCCTTCAAGGGATTTCTTGAAAAATACACAAAGATGTCAATATCGAATGAGAGTACTTTAAGAAAAAAGCTACATGGAGCCTGTTTACCAAGAAACCATACAAAGAATCAAGGAGGAAGTGTCTGATTGCAATGTGGGAATCATTGTGGATGAAACCATAGACTCAATGGAACGATATGTTTTGAACATTTTAGTTTTTCCCTTAGCAGGGAGAAAATTAAGACCATGTTGTTAAAAATATGTGAGCTGCTGAAAGCCAATGCCAGTACAGTAATGTAATCAACTATAGACTTTTTTCAAAAGCTCTGGCCTACTGGTATCGAGTTTGAAAAACTTCTTGTGGTTACGGACCAGGCTCCATACATGGTTTCAGCTGTTAACCAATTGAAGCCTTTATTTCCTAATCTGTGACATCCTTGGTTCATGCCCCTCACAGGGTTTGTGAATCCATAAGGAACGAATACGACATCGCAAATCAGTTCATCTCTGTCCTGAAGAAACTTCTGCTGAAAGTTCCGAATTGTGCTGTGGTCTACAAGGAAACAACTGGCCTGCCCCTTCCAAATTTCCCGGTCATTACTTGCTGGAGATCTTGGATCGAGTGTGCTGGTATGTTGTGTGAAAATTTTGACAAAATTAAAGAGTTTGTGCTTTCTTTGGACTCAGCCGACGCAGGTGCAATTTCCAAGGCCCAGTAACGTCTGCTAACGGAGAAAATACATGATTTGCAGACAGAACTATATTGTGTCCATAGTTACAAGTACCTGACTGCAGCTATTAAACTATTAGAAGAACAAGGTTTGGAAAAGGAGAAACAGTGGGATATTTTTACTTCCGTGAGGGAGCAGTTAGATGCCTTTGCCAAAGATAAGCTTGAATTTAGGCTTCAGAAGAATCCGGACATTGAGGATTTCGGCACATCTGTAGAACTGCCATTCCGAGTTAGTTGAATAAACCAGCGCTTTTTGTCCCTTTTTTATGTTATTTGAGCACCTTTTCCCTTTTTTCATCTCAAATTTACACCTAAAAATACTAACCCTGCTTATAAGAGTTATTTCCAACACACATAGCAGACGCTCACACAAAGATCTTTTCAGAAGACTAAAGATATTAACCTTACCCTGCATCTCGATCCTAAAATTGTTTATATCCAATCGAGTTACATTTATAACAAACAATGAAATTCATGAGATATACACTAGACAAAAAGGCAACATCCATCATCCCAGTACAAAACTTTCTTACTTCCAGAAACGTGTATACTATGAAACCATAGAAATATTTAATGCTCCTCCTAATGATCTTGAAGAAAAGGTTGACAATTTCAATGCTTTAAAATTGCTGCTAATGTGTATCTATGTTCAAAATCATTTTATTCTGTACAAGATTATCTGAATGAGAAATTATGCTGTTAGTGCTTATATAGGTTTATACGTAGTTTCTGGGTGTTTTAGTGAAAAATCACTGTTAATTAAATTTGATGCCTGCTCGATAGCTACTTAAGTCTATATGTATTGAACAGCTTACAAAAGATACCATTCAGTGCTAATTATATAACTAAATAATGGGATTTCGCAGGAAAGCTCAGTAAAAGTTTTAAGCAAAGTTTAATTTGTAAATACACATATGTTAATCTTATAACTGCAGAGAAGATTTAATTGTGGTCCTCAATTATCCCTGTTTTGTTTTTTGTTCCTGTATAAAATGTGCTTTTATGCCACACTGTACATTTTCGTTGACATGTAAGTAAGGTCGGGGTCCCTAAATACGATATGCAAAATAACACCAATCCTGATGCTGACAATCGTGCCTTAGCCACCTTCAAAATAGGTCCGCAATGAAAAGAGCCAACCCCAGCAAGGGGCCCCTTTCGGCCAGCCAAGCCCAGGGCAAACATTCTACCGTCACGCTGCAACGTAACAAGCATCGTCGCTTGGTCCTACAACCCCGAAATATGTGAGATGACAAATATGAGGGGGAATGAGAGACAGGAAATTCGTGGTAGGAGGGAGCCACCACTGATTTCACCTACCGACCTAGAGAAACCAGGAAAAACCCCATGGTTACATTGGCCGGCCCGGCGTGTACTATTACTGCTCAGTTAATTCACTTTAATGGAACTCATGTCCGTCGCCATTGTAGTAAACGTCATGTATCAGATTTACATGTTCGCAATATATGTAGGTATATTTCAAAATGATACCCCGGATAATCACGTATTTCACAGGCGTATACCAAGAGTTCAATAACATACCTACTTGTATTTATATGCGATTGGCTGGGAGATTTCATATAGGCGTTGTTTTCTATGGAAACTTCGAAAACGGAGTCGTTTCAAAGTTCTCGTACCATGAAATCATTATATTATAACCAGACTTAGGAAATCTTTAAGTAGTTGGCTAAATACACACCACCATCAACAATAGAACCGACCTTGAGTTACTGACGACGGATAAAACGTGGTCTTCTGATTGGTGCGCACATCCCAATGGACTGTGTTAGGGATGGGGTTGCTTTAATATCGACGTCACAATGAAGTCCCGTAACAATTCAATCTAATTTCCTTTCGTTGTTATTAATATCTGGTTATGACGCAACATAGCCTCTGAGGTAAGAGCGTTAGTTTTGGAACTCGTTACACAGTTACTCGCACATTCCATTAGCGCTCCAATTTTTTTATGTAATTGGATTTCAATCTTTTTTGAGTGTATATGATCTATAACACACCGAAGTAGGAAATTTGATTTTTTTTTCTTCTCAAAAACGTTTATTCCACTTCAATAATAGACTGATACCGTATGGTAACACTGGGTACTAACACTGCTACACTTCAGTATTTGCAAAACACTGTACACACAATCCTACATTACGTTTACATCACATTGTTATTCCAAATGATTTGGATCCAACTGCAGCGCATCGTCTTCGGTCACATGGAACGACCAGATGATCTAATTTCCAACAGGAGCTACTCTAGCACTTGTTAAGGATACCCATCTGTGAAATTTTGAAAATCTACAGTTTTCTTTGGATTGACTTGAAATTTTAACACAACAATCACTGTATAGTGAGGAGTAACTGTGCTAAATTTCATACATTTAGTCAGATTAGTTGCTAACATATTAATATTTTATTATATTTTTTTAAATATTTGTATAAATGGTTCCCCATGATACAATTTTGATTTGAAAAACTTAATTTTCAGTTATGTCCCGTAATAGAATAATAGCAAATTGATGAGATAAATTTTTAATCTTGTTATTAGTTTGGATAAAAATAAATTTTAAAGTTTAAATTCATAATTTTTTTCATTTAAATTTCGAAATGTAAACTTTAATATTTAATTACTCAGCAGTTATTCACGTTATGAAAAAATTATCTCATTATTTCTTTTTAATGTTATTTCTAAGCAGATACACCAAATTTCATGCATAAGTACTGAAAATTGCATCGTGTGGAGCATTTTAAAGAGCAAACAGTGTTAAAAATAAAAACATGGAAAAACTAAGTTTGAAGTCATAGCAAGGATAATGGAACTGTATGGATTTAAATGGACATGACCATCTACAAGCTATCAGTTAGGTGGCCACGTGACATAGTTAAAAAGACCGTAAGGCTATGAAAAGCATATCAAAATAAAGCAGAAGATTTAAACTATTTGATAAAACAAAAATCCATTTTTGACAATTTTTGAAATGTTTAGCCTTTTTACACAGATGGGTATCCTTAAGGCCATGGTAACAACAGAATCATCTTTCCAGCGGACTAAAAGCACAACATATTCCCTCTCAGGAGCATCCTGAACTGTACCTCCTTCATCCCCCTTGCCAGAATCCTCATTTCTGTCAGTGCATATCTCAGGTGGCTCAATAAACATATCCTCAGCCTATGTCACATCTTCTTGTAACATATCCAAGGTGTCTGATAATAATAAAGCACAACTGAGATAATTGGGAAAAATGAAAATATGTGCTTAAATAACTTTATGCTCGATCATACCCAAATTTATTAATTATAAGTCTGATAGCGATCCTTTAATGGACCTCCTTAAGTTCAAACTTTCATTAAGGGACACCGGGAGTGAAATTTTGGTCAAAATTGTCAAAAAGTCGAAAATTGTTTTTTACCTTAAAATGTTCCTGGTACACCTGTGCATTTGGATCAGCTAACATTTTTCATATCCCCCACTCCATGTGGTCATTACGGCCCTTTCAAATAGCGCTCTTCCCTTAACGTACACAGGATGCTCCTATATAAAAGCCTGTTTTTCTCAAAACTACATTTCTGCACATTCCAAAAGAAGGTCGCGCCTGAGTTTTGCTTCAAATTCAATGAAAATTTCCAAAAGTATTCATAAATAGCAGCTAAACAAAACTATGATTCAATATTGATGTTGTCATTAACATGAATTCCAAAAACATTTTTTTGTGTGAAAAAAATCAATAATTTTTAAGATTAAATTTTCTTTGTTATTAAAAAAATATGTACAGCATAATGAGCAAACGTATTTGAAATATCTCTTCATACAATTGTTACCCATGTTTTAGAGTATCAGTTGTGCCAATATAAATGAATTTTGAAAAATCAATAGACGCGAGCTCTATTTTGAAAGTGTGCCTATTAATTTCATAAAATAATTTATATATCCTAAACGAATTATCCAATTTTAATGAACTTTGGTGTACCTCCTATTTTCATATAAATAAATCTATCAAAAAATGTGGAATTTTCAAATTTCACTCCCAGTGTCCCTTAAAGGACTGGTCTTCATCCAATCGAACAGTTGGATTTTCATTAAAGGACAGGTGTTCCACCAATCAGAGAATTCCTATGCAGCAACGGCAAAGCACAGTGCTGATTAATTCTTGAAACGCAACTAGCGGAGTTTAGAAAACGCTAAAATGTCGGACACTACTGACAGTGAGATGCAACTTACACAAATGAACCTCAATACAGCATCAACTTCCAAGAATATTGCAAGTTATACATGAAATAAGGTTTCACCTGAAAACCAATATATGCAATTTGTCTTCTATTTTTCAATGTTACGTAGCATTCCAAGGTTATCATTTTCATAATATAGCTGTGACGTGCTGGAAACGAATCGATCGTTTAGCGCCTGTGCAGAACTCCAAATATCAGCTGATGCAATACGTGGGTCCCTGATGAGTGTAGAACATGTCGCAATACTTCAACTATAAAATTAGGTATATGGTCGAGCATAAATTGTCGCATGAAACTTAATCATTGTGGTAATTAAGACGCTCGTATGAAAATTAGGAAATTGGCGTCTTAATTACTACCATTATAGTATCGTTGCATAATATGCTATTTTACCAAGCTTGAATATAATTTCCTACAATAAAATATGTATAATTACCCAAGAAGCACTTCACCCATTGTAAAGAAGTCTTACATTTGCTAACATAAATGCCCAGTGACACCACATGTTATCATCAGGTTTTGGGCGTTACTGTACAGTTATATTATTGATTTCAGTTTACTTACATTCACATCATAGCTATATCTATTTCTAATAAAATTATAGATAGTAAAATTATAAAGATTATCAGATAATTATATTATTTACCAGTTCTGCCACATGGTAAAGCAATATGAAGCTGTAAAGCCCATTCCAGTTGTTTGAAGCATAAACGGACTATCATAATGTGTGCTCCAATCGTGAATGAACAAAATGGCAATTGTAGCATCTGTTTACAAGATGCCGCGTAATAATGCAGGCTTCTGAGTGATACACAGATACCAAGTGCTACCCGTGGGCACTAATGGGTTATGGAGACTGTTATTGTAACTGTGTACCTTGACCCATAGTTACTTTCAGTAACAGTTTCACTCCCAGAGCCACAGTTTCTTATTCTGCAGCTATAAAAACGTTTTAGGCAACCTAGAAGTGTAAATAAACCACCACTCAGGAGAGGAAAACTGTAGTTTATGAAAACTCAACTTAATTCTGCAATTAAAAGTGTTACTCAGGTCAGACGTCCATTTTATTGGCCTGACGTTTGCACAACCTGTACCGGTGAACGTGTTTGATATACCCTGGTAAGAGCTGTACAAGGCAAACATTAGAGAACAAAAGAATGACCGTATCATGACGTGACTGTGCAAGAACGTGAGTAAGGCTCTCCTTGAAGGTCGTAGCGCGCTCTGGGCTTATACAGCTGCTCCAGCGAGTTGACAATATCATGGCTGATGTTGTTTTGTCTACTGTGGAAGGCCCTACAGTCCCTCCCTCAGTATTTATTTAATAACTTTATATTCAGACATCAACACACCGTCCTCTAGTTTCCTTATTTTGTGAAAATTTGGCATTTATAAATTTACCCAATTCTGTTATTAGCCAACTAATATTAATCATAAAAGCATACCTTTCATTTCTTTACAATTCACTTTAAGGAATATTTAAAAGTTAACTAAAATGTCTGATACACACAATCAAACCATTTTATCACACACATTTAAGATATATTATAAAAATCAGATGTGTTGCGCTCACACAACTTTCTCTACTCTTTTACTAACCATTCTTACAAGCACTCATTCCTCTATCTTCATCTTGGTAGAGATAAACATTTGCAGAAATTATCTTATTCGTATTTGCTTGTAGGTACAAGGGCAATATTGGAATACAGTAGGCTTTGAGCGATAGTCTAACCTTCTATAGCTGGTCGCTGTAAGGTTCTGTTCTCTTTGCACAGCAAAAACATAAAAAGTGAATCACGGCCTTCCATTTGGAAAAAAAAGTTTAAATACCGTAAAGCTCACACAAATAACCAGGAATATCTTCGAAATGGTTCATTCCACAAAAAAATCATTTGGACATAACGTGTGCTTTAACGAAATATACATTTGTTGTATATTAGGATTCGGTCTGTCTCTTACGGTTTACCAGTTCTGCAAAGGTCATCAAGAGTAAAGAGGACTACATAGGCTATAGCCAGAAAATTCAAAATATACGTTTCATTTACCATAAAATAACTTAAACATACGATATTTTAATCAAACTCGTTAGAGCCGTTGTTGCGGAAGTCAAACTTTTCGAAACATTTTCCTTGTAAAGGGTAGTTAAGTGTAGAGGAATTTTCTAAAAATCATAGTGCCACATCCTTGAAAGTTGTTAAACTGAAATAGCCACTTTGGTTTTTAACAGACTTTCCGTTTTTGAGTTATGCTGTTCACAGACGGACAGACAGACATGCAGACACACAGACAGGCAGACATACAGACAGACAGACAGACAGACAGACAGACAGACAGACAGACAGAGGAGCCAGACAGACACAAACAGCCATGGAGCTGTTCCTAAAAATACTCCTTTGTTAGATCCAGGGGGCTACAGAACATTTTTCGGGCGAAATCTCGACACCAAAATTTTGGGTCCAGTACTATACTTCCCCTACTTAATATAGGTAGTAGAGAAAGTAAAATTGGCCTTAAGATACGATCTTCAAAGTTGTAAAACAATTTCAGCTATATGGCTAGAAAACAAGTTTAAAAAAAAACACATTTTCAAGTAATTGTTAAAAAAAATTACTTTTGTTCAAATGTGACTTCCGGCTTTTGTTACTAAAATATACTCATACCTACTTATCAACCTTGGGTGAGCTTGGTAGCGTAATACATTTACTTCACACTAATGAACACATAGAAAATGTTAATTAACCAGTATTAGGGAAACCATTTCCAGTTTCACTCTAGTAAGTTAACAATTACATCCGAATGATCATTTTAAAAGCTTAACCATGCCTAAAATATTACAACCGGGAAAAATGCACTGCAAAACTGACAAATTGACTTAGTATTCATTTTATGTATGTAGGCATATTTCATATATTAGTTTTATATTTTTACTAAAAATTAATAATTTAGAAACAGATGCACATATGAGCACCAACTTTTTCAAAACAAAATACTTGATAAATGTTGGAGAAGTGGTAGAAGTACAAAAAGAAGCCTTAAATGTGATACCACGCCCTCCGTTTAGGGTTCTTAAATCGTTAAATAAGTCTTTCATTTTCACTGCAATATGAAGAATATTAACACGAAAGGTTCCTAGAAAATCTGACTGAATAATAATAATAATAATAATAATAATAATAATAATAATAATAATAATAATAATAATAATAATAATAATAATAATAATAATAATAATAATCATAATAATAATCATAATAATAATCATAATAATAATCATAATAATCATAATCATCATAATCATAATAATCATAATAATCATAATAATCATAATAATCATAATCATCATAATCATCATAATAATCATAATAATCATAATAATCATAATAATCATAATAATCATAATAATCATAATAATCATAATAATCATAATAATCATAATAATCATAATAATCATAATAATCATAATAATAATAACAATAATAATAACAATAATAACAATAACAATAATAATAACAATACTAACAATAACAATAATAACAATAATAACAACAACAATAATAACAATAATAACAACAACAATAATAACAATAATAACAACAACAACAATAATAATAATAATAATAATAATAATAATAATAATAATAATAATAATAATAATAATAATAATAATAATAATAATAATAATAATAATAATAATAATAATAATAATAATAACAATAATAACAATAACAACAATAACAATAATAACAATAACAATAACAATAATAATAACAATAACAATAACAATAACAACAATAACAATAACAATAATAACAATAATAACAATAATAACAATAATAACAACAACAACAACAATAATAATACTAATAATACTAATAATACTAATAATACTAATAATATTAATAATACTAATAATAATACTAATACTAATACTAATAATAATACTAATACTAATACTAATACTAATACTAATAATAATAATAATAATAATAATAATAATAATAATAATAATAATAATAATAATAATAATAATAATAATAATAATAATAATAATAATAATAATAATAATAATAATAATAATAATAATAATAATAATAATAATAATAATAATTTATTTGTACCGATCATCATAGAGTTTAAATACGTTTATGTCAAATTCTATAGCTACTTACATTTTAGTATAACTCGGGCTCTGTTTTTCTTTCTTTTAATGGTATTCATAAGTGAAATTTCTGAATATTGCGGTTCTTATGTAAATGTTTTCGAAATCTTGTCACGTGTTGCTTTGTTACAATTACAATTCTGTTCTGAGTTTCATGCTAATACTTTAGCAGGTATTGAGAAAACCATCTTATTTTACCATTATTAAGTTAATTAATTTGGTGGTTCTCAAGATTCAGGAATCATAACTTTGAAAAAAAGTATTACTGTCAATAGTATACAAACAGTAATGTGTGAAATGGCATTTAAATGTTTCCCTCCCTTCCGGTTGTTTCAGAAGAAAATATGCAAACTCTAGGCATTCTTAGTGCAACGTTTTATCCTCAGTGATCAAGTCAATTAGTAATATCTTGGGTAACTTACACGTGCAGCAAAAGTTATATGTCCAGTTTATTAACTTCATTCTCTCAGAGTTTCTACTGAAAATTTAAGTAACCGTGGTTACAAACCACATCGTATGGAATATTTTTAATGCATACAAGTGAAAGAAAAATCAAAGATGAGTAAAAGGCATTGGACGTAAATATAGGTCATTAGAACGTGAGCCCTTGGGTACTCATATGTTTGCGTGTTTAAGCTTTAAAGGGCTCTCAGAGAAAAAGCCATATTTGTAATTGAAGCTAATGCTTTTTGACATAAAAAATTATTTTTAAACTTTTGAAAATTTGGGCCAAAATTTTGCTATGCGTTAAACTGTACCTGTCACCTTGGTCCTTTGACTTTCGATTAGCTCTAATGCCCGTTCTTCCCTTTCCACTTCTGCGATTGCTATCCTTCCTTATTCTCCTTCCTCTCCTCCATCCTGTTCCTTTCCGCCTTTTGTACTTTTTTTAGCCACTTCTCTTTGGCCTTCCTTGAAAACTCACATATAGCCTTGAATATTTTTTTTCGCTCCTAACTGCTAATTCTTTATAGTTACCACTTTATCGTTCATTTTGTCTCACTTCTAACTCCATAACTCCTATGTCCACTTCTCTACTTGGCATAATACAAAGAGTTAAAGTATTTTATTCTTCTTTTCTCCACATGTGACACATCTTCCTGTTTCTCTCCCTCTTATGCAACTCTTTTAGGAACAGTACCCCTGTATTCTCCCATGCTAAACCCCTCATTTCCTGTCTGCTACCTATATAGATAAATATAACCCTCAGTCTTCTAATCCCTTAATTCTTATGCATAAATTTTAGACTTTCTATTTTCAAGGTTTCCCCAGATTCATGGTTTCTCTAGATCTCCTATTATATTTCTCACTACTTTCCAAAATCTGTTGTTATTTTATTTTTCCTCTGATTCTCAAGTATCCCCAGTTCTATCTTTGGCAATTCTCTTCCTATGCCGTCGATCTTGGTGGTTCAGTTGGTTAGACGCTGACTTACTGATCCCAAAGTCGCGGTTTCAAATCCGGCCCAGACCACTTAAAAACGACAGCTCCATGTCAGTTGATTTACTGGCATGTAAAAGAACTCCTGCGGGACAAACTTCCAGCACACCGGTGACACTGATGTGATCCTGGCAATTGAGTGTCGTTAAACAAGAATATAATTTCATAATTTTCTTCCTTTGCCTGTCCACCATACAGGTTGATTCACACAAATCTTTAATATATCTCTATGTAGTTAACTTGGTTGACGTTATTAACTCCAAAAGTTTAACAAGGGTAATCCATATATTTGATCAACTTTTCTGCCCAAATCTAAAGCCCCTACATATTTCTACTGCATACAACATATCGTATTCTATCGATACTTTGTACACCTCGAAATTCGGCACGTATATGTATTTTTTCATGAAGAAGGTTTGTGTGCCTTACAACGTAACATTCATGTGGTTTTCTCTACTCGTTTTTATTATAAGTAATAAATACATTTACATATCCTTCCATACTCACCCTTCAACATACAATGCATACAATCTTCTATGACTGAGTTAGAAATGCCACATATTTTCTCTACTCAGTTTTCTTTTACGAAACATGATCACATGATTTCATGATTTCTTTCTTTACTCGCCCTTCAATATGCAATCTATATAATTTTCTATGACTGAAATAGAAATGCAACACCTTTCATTCGCTTAATTTCTCCACACACTTTTCCTTCATGAAACACTGTCACATGGAGAACGTTTGAATGCTATCCATTTTACTATACAACGTAACATTAAAACGGTTTTCTCTACTCACTTCTCTTTTACGTGCTGAATTCTCAACTTTCCTTACTTGGCTTTCAACATAAAATTCATACAATTTTCTATGACTGAAATAGAAATTTCATATATTACATCCATATGCCGAATTTGACAGTACTTCCTTTTATAAATAAATGAATGTTTATGTTTGTCCTCTGTGCTCTCATAAACCGATCACCTCGACATTTGTCAAGTATACTTAGTTCTTCATGGAGAAGGTTTGTATGCTATCCCTTTTACTATAATACTTAACATTCACATGGTTTTCTCTACTAGCTTTTCTTTTACCTATTAAAGTCATATATACGCCCCTATTGCCCTTCAACATACAATGTTCTATGACTAATAGGAATGCCACATGTTATATTCATACGGTTTTCTCTACTCACTTTTATTTTGTGAAACACAATCACACAACGCCGGAAATTTCAGCTACTGTTTTATTAAAAACAGCCAGTCATGCGGTTTAGACAATATACACTCATATATTTCGTTTAAAAAATATTTTTAAGAAATTACAGAAATAAAAGCTTTCTGGAAAACATTTCTCACAATAGAAACAACAAATGATTTAAAAACCCAATGATATGAACCAACAAAGTTAAAATTTAATTTTTATTTTTTATTTTATTTATTTATTTTTTTTCTTCTTCTTCTTCTTCTTCTTCTTCTTCTTCATGGTTTTCGTTTCTTGGCTGGAGACGAGGAGATAATATTTACGTGAAGAGGGTGCTGGTCTGGGGGAAAAAAGAGAAAACATTCAATAGCTGATTTACTTTCAGCCGCGGATCACGTCATCTACAGAAAAAGGACCCTTCCGATTAAAAAAAATCAACCCCTGATTCTCCTGCTAGCGGTATACAAGGAAGGGAAGGGGTGGAAATCATTTTAAGGCTTGAAGGGTAGGTGAAGAGGGGGAGAAAGAGCAGCACTATGAACCACTCGCACAAACTGTCGAAAGGAAGTAAGTTTCTGGTATGGACTCTTTCAGTTGTGTTCCAATCAGATTTTGTTGCTTCCGGTAATGGAACAACTTCGTGTGTTGGCCTCGGGTAGAAATCGCGGCTTACAACGCTTCTCAGGTAAGCATACTAAATTTTTGATTTTTGTAGAAAGTGAATCCTTTGAGTCATATCTATTGCAGGTCACACTTAATGCACGTGACAAAAATTATCATTACATAACTTTTTGGTAAAATCTTAATAGTGGTTATTTTTGTAACATTTATCATGTTTCTCTTTTAAAATAATTGCGCTATCAATGAATCGGTGATCTATATATTCTATTTGTGCAGTTCTTTGCAAAACACGTTTAGAAAATCCAAACCTCTCTTTTCAACAAATCCTGTACAGTGAATAAAGTATAGTATTGCCTCTACGTGACGTCACGTGCAAAATTAAATATCTGATATTATTCATGACTTTTTATTTTCGTGAACTGGTGCGTTTAGTGGCATTTGTGATTATTATTAAGCAAGGATAAAGCTTTGTAGCTTTTTTCTGAGATTAATGGTTTCCACATTTATTATAATTTGCAAGGCTCCGTGTAATCGCTCTGTTTCATTTCATATTTTGTTGCTAAATATGGGCAAACATTTATAAAGGTTATCTTTTAAATCAATGAGGGAAAGTCCGTAAGGGATGTTACGTGTTCGCTTTTAAATATTTATTTCATGATCTTTTGGGAATTTGTTTAATCATATTTTTATATGTTTGCGTTTTTTTTTTTTTTTTTTTTTTTTTTTTTTTTTTTTTTTTTTTTTGCATCTCCAGTCAAATCTCCATATCCAACTTTGTGGTAGATGATACTAGGTGTAAAACTTTGCTATGTTCAAAGCTACTTTGTCTCACAAAACAAAAGTATTCAAAATTGGGACAGCATTCAGAATACTCGTTAATTTTAAGTTTTCATGTACCATGCTGCCATTTTGAGTACATTACCGTATGTTAGTGCAGTCTAGGAAGGACTGTGTTGTACAGGTACTCGTGACATTAAAAAAAAAAAAAAAAAAAAAAAAAATGAAAATGTGAGTCACTTCTGGTGAATTTAATGTTCAATCAGCATGTTGCCACGGTAGCTCAGTTGCTTAGAGGATCCATGGTTGAAATTCCTGCTTTGGTATTGTTTGTTCAGTCTGGTTGTACAGTGCGTTCTTAGAACGGCCGGTCCGGCGGCGGCACTGTACCGGACGAGGACCGGCGCGCTCTACGCCAATGTTATGCGTAAAGGACCGGTAAGTCACGGGTACTGAACACTAACTACTGTACTAACTTACCTGCATCACAACAGATGTTGAACTTGATGACCTTCAACGCGAACATCTTCCCTATATCTCCGAAAGTTCATGTTAACTGATTGCCTGTATTTCTCTCATCATATTGTCCTTCAGTTCTTTTAACGTATGCGGATTTAATGGGTACATTATATTCTTTAACGTTCCCCATATATAAAAATCTCTGAGACATTTAGCACAAGAGGTTTAACATTTGCAAGACGTCAGTTTTTGTGGCAACAAAAATTCTGAAACTTAAAAGTTCATGCTTTACAAGCATAAGAACCTGTAAGTTGGGTTCATTATTGCAGTTGGTTTTAGCAGTCCGTTCATAATGGCGACCTGGGGTCACCTTTAACGTTCTTCACTGATGATGTGTGGTTTCTACTCAGAACAATTGATACTGGGCTACCACAAATCACCATATTATTCATGAAGTTCCTCATCACGCGTAGAATTATCAGTTTCATATTTACGACACAACAGTTTATTCACACGTTTATGTAAATCCTATTTTAAATAATTTATTCCGCAGCTGACAGCAAATGAAAGATTGTGTGGCTGGTTTCAGCAGGATTCAACTATAGCACACACTACTGTTAATTCTATGCATGAACTGCGAAGTGTGTATGGTGACAGAATAATTAGTCGAGGATTGTGGCCTCCTCGATCTTCTGACCTATATCCATTCGATTTTTACTTAAGGGGAACGTTAGCAAATGAAGTGCATGCATTAAATCCACACATGTTAAAGGAATTGAAGGACAGAATCAGAGAGAAATACAGTCAACATGAACTTTTGCGAGTAAACCAGAATTGTTTTCGGAGATATAGGGAATGTGTTCGCGTTGAAGGCGGAAGTCTTGAGGTCGGTCGAGGCCTCTATGCTGCAGTACCGCATTAAGCACCTGCGCATTCTGTGGTGAGAGATGGAAGCTGCCTGCCAGTGGCAGTAACAGCGAGTATTACTGATGTGCTGGAGGGCAAACATGACATAAGCCCTAAGTGCCTCCTGGTAGTAATTAATGGTGATGTGTTTGATAGTTGATGGTGATCTTTTGTGTTTCAGCTATTTGGCATCGTTAGGTGTAGATGGATGTGAGGGATAAGTGAAATGAGCATGTTTATTTTTAAATCACTACGTACGCGTGACTTGCCGATGCTTTATACCTAACTCTGGCGGAGAGCGCGCCGGTCCTCGCCCGGTGCCTTGCCGCCGCGGGGCGGTCCAGCCAGTCTAAGAACGTTTTGTACTTTTCTATGCTTTAAAAGATTGCACAGCCATATAGAATTAAAGTGCATTGTTTACAGTGTTTAGTAACAGTAACATCCACATTTACGGACTTTGGAAATGTTTTACCCTTTTCAGTGATGGATATCACTAAAGTGTTTGATAGTACTTCATTACGAATCCTATACGCCATTAATATAAATGTTTTGTTTAAAAATATCTTAAGTTAAGCCTGGTTTATGTACTGAATCTGAATAGAAGACTTTATTGCACTTAGGAATCAACTGCACACAATATACGATAACTCCGTTAAGAATTAGTCTTCAGTTTAAAAAAAAAAAAAAAAAAAAAAAAATCCTAGCATACAGAAAAGTCCGAGTTTTAATACCTAAAAAGAAAAGAAAACTGTATTTTACATAACGGGTGTTGATATTTTTCCATATCTTTCTCTTTATAAATTCTGTACACACCCAACGCGCGCGCGCACGTATACACATTATATATGTTAATTAGAACTATGTTTCAATCCTTTGGTAAGATGAAGAAATATTGCACCCACTTAAGATACCTGAAACTGCTATCAAATTGGGGTTTGATCTGATAAAGGAAAAATTCTGTCAAAGTCAGTAATTATCGTTTTTACTGGACATTTTCATTAACGCCTGAGTTTTTAGAGCTTCCTTCAAGTTTTAGGTCTGCACCGTAGTTAGAGTATTCGCCTCTCACCGAAGCGGCCCTAGTTCGATCCTAGGCGACCGCATGTGGGTTTTGTGATGGACAAAGCGGCGCAGGGGCAGGTTTCTTCCGGGTTCTCCGGTTTCCCCCGCCATCTCATTCCACCGGTGCTCCAGCTTCATTCCATATATCCGTGCCACTACCAGCGGTGCCGCATGCAGTAAAAGCGCGCGTTAACCCCGTCAATTTAAACAATATGTCGGTGACACAGATATATCAAAACGTTGGTTTACTAAATACGGTTGTTTTTTAGGTATATCAAAACATTGTTTGATTTACTTGCAAAAGCGGGTTAACCTTTTTTTTTTTTTTTTTTTTTTTTTTTTAAGAGTAATACGCTTCAATTTATTGCAATACATCCACTCTAAGTTCATCTAACGCTAAGAAAAATCTGCCTGATACAAATCTTGTAATTTTATGACCGCTTATTGAAAATATGCAATTAGGATCACTTGACACCTGAAATTGGAGACAGCGCAGGTAGTGTAACTGTGTAAGATGGCTGAATTGCTATGCTATTTCTGTTTACTAGAATCTATAAGCGATTTCTTTTACTGGCATTTGCAAAAATTTAAATTGAGTATTTACTTATGGACGCTCTTTAACTGTTGTGGTTCTCAGCGTTCCATTCTATCGGGGGAGCAAAGAACCTCCGAACGGGCTGCGCGGTATTTTGCCTGTTCGCTTCCTCGGTGCTCGTTAACTTAGAACTAGTTAAAACTAGTTTTAAATGCTTTAATGAACAACTTTATGAAAGGAGATCCTGAAACTGGTCACCGTCGTTGTCCGTACATTTTGGCAATTCTTTAAGAAACTATCCATTACTCACCATAGTTCAGGTTGAGAAATGCTGGCAATTTCCAGACGGGTATCTTTTAATTCTTCCAGGGTGTGTGGGTTTGTCCTGTACACTTTAACATTCAAGTTACCAAAGAGATAGAAATTGCAGGGTGTTAGGTCCGGGGACAAAAAATTTTTACTAATAATTCTGTCCTGAAACACACTTTCAATTGTTCTCATCGAAAGATTGACCGTATGAGCTGTTGCAGAGTCTTGTTGAAAAAAAACCAAAATCACACTCCCTGTCTATTAATTTTCTAAAAAAAAATGGGGAGGGGCAAAATTGTATTCACGTATGTACGGGCGTCAACTTTTGACTCGAAAAAAATTGAGCCTATAACTCAGAACCTAATACTTCATGAAGTGCCTCTTCATGACGAAAAAATGGTATATGTTGCGCCATTAACGGAGAAAGGTTTCTCAGAGTGATTTCTATCTTTGGTTGGTTGTATGGTTTCATTCGCGCCTTTCTATGATAGCGCTAAACGGCAACGAGCGCCGAGGATGCGGACAAACAAAACACTAAGCAGCCCGTCGGAACCTTTTTTGCTCTCCCGGTATTTAGAATGTTGGTGATACAGCCTTTTTTTTTTTTTTTTTTTTTTCCCCAAAATAAAGCATATGCTTATACGAGCGTTATAATGTATTCCTATTGAAGTTTTCTTGCCTGGCAATCGCATGTGTTTCCATACAGATATAAATTTCATTAAAAAGAAGAGGACTTATCAGGTTATATTATGAAAATTCACAAGGTACACGTTAACCTGCTTTTTTTCAAACATAGGTGATGTTAACAAAAGCGTTAGAGCTGTTAATCATAAAATAGACATAACTAAGCACTTTACATTGTTTGTTGCGCATAGGAAGAAATTTCTGAAAAATACTGCTTATAGATACTTATGCTCCACTCAAATTAACAACCAAATTTGATATTTATATGAAGGGGCTTCGGATAGGTTGGAAAATTCCTTCTTAAACAATGTAAAATGCATTCATATAATTCTCAGAAATTATGGGGAATAAGGAAGTTTTAAAAATATTGAATGTTTTAGTATAATTATTTTTGTAAAAAGTGGAAACCAAAATGAACACTTTTGACCTTTTCTTATCTACGTAGGACTCTGACTTCTTTAAAATTTACAAAATAATAAAAATAATGTATACTCTGTAATTTTTAAGAAATGCTGGCAAGAAGTGGCTGGCAAGAAATGTTGAGAAAAAGTGCACTTAATTCTTAAAACATGCAGCTCAGGGAGACAGCCATTAAAGTTGCCAATGAACATGGTCACGCCCACACTGTTCTCTTTATATTTTATTCATGAATAAACCGTAAATAATTCAATATGTTCAATGAACAAAAAAATATTGAAAATTTTTAGATTTCAACTTGTTCGGGGTCTCTAATCATGCAATAGAAATCACTAAGCCCTTTACATTGTTTGGTGCTACAGAGAGAAGTTCCTGAAAAATTCCTAGCTGCAGATACTTAAGTTCTGCTCAAATTAAGAATGAAAGTTAGTATTTATTGCATTTTTGTCTATTATGGCTGAAATTTGGTTATCGAATTTTGGATTGAGCCGGTACTTTCTCTAATTTATATATTAAAATTATGAGAATTTACAAAAATCCTATTCTGAAAAAGTTACTGCGCAACAAAGTAGATCTCAATCTGGTAATATTTAAATATACAAGAACCATTATTTCGGAAACCACTAATGGTATGAAAGATGAACTTTGAAGCAGTGTATTTTAAAGAGTCCTAAATTCTTTATTTGCAGAATTTGGCTAAGCATTTTCCATTTGTATAGAATTCATTGACAAAAAAGAGAACTTTAACAGGTATTTACACAAAAATGTCAGACATAACACTTATAATAAAGTTATCTTTAAAATGTTATTTTTATCTGAATCATTAGAACAATTTTAAGGGAAAAAAAGTAATTTTTATGTAAATGCGTTTTACTGAAAAGGAATTTCATGAACTCTTTGTCCCGAATGCTTGAATGTTATTAGAGTTAAGACTTACATATCATTTAGGGAAGCTTAAAATATTTTCAAATTTCGGGATCAACTGCAGCACTTCTGCTGTAATATGTAGGCAGAATTGATAGAAAGAACATTCGGTGATCATTTATGATATTTTAAGCCCTTATGTTATATATTTAACAATCACGACGTTTTTAGGCTCCCTAACCCCCCCCCCCCACCCCCAGAAAAAAGCATTTTTAGTGAAATGTTGTTGGATTATTTCTGTCTGTGATTATTATTAATATTTTTTTTTAAATTAATGTCCTCCAACGTAATGTCATTTCGGATGGTGAATGAATGAAATACGTGAAATTATGCTCAAATGAGCCCGAGGTCCATGGAGCTTTAAGTTATCCGACATTCGTCTTTTCAGGATAATGGAAAACCGCGGTAAAAAACCTTATCCTGATAACTCACCCTAAGCGAGATTCGAACTCGCGGCCTCTAGAACGTGAGGCAGACACGCTACAGAGGCTGTGTCTGTGATTAACATAACTTTAACAAAAATAAATAAAGTATGAATATTTTTTCCCCTATCTAGGTTACCACACCGGGATATATATTCAAACTTTAACATTTATTTCATTAAAAAAAAAAAAAAAAAAAAGTTTACCTTCAATTTACACTTAAGTTTTCACATGAAAACTGAACTACTACAATAGCAACAAAATAAAAATTTAGATGTTAAACGGGAGTCAGAAATGTAACAGAAAATATATAAATTACAAATTTATACTCAAACTACTGCTGCTGGTAGCCAGCTGCTTTATATCTACAAGCTACAACTATATTCACTGCTACCCAGCACATTCAACTTCTATCACTATAGTCTATCTACTTAATTTTTCCCTTTATATGTATTTATTTTCTTAAAGGGGAGTGAAACACAAACATGAACATTTCATTCGCCATGTCAGTTTATTTGTCGTCAAGAATAGATAGCAACGTGGGCAGTTCCACCGTCCCAAGGTGAGTGGTACCTACTCATACTACTCGCAGTTGTTGATATGACTCGTGACGTCAGTTATTCCAGTGAGCTCAAACAATACGTTATGTTTTAAATGACAAACAAGGCTCGCGCGTTAGCAAATAAGTGATAAACAGCAGTCCAACATCTGCTTTGAAAATGGGTGAACGTGGTATTCCTCATTATTAGTTGGAACCTAAAAGATATGATTTTGAAGATTTAAACCATTCTGATAGCGATTCTAACACAGTGTGAACATTGAAAATCGTGCTGACTCCATGCATTGGTGCAAGTTGAAGGCCATTATATGAAAAATACATTCTTTTTGGCGCATTTCTGAGACGATGACTGTAATATCTCTCCAAAGTTCCAATATGTATAGAATGTCGAATATGAGTCAAATCTGTTAAGAAGCTGCTGTGCAAAATAAGTTCCGGTTTCCCCCGCCATCTCATTCCACCGGTGCTCCATCTTCATTCCATGTATCATCAGTGTCACCGCCTGGGGTGCCGTAGTAGTAAAAGCGGGCGTTAAACACTACAAACACCAAAATAAGTTTCTTCAGAGCATGATCGCCTTTAATCCGTAATTTATTTATTTCTTCTTCTTCCAACAATTCATCATGTCCACAAAGTTTCCATTCACCATTGTCTTGCCATTTAGGTTCATTTTTATATGAGGAAGAATTTATGTAAATTTTCAATTAATATGACACTGTTCTCGCTACAGTTTAGTGCAGTTCACCATAAGTGGTTATTTTGTAGTGGCTTTCCACATTATCAACTCTGTGTATTGTTTTCTACCACTTTAACTATTTCTCATTAGACCTTTAGACAGATGCCATACGTCAAATTTACGTTCTGTGCTCTGAGCTTTTAACAGATGTCTTATACCTTTATGTCTGTCGGTGAGAAAAAATTTCAAATCTATACATTTCCTGTTTCACAAGTCTAGTTGTTATGTTTTTGCAATCAGTCTTCACCAAGTCCAATGTCACCATACCTCTTTGAACAAGTTGAAAATCAATAATTTTGCGAGAATTTAAATTCATGAAAAAATAGACTAAATATTTGGCTCAAAATCCCGGGAAGTCATAGGTATTGCCCATCCCTTGCCAACCATAAATATTATACCTCAACCTTTTAATGAGTACAAGTTCTTTTCTCTTTCTTGAATCCAAATTGATCTAATAACTGGTGCTAACATGTTTTGAATGTTTTTATCGAATGTAGGCCTTGAAAAAGTTGCCAAACCCTGTGATTTGCAGAAGAACCCAAATTTCTAAAGCAATGTACCTACCAGATAATAATGAAGAACTTGCTATTAAAGCATTTCCTTCCGGTTTCTTTCCTCATACATTTTGTGAGTTCCAAGTGAATGTATTACCGCAATAACACACTGTTTTAACACATAGCATTGTCCATTTAATGTAATGTGCAATCGTTTTCATTCCATGTGTACATAAAACACGTACCTTGAAAACTAAAAGAAGAGATGTCCAAGCAACAATGAAATATTCCGCTGTAGTTTCATTCCCAAGTGTGATGAAACACTCTACTTCTCTTCATCCTCCGTTTTCTTCCTCGTTATCACTTGTATCAAAATCTGAAGTATCAGGTTCGTAAAAATCTTCCTCATCATTGCTTGCTTCGTAGATGTTTTAGGTTCCAACAATATATCGTGGGTATATTTCCTTACGAATTTAGTAGGTATCTAGTTCACATTCCACTTCTGAATTCCCTTTTTTTAAACATCTTATACTCTGAATTGTCATTCTTTACTTTTATCATCATCCCCTTTGCTGTCAGTTTTATCGCAAGTAACACGACCGCATAATTCGGAAACAATGATTTTACGACTTCTAGCCCCATATCGTTCTGTTCTTTGTCGTTTGCTCTTTGATGAAAATGGTGAAGGATCTTACTAGAACTTGAAGTATCTTTATTTTTCCCTATAGCAGGAATAGTTCCATGTTTAAATAAAGCTGCTTTTTTAATAACTGCGTATATTCATAATCGTGCTCTTAAAATAGAAGGAACATAAACGAGTACTGGGACCAGGCACAAAATCTTTTCTTTTGCAAAATTCGACCCATATCCTATATCTTTTGGGAGATTTGTCTCTGGAAACGAGTCAAAATGAATTTCCTTGTATGTTTCGCTTCTCAACATTGAGGCATTTTATTTTCCACAATATTACGTTGTTTGTATAATATTAAACTGACTCATTAACACCATCATAAGGTACACTGCCCTTGAACTTCAGTACCAACAAGAACAATTTATGTCAAACAATAATTATTATGATTAAAATACCACACATTTTAAATTTTTAAGTGGCAACTAAAATGTTTATCATGAATTATCTGGGAACAACCTGGAAAGTTTGCTTACTTGGGAGGAATTTCGTATAATTACGTATAACGGGTACACCATAAGTGTTAGACAAAAAGTACTGGATAAGCAATACAGACCTCTTTAAAACAGAGAATTGTTCTCAGATATCTGACTTGTTACGGCAGCTGTCGTTAGTGGTTTGACTTCTTCAATCCTTTGTTGTTTTCCTTCAAGTACCGTTGCTATTCAGTTGTTTCAGGTGATTGATCCAAAGAGTATGAACTTTAGGTCATTATATCTATAATGACTCACTTTTAAACATATGGTCACAAATTCGGTTCTTCTATGCCCCTTGTACCCTCACAAAACGTGTAATGAAACTAATGGGTGATCAGCAGAAAGCAGAACAAGCTTCGCGGCTCTCAGCCGGCCGGCGGTGTTTCCTGTTATGCGTGCTGTGCAGTTTTCGCATTCATAAAAGTCTCATTTTCTATTTTCATTCTTTAAAAAAAAAAAAAAAAAAAAAAAAAAAAAAAAAAAAAAAAAAAAACATAATTGTTTCTTTCTTGATTTTCATGACATTTCAGTCATACATATCCTCATAACCAAAATAGTCCACCTACATTTTTGAGAATATAAAAAATAACGACCTTTTTTCACGTTAAGTGTTGTGTTGTCGGGAAGTGTTGTGTTGACATCTTTTCCTTAGGTCCTTAAAAGTAGCTTCGTTTTAAATGTAAATAGATGTTTTAATAGAAAATATCATTTTTATTCAAAGATCTCAGAAAGAGTATTTCCGATCAATTCTCGATATAAAATGTACAACTCTTTTCTATGTAGTAGTTAATACGTGTTTATCTCACCATTTAAAGACAGTCGGACTGATTAACTGTGCAGTAACTTCCCACAGTAATAATGAAACAATATTTTTATCTTTAAAATCAATGGTCTCATCAATTCTAAACCAAGTATGTGTTTTTGACAACACATATTTATTAACACAGTGAATCCCTCAAAAGATAACATCCATAAATTTGGGAAGTTGAAATGCACCAGTAAAGGAATTACAGAGATCGATTTTTTTCTAACTTTAGGCACATAGAGGATCTTTAGATCCCGTTTTCCTATTCCCCTCCATGCAGGAGATGCTAAATCCTCTTGTATGACTCAGCTGGCGGGGATCATGCAAGCTGTCACAGCGAAACCTTTATACTTTTCATCCTCTTCCTTTGAAATCCAACAGTAAGCATTCGCAGAGTTTGGACTCGCTTATGTTATTATTATTTATGACTTCAATTTCACTTTCTCTAATACATTCTTACAAAGTAGAGGAAATATTGTATTCGATTAAAAAATTGATAGTCAGTTTTCACCAGAAATAAATTTGTTGAGGCTTCCTAAACCCCAAAATGTATATATACAACAAAACATCTTTGTGTGCGAGCGTGTGTAAAAACTGGAACACGAAAATTCCGATAAATACCAAACTTGGTACATAAGTAACATCCGAAAATGTGTTCCGGCCCAGGCCGATGGTTTTTAAGTGTGCTTAAAAACGACAGCTCCATGTCAGTAGATTTACTGGCATGTAAAAGAACTCCTGCGGGACAAAATCCCGGCACACCGGCGACGCTGATGTGATGCTGGCAATTGACAGCGTCGTTAAACAACAAAATAATTTTAATTTTTCCGAAAATGTGACACGAAGGTTTCCGATAAAACCTCAAAACTACACTTTACATGGATTTGGATTTTTTTTCTCTCTCTCTCTCTCTCTCTTTTTTTTTTTTTTTTTAATGTTTGATTTTCCCAAAAATGGCTATAACCATTTTCATTAAAATACCATACGGTTAACTTATTAACACGACAAAGAAAACGCATATCTTGAATGTTCTAGGAATTGCCTGTGAATAATTTTGTTTTTTATACTTTGTCCTTGAGGCAGCCTCCTCATGGGGGAAGTAATTCAATAAATAAACAAACAAATGAAAAAACAAATAAATAAATAAGTAAATAAATAACTAATTATATAAATAAAATAAATATCGGGTGGAATGCTTTGGTGATACGCTAACAAGGGATTCTACATGATGATGTGTAACAAATATGTCCAATACAATTATTATTGTCAATAAAGAAGTGTTTCGCCGGGGAAAAAAAATGGCTCAAATATTGAAACCATCTAGCTTCTTGACGAATCGACATAAATGGTTTATTATTTCAATAAATGTCGCGCAGACATTGTGTGAACAATGCTGTAGTGCTGTTGTACCTTAATATGAACGAACTTAGTCACAATTTAATGTTAACGTGATGTTGCCACACCTCTCTTAGTAATTAAACGTTGCATGACATTTTAACATTAAGTTGTGACTAAATTCATTCGAATTATGACAGTGTTTGTGCTACAGTTAGTGAAATTACAAATCATTTATATCCATTGTTCAATAAGCTAGATGGTTCCAATTATTTGACGCACATTATTTTTTTTCGGCGAAACGGCTTTTATTAACAATAATTGTATTCTTACACTCATCATGTATAACCCCTAGTTAACTCGTGGTCAAAGCAGTACCTTCCACCCTGTATATTAACACCTCAAGAATGCAATTATATGTAACATTGTAGAGGCGTTTCTTTAATTTCTAGTAGTGCTTCTGCAAAAAATTATATCTACATCTCTAATAGATTAGTAAATAACTATTAACACTTCGGTGTCCTATTAAATACATTTTATTAACGTCTGCGCTAAAACTGCAAAAAGCAACGAATGCACGAATTTAAACTTCGCACGCATGTTAATATGAATTGAAGGTTGACAAAAATATTATCGTATAAAATAATTAACTATATATACCAATTTTATTATTAATTGACAATAGTCATGCTTAAACCAAGATTACAAAATTGAACGAGATTTGATACCCCTTGTGCCACTGCCGGGATTGTAATCACGAAAATTTGACTTCCCACTCTTTCTAGGGGAAAAAACTACTAAAAGTACACTTAATTTCTCTCGTCTGATTCATATATCGCAGTTCTAGTGAAAAAAACTATTCTTTAAGAACCACTTTACTGGGCATCTAGCTTCAGAGGTTGGATGGTTTTTAAACTTTAATTTTGAAATATTAAAACTGGGTCGACAAATTTGGTTTTTGGATAACTATCACCTTTTTACTTTCTCTACTACGTGTCGCAAGTGGAGGAAGTACCTATTGAAGGCATGGGGAAGAGGGGTGACAGGGATGCCATCGAGTATTTACCCTTTACACATACTGCCACAATTTGAAGGACTGACCGGTTCTCTGAGGTAGACAGACAATAGCGGGATGCGTGTCCTAGTAGCTAGTCGCTGTGAGGTAGTGGACGGGGTAAAATGTACTATGTAGGGGAACTGACACAATGAGTCACTTCTCTCCATCTATGACCTATCGTATTCGACTCAAGAACTCGATGTCGAGATTTCACCTGAAATACATGTTTTGAGGCACTCTGAATCCAAAAAAGCATTTTTAGAAAAAGGTACGTGTGTGTGTCTGTCTGTCTGTCTGTCTGTCTGCCTGTCTGTCTGTCTGTCTGTCGTCTGTGAACAGCATAAATAAAAAACGTAAAGTCGGTTAAAAACCAAAGTTTTAAGGATAGAGCATATAGTAGCTGGGAGGGTTTGGAGCGCTGACCACGTCCCACTCTCCACCACTGAACCCCGCTACTGACGCCTGCAGTGGGCAGAGGTGGGGGTCCAGCGGCTGGGCGGTGCCCCATGTTCCACAAAAGGAATAACAGGAACTCAGTATTTTAAGGATGTGGCACGAAGATATTGAACAACATTTTTCCACCTAAATTACCGTTTACATGGAACATTTTTCAAAAATTTTGATCTTCTCAAAAATGGCTCCAACGATTTTGATTAAAATGTCATATGTTTGAGATATTTTTATGGCAAATGAAACGTATATTTTTAATTTTCTCGCTATAGCCTATGTAGTCCTGTTTACTCTTGTTGACTTTTGCATAACTGGTAAACCGTAAGACATACACAAAATCTTAGTGTACAAAAAATGTAGATCTTGCTAAAACACACAATGTCCTGATGTACCTTTTTGTGGAGCGAACCATTTAGGAGATATTCCTCGTTATTTATGTGAGTTTTGCAATTCTTAAACTTTTCTCAAACGGAAGGTCGTTGTTCACTTTTTGTCTCTTGGTCATGCAAAGAGAATGGAATTTCAGAGTCATCATATAGTGGCCACTCTTAAAACATTTGATTATCGCTTAAAGCGTACTGTATTCCCCTTGCGCGTACAAGAAAATTAGCAATAATATAATTTCTGGAAACGTCTATCTCTATTAGTATGGAATGCGTTTGTAGGAATAGCTTGCACAAGAATAGAGAAAGTCACGTGAGTACAATGTATCAGGTTTTTATTATTAATCATTTATGAAAGCAATAAAAGGTATTTTAATAAATCATATATTCGTTTCAGTTTGGAATGAAGTGATTTTGCACTAATAATTTTACCAGAAATCTTTAAAAGGTTGTTCATAACCTTTCAGTGTCTTATTCCTCTTCTTATTTTGTGGAAATGTAAAACCTAATGGTGTGCTATAATCTCAAACGGGTTTTGTATCCAGCGGTTCCTTGGACAACCCAGATATCTCTTCACTGAAAGCGATAAGGAGGCACAGTTTTGGGAACTCTAACCAAACTCCTTCGTCGCAAATTATTCATCCAATTATTCCGGTGTTCTTGTATGTACTTCATTATTGGTACTAAGTACAGTTCCTTCATCATATCATCATTGTGTTTGTAATCCCACTTGGAGTATCCTGCTGGGTATCCCAGGGTACCTCATTTAACTGGCACTTATTTCGCATTTCCCCTCTTGTCTGTAAGGTCATATGCCTCGCTGCCGAGCGAAGTGAAGGTCCTCTAATCACTAGACAGCGGATTTTTATGTGCTGAAAACTTTCAGAATATTTCATTTCTACTTTCTCTGCTAGCAAGTAGAGGAAGTATTGTATTCTACCCAAAAATTTCATGTCCAAATTCCACCACAAATATATGTTTTGAGGGCCCCTGAATACGAAGAAAAAGCATTTTTAGAAAAACTGTCTGTGTGTCTGTCTCTCTGCCAGACTGTGAACAGCATAACTCATAACTCAAAAACGAAAACTCGATTAAAAACCAAACTTGGTATTTGAGCCTAGTGTATTTCAAGGATGCGACACGAAGATTTTGAGGAAAATTGCTCCACCCTAAAAATACTCTCCACATGGAAAATTTCTATTTTCTTGAAAATGGCTCTGACGATTTTGATTAAAATGGCATGTTTAAGATATTTTTATGGCATATGAAATGTATATTTTGAATTTTCAGGCTATAGCCTATGTAGTCCTGTTTACTCTGGATGACTTGATAACTCGTAAACCGTAAGAGATTGGCAAAATTTTACTGTACAAAAAAATGTAGATTTCGCTATAACATACTATCTGTGTCTCAATAAATTTTTTGTAGAGTCAACCATTTCGGAGATATTCCTTGTTATTTGTGTCAGTTTCGGAAAACTTAAACTTTCGTCAAATGCAACATCGCGTTTCATTTATGTGTTAAGCGTGCAAAGAGGACGAAATCTCAAAGCTTTAATATATTTAACTGTCACACAAAGCCTACTGTATTCTCATATTTCCCTTGCACCTACAAGGAAATAAGCAATAAGAAAATTTCTGTAAGTGTTTATCTCAAACTAACAGGACGAAGATAATTGAGTAAGAGTTTCTAAGAATCGATAGTACAAGAGTAGAGAAAGTCATGTGAGTCGCTATACGAAGCCCTTTAACTTTCGTTCTCTTTGCATGGCCAAGAGATAAAAAGTGAATATAGACCTTCCATTTGAGAAAAGTTTAAGTATTGCAAAACTCACTCAAATAACAAGGAATATTTCCGAAATGGTTCACCCCACAAAACTAAATGCATATGGGCATAACTTATGTACTTTAACTAGATCTACATTTTTTGTATAGTAAGAGGGGCTCTAATGACCTAGCTGTCGACGGGCCCTTAAACCCTAATCACTCACTCACCCACTCACTGTATAGTAAGATTTGGTCGGTCACTTACGGTTTACCAGTTATGCAAAAGTTATCAAGAGTAAACAGGAATACATGGGCTATAGCCAGAAAATTCAAGATTTACATTTCATTTTCCATAAGAATATCTTAAACATATGACATTTTAATAAAAATCGTTGGAGCCATTTTTCAGAAAATCGAACTTTTCCTTGTAAAGGGCAGTAAACACCTACTTTCGCTTTCGTCATAATCATAATAATCATCATCATAATCACAATAATAACAATAACAACAACAACGATAACGATGATAATGATGATGATAATAATATTAACAACAACAACATCTGCTTGCACGTTTAACATGGCGGTGCCGTGGCCGAGCGGTTAGCGCGCTCGCCTACCACCTAGGCGGCCCGGGTTCGATCCCAGGGACCACATGTGGTATTCGTGGTGGACGAAGCGGCGTCAGGGCGGGTTTTCTCCGGGTGCTCCGGTTTCCCCCGCCATCTCATTCCACCGGTGCTCCATCTTCATTCCATGTGCCATCAGTGTCACCGCCTGCGGTGCCGTAGAAGTAAAAGCGGGCGTTAAACACTACAACAACAACAACAACGTTTAACATATAAAAAGTGAACAATGATGTTGCATTTGACGAAAGTTAAGTCTTCCGAAACAAGGACATAAATTGTGTGTTTTAGTGAAATCTACATTTTTGTATAGTAAGTACGGTTTACGAGTTATTCAAAAGTCACCCAGAGTAAACAGGACTACATAGGTCATAGCCAGAAATTTCAAAATATACATTTCATTTGTCATAAAAATATCTCAAACATATTATGGCATCTTAATGAAAACCGTTAGAGCCATTTTCAAGAAAATCAACATTTTCGTGAAATTTTCCTTGTAATGGGTAGCTTAGGGTGGAGGAATTTTCTCCAAAATCTTCGTGTTTCATCCTTGAAACACATTAAACTTGAATACCAACTCTGGTTTTTAACCAACTTTTCGTTTTTGAGTTATGCTGTCCATAATCTGACAGACACACACAAACGGACCTTTTTCTAAAAATGTGTTGTTTTTTTTATTCAGAGGGCCTCAAAAATATATTTCCGGTGAAATCCCGAGGTCTAATTTCCGGGTGGAATATAGTACCCCCACTGCTTTACTATACATAGTGGAGAAGGTAGCAAGTACCTGATAAAATATAGGTAACATTTATGTCAAAAAAATATATTTAAAGCACTAAATACGCACAAAATATTTGTTAAATGTTTTCACAAGATAGTCTATTTTAGCGTAATATTTAGCGTACTTGAAAGTGTGAAATTCTGCTAATAGTTTTTGTTTTTCCATGCGCTTACTACAGTAAAAAGGAACTTGAATAGTTTGCACTTACCGAAGTTCATATTGATTATTTTAAAGGCTTTCTGGAAGAAGATTAATCTTGATTGGCATTCTAAATTTTGAAGCAGGGATAATGGATGCAGTTAAATTAAGCCCGTTCCAGGCATGACGTCATAGCCAGTGTTCCGTCCAGAATGTAAGGCGCATTATGTATTTCGTGAGGGGATTTTAGTACGAGAACTAAGTGCCGACGCGTTAACATCACAGTTTATGACAGTACGTCCTTTACCTACTTTGAGCAGATGTGAGTTACACGTATGTGAAATATTTAATTATGTGCTTCGAAGAATATTCAGGGGAATTTTCCAGTACATTTTCCCAGAAAATGTTCCAGTGATTTCCTCCGTGAATAGAAGCCCTCTTTTGTCCTCTTCTTTCTCCCTTTGCACCCCTCCATTGCCTCCCCACTGTCTCCTAAGGTGGGAATAGAACGTTGAACGTGGACCTTCTCCCTTCAAGATTCCAAGTGATATTATTGCTCGAGGTGACGAAGCTAATCCCACGTCTGGATTTGAAATAACTGTCTAACATAGCCAGTGAATACATAAACAGTGCTTTTAAAAAGATTTCCCGTTGCATCTATCTAAAACATCGCATCTGCGAGAAGGAATGTTGAAAAATATTTCTTAGTTTGAAATGGAAAATAAAGTAACATTACTTTCATTTCGTATGGTTCATAAGAGACATTCTAAGATCAATGTATGTTAGACTGAAGAAATACTGCGCTCCGCTAAAAAATGCGACAGTTACATATTTTTGAGATTCACCTAAATCCAAAAGTGTGTGTGTGTGTGTGTGTGTGTGTGTGTGTGTGTGTGTGTGTAGTATAATTAAAGAACGAAAGCTCGGACCAATATAAAATTTGGAACTGTAGTACAATTTCTTCTACGGATACGACACTAAGATTTTCAAGAAAATCCGCCTGCGCACTCTCTATGTCCAAGATAGTTTTACTTCCTTAAACCTAGCTGTAATAATTTTTAATTAAAACACTATATGCTTAAGGTGTTTGCAATTCCGTCAGGAATATTTTTATTTTGTCAAACCTAGCCCTAATCATTTTAACTAAAATGTTATATGCTTAATTTATTTATTTATTTGTTTATTTACTGATTCATTCACTCACTCACTCACTCACTCACTCACTCACTCACTCACTCACTCACTCACTCACTCACTCATTTATTTATTTATTTATTTAATCTAATGCTGTAGACTTATTGGAGATTTTCCATTTGTCTTCTGGCTTCCCAATATAATTTTCCTTCTGACTTTGTACAATGGGTTTGAAGTGCAGCACACTTCTTAAGATGTTCCAAATAAAATTAAATATTTTGTTGTTTAACGACGTTGTCAAGTGCCAGGATCATACCAACTTCACTTCGTCCCTCAGATTTACATGCCAGTAAATCTACTTGCATGGAGCTGTCGTTTTTAAGCACACTTAGAGACCATCGTTGTGGGCCGGATTTGAACCCGTGACCTTGGGATCAGTAGGCCAGCGACAAACTAACTCAGCCACCCAAAATGTTCCCAGTTCCCGTTGCACAACATGGAGTTTGGTTATGTGAGTTCCATACGGTGTAGATGTTTTGCTAGACTGTTTCACTTCGGGGTAGATTTGGTATTATTCTTCTATTTGCTAGTAATTCTTTCCATTCTTTTTTATCTTTTATTATACTGGTGATATATTCTGATCTTTGAGCGTTGGAGGTTGCCTTGATGCTAATTTTTGCCAAATGAAATGACGTCACTATTTTCTTGCAGTCCAAACTCTCAGTTCCACTTCTTTTCAAATAATCGGCTTTCTCATTTCCAATTATTCCAATATGAGATGGGATCCATTGAAAAATAATAATTTTTCTTCCATTTTTTTCTAATTTTCCAAGTATGTCTAATTTGTACTATTTCTGAATTCAAGGGACATATAACATTTGAAATAGCTTGTATGGTTGCGGTAGAGGCTGATTGACCGAAAGAAACATTTCTTCTAACTCTCCTTCAAAATTTGTTTTAGTCTGCTAGCAGATTCATAAAAGGAGAATAGTTTACAGCGAATTCTATCACTAAGTAGTCACTATCTTCTTTTGAGGAACCGTTTGTGTAGATGTGGAGCATTCATTTTCTGGGTATGCAGAACTTATTGTTTTTGTAGTAATACTTTTTAAAATGTACACAGGATAT
Organism: Tenodera sinensis; assembly: GCA_030765045.1. NCBI lineage: Eukaryota > Metazoa > Arthropoda > Insecta > Mantodea > Mantidae > Tenodera > Tenodera sinensis. The sequence goes on along the minus strand of CM060964.1, from coordinate 44,455,603 downwards.
TCTGCTTTTTCTCCATGTTCTGTTAAACTTAACCTATATTCCACATCAACTCACTCTAATGGATTTTTTGGGTAGAATATTTTTTTCTGCTTCTATGCCTGAAGTGTTTCTTACTTTATCTATTCTTAAGGTATTCACAAGGCGTATAACGTGGGTATCTTGAGTTTTCTGTGAATAACCTGAATGAAAGAATTTTATATAATTTGTTATAAATGGTAATCCATTAGAAAGACCTAAACAAAATTTAAGAAATCAACAATTAAGGGACCACTACAATATATAATTTACCTTTTCAATAGTATCAATGGTTTTCAAAATATTCGTTGTTATGCCTTCAAGTTGTTTCTGGTTGAGCTGTTATAAGGATTCTTAAAACATACTTTTTCCTCCCCGTATGAGTATATTAGTAACTAAAAACTGACATAGGATACGCGAAAACTTGTGTTTAATTATTTGTGTTAGGTGTACACGCAACAAAGTTCATAGTGCTTTGTTTCAAATTAATTATAATAAACAGTTTAAATGTAGCGTGAATAGACTTACCTTTTATATGAACAGTATAAATTAAAGCAATTATGTAAAGTAGAGAAAGTTGGATTAGCGTGGCATCAGATTTGCTTTAATTGGGAAATTTCTACAGCTAACGCGAAATAAAGCGATCATAAGTTACCCTCACAAGGGCAGCGTGTGGCGTCATTGCACGAGTACAAGATAGCACAAAGCACACTGCCTACAGCGCATAGTGTCTCTCCAGTGTGTTCACTAGTTCCACACAGTAAACTGCCTGCCGCACGAAAATCGAAATATTCACGTATTGCTGAACTTGTGCAAGAATTTGGGAGAGAATATTTTACTGCAAATGGTGACAACGTCGAATGTAAGTTACCTATGCAAAAACGTTATCTACTACGTTCCTATGTCGACTGTACCTTGCCTCCTCTGTGTTGTGATCATGTGACTGACTTACCCCTCCCACTTGCTGTAGTCCAAACCCCGCAACTTGTATGACTGTATGACGGTTTGGACTCTACTAACAAGATTCCGATTCTAGGAACAATACACTACTTTTGTATACGAGATACGATAGTTTAACAAACCTGTATCTTTTATAAGATATTACACTGGCCAAAAAATATATTTTTTAATTTTTCCTTCACTTCACGAGTGAAATCTTACTAATTTTGGGTTCACAAAACGAATATGACAAAGAAAAAATGGTTAGCTCTACTTTCTGTGATTCACAATTAGTAAAAATATTTTATTTTAACAGAGTAAGAAAAAACTATAGATTTTAACTAAATTTGTTGACAATATTGAAAGTCCAGTTGAATATTTGTAATGAGCGTTACATTCCAAGAGTTCAACATTGATGAAAGAACCCTGGGCAGATGGTTGGGTCTGAAGATAATCTCGTGGGGGATTCATAAACTCATTATCTTTTGACTTTCCTCGTGTGAGTGAGTTCCGAATCATCCCATTCCAATTGCCCTGATATCTCTGTTCCATTTTTCATTTGTGTTCACCATGCTTGATTGAGTTGAGGAAGTATTTCATGTCTACATAAGTTTCTTTCACGTAAACTGCATGAGCAACAGGGACAGAAGGAAGACAGTTGTCGTTGTGAAGTAATACAACTTTCAAACTTAGCTTGGAGGTATCAATGAAAAGTCCCCCATTCCATAGAAAGTGGTAAAGTATCTGAATGTGGAATAGCCCGAAGAGCAGGTGGAAGATTTGGGCATTGAATTGTTGTTCTTTTTTTCATTGACAATCCTGTCTATATAGGTGGAGCCGATCACAAATAGCAGTCATCTATACAGTTTGTAGGCTCTCGACAAACCATAGATTGGTTTTTTATTTTTCAGCCGTTCTCGTAGTGTACCAGAACAAGAGTTGCAACAGGTCAATGTGGGAGTCATGACTTATCCTGGTCCCCAATCTTCATACCGAAATAATGCTGATACACAATCTTCACAAGAAGTATCAGGTTGCATTTATGTCAAGAATATGTTACTTCACCACAAATGCAATAAAGCTCTTCACTGAGTTTACACATTTTCGTGGAAATTTTAATAAATTTCACACATTAGAAGACTCAAAACACACAAAAACTCTACACGAATGACAACAGAAACAATATTGGTCTCACTCACAGCAACGATATGAATGTTTATAACCTGCAAACAGCTAAAGAACACTTTAGTTTGTCAGTCAATAGATGTGTATTTCAAAAATAAAATTTACTCCAGAAAAATGATTTATTACTTTATCGCCAAAAGAACAGCTAATCGGTCATTTTACGGCTATTTGCGCATTCATCACGTGGTCTATCATTTCCATATGAATGATAATGGCTTTATGTGATGGTTATTCAAAATATGTCTTAGAAGCTTAATCGGTAACGACAATATCTAAAACATACAACGTTCTAATCAAAGACTCTCAAGCAAATGATGATCGAGGGATCCAAAAATATTAAGTCTCCAGTGTTGTTTTTGCCACCTAGATTATAGATTTCTTTTTTACTGTTGGAAAAACTTAATTTATTCAAATTAAGGTTATGTGATTACCTTACTGACTATTCCTTTCAAAGCACACAGTAAAACATTTGATTTTATAGAATGAAAATTGTAGTACGCTGTAGCATTTGAATATGAATAAATGTAGTAAAAATGAACGTGCGGAAAAGTACTTCTAAATTTCCTAGCGTCGTAGGGCTCTGAAATTCGACAAATGTGTGGAACTAGGGTACAAAGTCATCCCCGGTACCAGCATGGGGATTTTATCCCCTCTGGGAGGTCTGGCACGGGGTGCACTCAGCCTCGTTAGGTCCCGGGGGGACCAATTGAGGAGCTACTTGATGGAGAAGTAGCGGCCCCAGGTCTAGAAGACCGCATAACTGGCCGGGAGGGCTCGGGGCGCTGACCACGTCCCACCCTTCAGTACTGCACCCCACCAATGACGCCTGTAGTGGGCAGAGGTAGGGGACGCAGCGGCTGGGCGGTAGGCCTTGGCACCTTGTTGGCTGTCGCGCCGGGGTTTAGTTTTAGGGTACAAAGTCACCCACGACACTCATCTCATAACCATATCAGTATTCATTTTTCTAGACTCCTCACTGTTTTAACGTTTCCCAACCTAATTCATCAAATTAGCAAAGATAAACAAATCTGCTCGTTTTCGTAAGTAATTATAATTAAATAAATGCACCAGAATTGAAATAGAAGCGCCAATAAACAGAAGCCGTGATGGATTTAATATGATTAATAGGAATTGGAAAGATACGGAGGGAGGCACCCACGGGAGGAAGGATAAGGTGAGAGGAGACACCGGGCGGCCAGATCCAGATGGTACTGGCATTGACAGAGGTCCCTTAGGTTTCCTAAGTTTGATGACACTACGAAGTCTTTTGGTCTTCCGGGGCCATTTTAAGGTGATCGCGACGGGGTCCAAGGACCAATATGCCGACGCCCTATCCGCGGCACGGGCAAGGGACGGAAAGAGTTCTTGTGCGCATATCATCCTTGCCAAGCTGCACCTAAGGCCTTCGCTGACACTTGATACCCTGAAAGAACCAACGGAATGGACGATGAATGAAATGATTAATGAAGCGAAATGGAAGGGGAGAAAATTCGGGGGATATAGTTACGCTTCCCAGCATTCGCCCAGCGACTCGAGCAAACTCAGAAAAAACCTGTGGGTCAAGAAGGTCGGCCAGGAGAATCGAACCCACGACCTCACGAATGTGAGGCTCACACATTACCGCGGAGCCATCTCACCTGGTTAATATTGCGAAGCCGACCGGCAATGGCGGCGCACATCAAAAGAAGCTCGAGGTCGTGCGGCAGAACCAAACGGAGTTTTTGAGATTTTTCGAGAAGTGTCCGGCGGCCGACGTGTTTGTAGATGTTTGAGAAAGGTCCGCGTTACGTCATCCTCGCTATATTAGGAGGTGAGGGAACAAGAGTGGGGAGTCAGCTTTCAGTTTCAGTGTCTGTGTGTATGTGGCATTGCGTGTATACGATCGCGTCGAAAGGAAGGTAGCAAAACAGTTAATGAGTGTCGAGTGATTGTATCGCCCAAGTCGACTGTTTGAGAGACAGGGAAAGTGAAGAAAGACAGAAAGGAGTGAGTCAAGTTTACGAGAAGAAAACAGTTGAGCTGTAATATCACGGAAGATTATTGACTGTGTTAACTTCGGTAAAAGAGAACTGTGCTGTTGTACAAAAGTTTTAGAAGGAAATAAAGTGATAAAAAATAACTGGACTGGACTTTTGTCTTTTTGTCACAGTATGATTACATAGGAATACAACATTTCGTTCAAATGCTGAATCAAGTTTTGGCAAATTAACAATTGACAAGAAAAGATCCCATTAAAGTTAACAGCCCCTTAGATATACGGCTGATCAAAGCAAGTATTTTATTTCGGCTGTTAATAGCTTCATGTTTTTCATTCCTTTTTAAACGACAGAAATAAGAGAATGTGTTACGGTTTTCGACAATGTGTAAAAACTGTGAGGCATTCATAACTATTGAAACTATGTTAAAAGGTAACGAATGATAGTGTTATGAATAAGCTAGATAGTGGGATTTCAGCAAATGTATCCATTCCTCTTTTTACTGAAGTCGAGTGTGTACTATGCTGCCTCAACGGGAGGAGTGAAAATACCTAACACCCCTGGCACTCAGAGCACAAAGGGCACTGAAGTACCGGCGCACGAGAACTTTGAATAAATACATTTGAAGTACCGTATTTATCAGCCATATTTTTCGCGTTATTCAGAAGTGTTCACTAAATAGCGTGTAAAGAGAATTAAGTTCAGAGTGAAGTGGAATAAAGCTTTAAGTTAGAACAAAACTCAAGTAACTTATAGCAGTCAGTTGATGAGTTAGTTATAAAGTACATGTATCTAGAAAATTAAAAAAAAAACACAGTTTTATTTTGATTGCTTTGGATTCTTTTCCACACACTCGGAATAATATATAAGTGTGTGTACACCTATATATTATATACACGTGTATATATAATATAGGCAAAATTCAAAGCAAAAAGAAGAAGCTTGTGTATTTCTTAATTTTCATAGATACATTGCTTTAAAAATCGTTGAGTGAAACACTGTTCAAAAAAGAGAGAGAAAAGAAAGTACACCTAAGTCGAGGTTCAAAATTTTATTCTTTAAATACAAATTACAGCAAGAAGTCCATCAAAAAACAGAACTTCGGGCTCTTACAATGGCATTTCAGAACTTGTCAACCTCGAATAGTACAACTTCTGATGTATATTACCGCCAATGAAGTTTTGCTCAATGTTGGTGCCCCTTGTGAGCAATGGGCTTAGCTTAGATATAAGGCATTTCGCAGTTTTCTGCGATTCTTGTGCCGGCCAAAACAAGAAGTACACAGTTTTGCACCGAGCGTGGTGGCGCAGCGGTAACGTGTGCGACTCGCATTCAGGAGGTCCCGGGTTCGATCCCCGTTGACCGACCGCTCTAACTTGTGTTTTTCCGTAGTTTCCCCTTGTCTATAGGCGAAAGCTGGAATAGATTCTCTTCTCATTTCCTTCTTTGTCATCTTTCAGGTTTGGTTGGTAGCGCGGTACGTTCTAACGAATGCGGACAGATGGCACAGATGCTTGCATTCTGGAAAAGCACCTTCCCTGGACACTCCTGAAAGCTGGTGCCCGGGCCGCAAGGGTCGCTTCGTGGCCCTCTCCCTGGGTAGGGGAAACACGTTGGTTGTGCGCCAAGTGCCAATATCTGTAACTATTAGGGACTTCTGTGCGTCTCTGGGCTTCACTGTCTGCGTTTTCTGATGAGTTTCCGTTCTCACTTCGCCTCATCCGTTCCCCCTGGGGGATAGTTGCCCGAAATTGATCCATATCGAAGTCGTGGTGGGTCAAGGTGTGCCCCCTCCGTTCCTACACACATCACATCATACAGTTTTGCGCTGCCTGCATCATCTAGTTCACGAAAAGAAATACAGATTCGATAGTGTGAACACAGGAGACAGGGATATGAGCTTTCTTAATGCAAATCCAGATGACTGTAGCGCCTTGTTTATAAACAACTTAATCTAACCTTTTCCATTCTAAGTTGGAAACTGTGTTCCTCAAGCCTACCTTAAAGCCTGGACAGAGTTTTTGTTCCGACTGTACAAACCAAAACGGCCTATAGCTACAAGACCAATCGGAATTTTTAAAGTTGGCAATGAACAGCTGATGTTCATCTTACAGGAGAGTGTTGAAATTTACATTAAAGCTGTTAGGTCTAAAATGAGCAAAAATATAAACAAACAAACCAAAATGATGGGTTCTGCTGAGCCCAAAAGGTCAACCCTGTTGCTCGGCTTTGTGGGAATGCACTGGAAGAAGTTGAGAGTGACATCGAGTTAGCAGATGATCTTCTCACAGATGATATCTTCTAACTAGAAGGAAAGATAATGTCATTTATTTTTCCTATCTAAAATTGCTTTGTTCATTTACATAAACATGAAAATTAGTTTTCTTCACTTTATCTGTAATAAAATGAGTAGAGAGTGACATTGTGTTTAATTCGTTATTTTTTTCCCCATGGGTTTAACAGTGGAGTACTGAGTTAAAATCTTAAAATTCAATTGTTGATTAAAAGATATTACTGATCACTTTTAGCCGTCGCCTTTCATTTGTAGCGATTAATACATCTGACTACTTGGTTAACTTTAGTTCATTCAGAATGCAAACAACTTTCGACCTCAGTGGTCGAGCAGTTAGAGTTTATTTCTCACACAAAGGTTCCGGGTTGGAACACCGACCGTTGAACGCGATCCCCCCCAAGTTAGGATTATTCCTTGCCCTTCATATAGTCTAGAAATATTGATGTCAGAGTAAATGCACACGTGAAAATAAGTAATAAGGACGAAAACATGCAGTAATGTGACAAACCGACAAACTTCAGTGCAGTTACTTTTTCTCACTTTATTTTGTTCTAAACTTTTGCATAAATACAAGTTCTCTTCCACTAACGTTAAAACAGTCTACAGTCTTTCGTGATATTATAAGTCACAATTGTTTTCTTCGGGTAGCCTTGGCTCGGTCCCTTCAACGTCCTTCTTCACTTTCTCCGTCTCTCACGCACAAACCTCGACGATACAATCACTCAACATTCATTAAAACTTCTTCACTTCAATGCGAGGTACTTTCACGACGACAGTACCACACACACAGCTGTCTTGCACTCACTGACACATGTCTGTAAATGCAACTCCTCTTACCCTTGCCTCGTCACCTTATATAGCGGGGATGACGTCACACGGTCCTTTCTGGAACTTCTACAAACACATGAAGCACCAGGTGCCTCTCGAAGGTTCCAGCAATCTTTTGTTAAGCGCCACGCTCATTGTTATTAGTCACGTGTACACAAACAGTCGCGCGAGGCTGCCAGACCTTGTGCGCATTTGTTTGCTCGTCGGCCTGATAGGTATGTGGTGTGACCCCCCCGGACCGTCCTTTGTTCTGCTCCGTGCCCGGAGTCACAGTAATTTAAATAAAAGTTCAAGGAATAAAAGCAAATGATTCAGGCAAGCCCTCATGTAACCACAGCAATCTAAGGTGGCTATAGAAGTGAGCAAAAATCCTTTTCGTAATGTTATTGAACTGAATACTACGTGTCCTTTTTGCTACGGCAATTTGCTTCCATTTTAATACTCCTGTTCCTTGCCAGTTTATAACCATGTATTAGATTAGATTGGTTGTGCTCAAAGTTCACAAGAAGCCATAGAGGCCCATGAACATTGAACATGTCAATGGAAATGTACAGCATAGTATAAAAACACATTATATAGAAGCACATAGAACAAAACAGGGAAAATTGAGAAAAAAACAATCAGTTTCCCTGTAGTTATAAGACCAACATAATGTATATTTACAAATGCAAGCTGTTTTAAAGTTTCACTAGGCCTTTCCTGACACATTCCATTTATTTATATAATTAGCAATGAATGGCATCTTTTATCATTTGCTGATACATATAAATTTAGGTAGCTTTTGAGCAGGTAACAAATTTAATTAACAATGACTTGAACAATGTCACTCAAGTCACTAGAAACTACTTACAGAGCTACATAAGCGTTAACAGGATAATTTGTAATTCAGATAACCTTGTACAGAATAAACTGCTTTTGAGCAATTTCAAAAGCATTGAAATTGTCAACTTTTTCCTTAAGGCCATTAAACGTTTTTATGGTTTCATAGCATACACCTTTCTGGAAGTAAGGACGATTTGCACTGAATTGAACTACTTTGGCAGAGTAAATGTAACAGATTTAGAAGAATTATTTGTAATAAGATTAGTTGGTTTAATGTTAATTATTTTTGTTATAACAGGAATAGCTTTGTACTTTATTGGAACTTAAACTGTTAGGATATATTCACTTACGTATAGGTCCTAATAAAGTTGTATTTGTAGGTTAAACTGTTAGGATATACTCACTTACGTTGTATTTTTAGGTATCTTATAAGCCTTTAGTGATGCTATTAAATTATTTGGTAAGGACCATATAACTTCTTTAGTCTCTTATTATTTATTGTATTATATATGTCCAATATTTTATTTATTTTTGTCATTAATTTTTTTAATCTATCACCCTATATAAGAGGTTTATTTAAATTTAAAGTGTTTTTTTTTTTAAATTTGTACAACCATACGAGCTTTCTTATGAGATTAGTTTAGCTTTAATTTCATCACCTTTCTTTTTTTTCTCTTTCTTTTTTTAAGTTGGAACATACTCATTTCTCGATTTGTTTTCTTAGGATAAGAATTTGATTTTTCTTTCTGTGTTTACCTTTATGCAATTTTTGATTTATTTCATGTCTTGCTGAGACAAATCGAAGACCGCTTGATTTTGCTGAACGTGAATCTGATTTGGTTGCGGGGTTTAATGTTAAATATAATAGAAGAGGATTTGCCCGAATTTTAAGAGAATATTCCTGCATTTTCTTTATAAGTGTATTAATATGTGTAATGGTCCTTGCTTGTAATTTAAATTCATTTACTTTTCATTTAAAATTCATTTTTATTTATTATTTACATACCTATTTGAGTTCTTGGGACACGGCGGCGCTATGGCCGAGCTGTTGGAGCGTTCGCCTATCACCTAGGTCGCTCGGATTCGATCCCAGAGACCCGTATGTGGTATTCGTGGTGGATGAAGTGGCGTCTGGATGGGTTTTCTCCGGGTTCTCCGGTTTCCCGCCATTCATTCTACAAATTGCTCATTCATCACATTTCCATTCATCGATTTCGCCTGCATTTCATATCACCCTCTTCTTCACTATCATGCTTGGTTCTTGGCTGACCACCCGCTTCCAGGTCTTCACTCTGTCAGATCCATAGGTTCCTCTGCTCCCCGACAGGTGTCTGAACCTAGACACAGGCATGTAAGTCCTAGGGGTGTAAGTTCTTTATAACGGGAGGGTAATCAGAAGAAAGAAATTTCGTGGGTTAAATTAAATTAAATTATTCTGTTGTTTAACGACGCTGTCAACTGCCAGGATCGCATCAGCGTTGCCGGTGTGCCAGAATTTTGTCTCGCAGGAGTTACTTTATATGAGCAGTAAATCTATTGACATGGAGCTGTCGTTTTCAAGGACACTGGGCCGGATTTGAACCCGCGACCTTGGTATCAGTAGGCCAGCGTCTGACCAACTGAGCCACCCAGACCGACATTTTCGTGGGACGTTGCTCTTATGTTTAATGTTTATCCCATGAGTTTTATTATTTGTTATAAATGTAGATTGATTGCATATGATATAGAATATAGACATAATATAGACATGCAGGGTAGGGTTAATAACTTCAGTCTTCTATAAAGATCTTTGCATGAGCATCTACTATAGGGTGTTCTTCTGCATGAGGAATAGTCGTTTACTCCCTACTGAATTGCCCCTAAATATGTAAAATTCCCTTTTGAACATTGCTCTTGAAATACTTATCACAGAAGGAAATATTCGTTACATTCACTTCATTTGTTTGAACATTTCTGGTATTATGGCTGGGAGTCGCGAGGAAAAGCGAAAATGTAGTATTGCACGCTTTCCAATTATGTTTCTGGACTCAGTGGTATGAACGATTCTTTTGGTTCCAGTGCTATTTTTCATTTCTAAAGCGTCGTTTTAATTTTCACTACAATTCCATGCAGCTTCGCGTCACATTCAGCTGCCTCAGCAAGGTTGGAACGAAGCTGAATGCGCCGATAATTTGTTTCGCTTTTTTCTTTCTGTACCCTGCTTTCTTGTTGGGATACCTGCACACAGCAAACTAGCTTTACCCTTATTCTTTGTCTTTATTTAGTACAGAAATGTACGTTACATCCAAGTGGCCTTCAAATTTGAATTATACCAATATTCACAAAATTACTAGTTTTCAGAGTAAGTAAGGGCCAAGTGCTGAAAACTAATTTAGAGATAATAAAAGAAAAATGGTCACAGCACTGATACAAAAGTAATATAAGTTTGGAATAGCTACACAAACTATACAGGTTTCTTGTGTATATGCTTCTGCTTTAAGCATGTTAGAGCAAAATTATGCAAAACTTAAAAAAAGGAAACTGATGTGCTGCACTCGCATGACTTTCTCTACTGTCGATGTTATATGACATGTTATATTTGAATAACACCCGGTGAAAGCCTACAGTCATCATCTTCTTCTTCCTCCCTCCCTCATGCATTAGACATTTTTGCCTGTAGCAATCTACATATCTTGTTCGTGTCACCTTTTATTTGGCCTTCCAAAAACGATACTCGAAGTAAAGGAAATTAGGCTTTTAAGAGCAGTGGCAGGATTTAAGAGAACACAACACAAAATAAGGGAAGATATAAGAAAGGAACTAGATATATACAGTCTCTGTGAAACAATTGAAGAACATAAAACTAGGTGAATAAGTCGTATTAAAAGAATGAACAGACAGGGATTACCATTCCATTTTAATAATTACAAACCAATAGGGAAAAGAAATGTTGGAAGGCCTATACTAAGTGTATTATCATCATCGTCATCATTATTATTATCATCATTATTGTTACTTTTATTATTAGTATTATTATTAGTATCACTATCACTATCACTATTATCATTATCATTATCATTATCATTATCATTATCATTATCATTATCACTATCACTATCACTATCACTATCACTATTATCATTATCATTATCATTATCATTATCATTATCATTATCATTATCATTATCATTATCATTATCATTATCATTATCATTATCATTATTATTATTATGAATCTGTTTGTAAGTTTGTGTATTAAAAAGAGTATTTTTAGGTGTACTCATCGTCAAACCGACACTGGGAACTGTATACGCCAATGCGCCGCACGACTGTGAATATACGGCCCTCAAAACTAAACTAACAATCTGCTTATAATGCCTAACCTATAGAGATTCAGCAGACAATCAGCAGAAGAGTGTCTATAAAATTTTCCAGCGAAATAACAGTGCATGAAGAGAAATTATTTAAAGTTAAATATGCTGGATTTGGTTCAATACTCGGCAGGATTCTTAGACAGACTAACTGGTTGTGGAAATGACAGATATTCATAATCGCATCCCTCATAATGGTTCTTACCCTTTTTCATACGATGAGAAACATTTTGAGAATAGTCTTGGTACTGGAAAAATAAAATACTGTCATTTCACTTGTAGCCAAAATATGTTATTGCAATTCTATAATTATAAACAGGTTGTTATTATATTCAATATCGTACATAATTTGTTCATAATAGCACAGATGCCAATAGTAGCAAAGAGGTTCTTCCTATAAGCAATACCGTAATAGCAGTATTCCAAATTGGCTTAGTTTATATAGAGTGAAGATGAAACCATTTTGTGAATTATTTTCTCTGAGAAACGACGATGCAAAAACCTCAGTACATTATGCAATGCAGAGTACTTAAGATCTAAACTTAGAATTGCTTACCATTCCGTGCTGATAATAGACTACATCACAGTCCGCAACACACGCTCACTTCTCTCCCTGGAAGTAAATGCATGCAAGTGACTGCCTTGTTTATTGACGCCAGATAATTATAAATTGTATCCATAACGTATGATGACACCCTCACTTATGTCAGCTATAAATATAGAGAACGTAATCTATTAGAATTCACCAAACGCCAACTGTGACACATTTACCCCATTACAGTGCCCTCTGGTTACTTTGGGTGGCATTACGTCTGTTCAGTTGATATCAATACCAGCAGCCTTTCCTAGGATATACCCCAGGTAAAGATACAGCCGTAACTGGTGCTTATTGTAATTCTTAAGCTGGGGATGCAGAGCTGCTCTTGCACGTAGATAAGCTGTTCGATTTAAATGTTTGCGCAGATGCCGTTATGTCTGACGTGTGCACATATGTATAGGGTATTGTAACAAATACAAGAGACCAGTCCAATTATTTTTCTTCTAAAACTTTGGCACAGCAACACAGGTCTCTTTTCCTGGCGTTAACTCAGCCTACAGTCCTTCGTGATATTACAACTCAGAACTGTTTTCTTCTCGTAACCTTGACTCACTCCGTTTTGTCTTTCTTCACTATCTGTCTCTCAAACAGCTGACTGACGATACGATCTCAACACTAATTAACTGCCTCACTATCTTCCTTAGGATGCGCCGGTTCTCTCGCGATGTCCGCATAAACGCAACACACACACACGCGCACGCAGGCACGCACGTTCGCACGCGCGCGTGCACACACACAGATACACTACCATCTGACTGACTACTGTCTCTAACTACCTACTGCTACTCGTTGCCTCGCCTACTTATATAGCGAGGATGACGTAACACAGATTATTCTCGAACTTCAGACTAGAGCTTCTACAAACACGCCGGTCTCCGGACACGTCTCGAATAATGTCGAAAACCCCTTTGACGTGCCGTGCTCAATGTTGTCACGTGTTCACAAACGGTAGTGCGAGGCAGCCTGACCTTGAACGTGTGTTATGTATGTACGTATCGCCTGTGGTGTGAAGCAGCCCCGCCCCGAGCCTTTGGTATGTTGCCGCTGCCATTGGCCAGCGTCACAGTATTATTTTAGTGCCTAAAATAAGAATTTCACACTTCCTCATTGTCAGCTTTGCAACACAATGTTATTAGTAAACTGCAGTACGATATCTTTAACCTAGAAAGTGTTGTTTCAAAACAAGATTTGCAAAGTAGTTTTTACCGACTAGTTTGATACTAGTAATGAGGTGGATATTACTTGATTTAGCGTAATTTCGGCCATGCTAAACTTTTGAGAGTTGCCATTAAACCGTTTCCCCTAGACCGAATCACTTCACTATTTATTTTCCGCAATTTATAGTGTTAAGACTGCATATTCTTGTATTCAACTCGTAGATAGTCTTTGAGTGATTTCTTTTTTTCTTTATTCGTTTACCCTCCCCTTATGTAGGACTTAAACCCTTAGGGTCAGAGAGCAGAGGACCCTATGGACCGGACGGGGTGAAGACCTGGAAGCGGGTGGTCAGCCAAGGAAGAGGATCATATGAAATGCAGGCGAAATGGATGAATGGAAAGGTGATGATGGAACAATGGGTGGGATGAGTGGCGGGGGAAACCGGAGAACCGGAGGAACCCCCCCACCCCCAGACGCCGCTCCGCCCACCAGGAACACCACATGCGGATCCTTGGTATCAAATCCGGGTCACCTAGCTAGTAGGCCGCCATGTATTTAAGTGACACGAAAGTTGTTGCGCTCCTGTCTTTCGTACAACGCACATTTATTCGTGTCATAATAACGCGCTTTTTTCAGAAATTACTAATATAACGTGCTGATTTAGCTGGTTCTGCTGAATGATATACATAGCTGCGTCGGGAGCGAGATATTTGATTTCTCGCTGCCTCGGCTAGCAGACTCGCCAGGTGATTATGGAGATAATTGATACACTGGCAAATTACTGCACAACAGTAGAGTTTCGTTACCTCTTGTCCCTTAATTAGAACAGATTCCTCTTGTAAAAGCAATACTGTGGGTATCCGATTCTCTGGAAATCCGTTCCACCAACTGCCTGCTAATTAATTCTTGGAAATGGCGATAAGTAGATTTCCTCCGTTTAATATTCGCTAGCATGCCACGCCTTCCCAGAGCGAACACGTCACGATACGATACCAGACTATATAGCCTAACCACAAACTCGCTTTCACGGGAGTACATAGGTTTTCACGGCCCGAGTCTATATAACTGGAAGTTATTTCTGGGCTCTTATGCCATGGTCTGCATGGAGATAGCTGTCCCAGAAGTTTCGTCCACAACTGCGGTGGATATCTTCAGTGGCACTGTCCAAGTCTCCTCGAGAGGGCTTCGCTGCCAACGACGACAATGATAAATGATTCATCTTCAAATTCGGCCACTATTTCTGTCTCTCTCTTTGTCTCTGCCACCCCTATCTCTCTCTCGCTCATGAGGTTCGCATGCAGGATGTAACGGGTTCGATTCCCCTCGGACCTTGGATTTTTTCGTGGTTTTTAGGCCAATGTTGGGGGTGATTCTTCTATCATTAATTTCTTGTCCATGATTCCCCTTCATCTGTTTCATCTGGATGTTTCAGGACTTAGGACCAGGCGATGGTGTTTTAATGCGTTGCGGCGGGGCGGTGGAATGTGCACTGTGTTAAGCTTCTCCTTGGCACTTGGATGGTTGGCTAGAGCCAGTTCGTTTCATTCCGGGACCCCCAGGTCAAAAATATCTAAGGAGGGTTCATACCGGTGTCAAAATTGGTGCCATTCTGGAACCTGTAGGGATCCTCATCATTGTCCGGATCCGGTCGCTCTTTGAACCTCCCATTCATTCGTTTCTCTCAGGAATGACGTTGGAAGCACAAAAACACTACTAAACTCTACTAGCTGCGTTCCAGTGACTAGATGCCCTCCACGGGTCACTTATCCTAGTCCTCTTTCTTCCTATTTTTCTTTCGCTTTCTCCAAATTGTCTTCTCGCATTTGTGAAATTGTGATGTACTAAATGGTAAAAGTGATAAATAAGTTAATAAGGTTTGCAATACGGGTCCTGGTGTGGGAAATTAGCCACTAGGACGGCTGTTCCGTTCCATTACCCATGTTCCTCTCTGGTTCGTTATTGTCAACCTCTTTGTCCATTAGGGTATTTCTTCATGTCAAGTTGGCATGGTTCAGCGACATTGCTCATCAAGAACTCGTATTCAGTAGCGTTACCAAAGTTAGTAACACTAATACCAGCAACAAATAAGAATGAACTGGGCAATACGAAATAAACGCACTAGTGCAATGCCTTAAAAATTTGTCGCATCATCGGACCCTCCGCATTTTATATCAATTGAAATTAACAGGAGAACTCATAATGTTTGTCACCAAAATAAGGATCCACGAAAAAAAAATGCATTATTAAGGAGCTCTACCAGCTAAAGATGCTATAAGCCGTAGCTCCCAATTTTCTCAAACTCTTTCCTTACTCAAGCCCGCGCATTTGTGTTCGCAATGAAACCCGGTGATTTATTTTTAATAGGACCTTGATATTTTATTTTTGTTATATATAACAATTATATTTGCTAGAACGTTTTATTGTGCGGAATATATGTACATAATTTTGAACAAGAGAGGCTTAGAAAGCAGGGAATATTTGGTAGCATTTCTGGAATCATAGAAGCTATTCAGCAGCTCACTGTTCTAAAATAATTACCATCAATTCGGGTTTTATATTCCTAGACCTTTGGGGATCTAGTTTAGGTTTTTGTTGTGAAAATATAGATTAAATTAATGACACCTAAACACTTATATTCTGTGCATTCTTTCACTTTTCACCACATTACTAGCCGATTTTTCCCTATTTTTAAAGACATTAGCTTAGGAAAGAGGTACATATTTATAACCACTGGAGTTAGAAACCATCTTGGACCAGTGTACGGTCTAAAATATATGAACAAAGACCTATGGAAAAGCAATATCTGAGACCATTTTATCCCACGCTTTAGAGCATATGCCTGGATTTGTTGTTTTAGTTCAATGAAGTAATTTAAAATCTGAAAAGTAACGCGCAGACAATAAGATATGTTTGTTATATCTACCTACGTAAAGATGTGTTTTGTTTTAACGAGGTACAAATTAAGAAAACTGAAAATAAACTTGACAATGGCAAACACCTATGTTGAAAAACTGAGGATACCTAGGATCGCCTTTATATTTTGGTGCAATACGAATCTTTTTTTCATTATTATCATCATTATTATCATTATTATTATCATTATTATCATTATTATTACTATTATTACTATTACCACTATTACTATTATTACTATTACTACTATTACCATTACTATTACTACTATTACCATTACTATTACTACTACTATTATTATTATTATTATTATTATTATTATTATTATTATTATTATTATTATTATTATTATTATTATTATTATTATTATTATTATTATTATTATTATTATTATTATTATTATTATTATTATTATTACTATTACTATTACTATTACTATTACTATTACTATTATTATTATTATTATTATTATTATTATTATTATTATTATTATTACCGCCACTACTATTATGTTTTCTCGACAATAATCCCGAGGAGCTATATTTATGACTTCTCTGGGAATCATGTTCTAGCTGACAAACTCCTTCATTTACTTTTAAGAGAACATTTTCACTCGTATCACTCGACTCCATACTGGAATGTCACGCGAACTTGGCTGTGGCAACAAAGTTAGTTTAGCAAACAAACTGAGTCTTTCCCTTGCATCTGGTCACACTAGGTGTTCCAGCAGGAAATAACACCAACACATTTGGTGTACCATACGGACAAGACAGAGAGCGGGACACCGTTCAAACTGGTCCGTGATACACGAGCTGATTTTGTGTTTGAAGGTATGAGTGGCACAAACTAATGATCAAAACTAGTAGTCCATTTCTGTAATGTCCACACAGCTGCACTTAACTAAAGCATGTAAATACATTAGAAACACTGTGACAGGTTACTTAAGGCATATCACAAAACGTTTTCAAGAGGGGCAAAATGCATTGAAATGTTGCTTTAAGTGCATAAACAGGAAGAAATGTTATTTAAACTCTGTAATAGCAAATAATCATGCATTATTATGTATACAGTAGGTATAACTAGTTTAAATTTTAAATTATTTTGTTGTTTAACGACACTGTCAATTGCCTAGATCATAACAGCGTCGCCGGTGTGCCGGAATTTCGTCCCACAGGAGTTGTTTTACATGCCAGTAAATCTACTGAAAATGGAGCTGTCGTTTTTAAGCACACTTTACAACCATCGATCTGGGACGGATTTGAACCCGCGACCTTGGGATCAATAGATCAGCGTCTAAACAACTGAGCCACCCAGACCAACATACAGTATAACAATTTAACTCTTATGCAAAAGTACAGGTTGTTTAAAAGAAGTCTGATATTGCAACAGGAGGTGGGATTGGTCAAAACTAGAAAAAACATATGTCCCCAAAACAAATACGCATTGAGATCTGAGCCATTTTACTTGCGTTGAGTACTTACACCAGACAATGGGGTTAATCCAACAAGTGAGTTCTAGTGAACACTTCATTCTCACTGACGTTTAGCAGGACAACTGTTGGGTAAAGATCCATAAACACCAAGCAAGAGTTCTGATGATTTCTGCCATTTTTTCTTCAGATAACATCTGCATATTATGTCGATATTGCTGAAGGAGATCCTCCATGTGGTTACCATGCATTCTTACACATAATTCAGCTCCTCTTCTCCAAGAATCTGAAAATATTTTGAGGACACTTGGCTGGTCTCGGATATGGGCACATGCTTTGGTCACACGCTCTTGCGACATATGCACATTGTCAATGGTTTTGGCATTCACCAATGTTTTAAATGTCCCCATTGCCAGTAATTCAATGGATTGAGGTTCGGCGAACGGAGAAGCCACGTTACTGGACCTTCTCCACAAATCCACCGTCCATTTAAATATTGCCACACGACGTGTAGAAAATGGGGTGTTACCACGTCATGTTTAAACTATATTCGTTATCTTCCTACCAGAAAAACGTCGCCAAAAGCACAGGTAACTCATCGTACAGGAATCGATGATACATAGCACCTGTTAATCTGTTCGATAAAATGCATGGTGCTAGGAGTCTGTCTCTCACAGTTCCTGTCCACACATTAAGACCCTGATGCTCCGACTACTTGACTGTTCCACCAAGCGCAGCTCACACTCAACACGGGTAAAATGGCTCAAATCTCAACAGGCATTTCTTTCCGGGCACATGTTTACAGGAACATTTATTCCAGTTTTGACCAATCCCAACTCCTGTTGCGATATGGGGCACTTTGTTTAAACACATGGTATTTCTATGTGACTAATGGAAACTAATATATTTCTACTGTAACAGCTTCCGTGGCCATTCCAGGCCACATCCTGTCCACTTCTTCCTCAGGCATCTACAAGCTGAATTCAAGATATCACTGAACGATAAATCGAATGCACTGTTCCTAGGAAAGCAGCTCGCTGTTGCAGGTTTACATCGAACCACCATGTGGACAGTAACTGTAGGCTACTATAGTAATTCCAGACATAAATGCTTGAAAATTATAATAATTATATTACGTAATATCATTATAATCATATAGTGGTGATGAGCAATGTGACCATACCTATATATTAGTACGTTTTATAAATGAGATTGCTATCCAGAATATTTCGATTGAAGCAATTGTGCACGTCCAAACTTCGGGTGCAATTAACAATCAAGGAAATCAACGCAACAATTGTGTATGATCCTTAAGTCTGGCTATATTCTATACACGCTTCTTATGCTTGTGGGAGCATATGGTGGATAGACTTAGGTGAATTGTCCTGATCCTCAGAGCTCTCGTATGCACTAGGACGACTTCCGTTGTTTATGAATGTGAAAATCGAAATCTAATTCCTTCCTTAGGTCTAGTGGAGATTCCAATCCTTTTACGCCGGTAAGTACATTTCAACCCTAGCATTACCAAGGAGGGGGGGGGGGGGGGGGGGGAGGTACTTCATGACCACCTTCTGTAATTTCTTAAATTGTCTTCTAATTTTTACCTTCTCTACTACGTACAGCAAAGTAGAGGAAGTATTGTTTTACACCCAAAAATTCGACGTAGAGATTTCACCGGAAATGTTTTGAGACCCCCTGAATAAAAAAGCAGTTTTAGGTGGGCGCGCGTGTGTGTGTGTGCGTGCGTGCGTGCGTGCGTGTGTGTGTGTGTGTGTGTGTGTGTGTGTGTGTGTGTGTGTGTGTGTGTGTGTGTGTGTGTGTGTGTGTGTGTGTGTGTGTGTGTGTGTGTGTGGTGTGTCAGTGGGTCTGTGGACAGCATAACTCAAGAAAGAAAAGGCAGTTAAAAACCAAAGTTGGTATTTAAGTTTAATGTCTCTCAAGGATGCGACACGAAGATTTTGAAGAAAATTTCTCCACCCTAAACTATCCTTTACATGGAAAAGTTTTCAAAAATTTTCATATTCTTTAAAATGGCTAACGATTTTGATTAAAATGACACATGCTTAAGATATTTTTATGGCAGATGAAATGTATATATTGAATTTTCTGGCTATAGCCCATTTACTCTGGATGACTTTCGCATAACTGGTAAACCCTAAGATATAGACCGAATCTTACTATACAAAAATGTAGGTCTTGCTAAAACACGCAATTTATGTCCAAATAAATTCTAACCATTTCCGAGATATTTCTTGTTATTTGGGGGAGTTTAGGAGAACTTATACTTCCGGCAAATAGAACACCGTTATTCATTTTTTATGTTAACCGTGTGAAGTAAACGGAATTTGAAAGCTTTAGAAAATTTGACTATCGCTCAAAGCCTACCGTATTCCCATATTCCCGTTGCACGTGCAAGAAAACGAGTGATAAGATAATTTCTTAAAATGTTTATCTCAACTAACAGGAAGAAGATAGAAGAATAAGAGTTCTTAAGAATGATCAGTGCAAGTGTAGAAAAAGTCATGTGAGTACAACATAGATTTTTTGTTTTATTTATTAAAGGCATGCACTTAGTGGTTACTGTCAATCACTGTTTCTACTACTGAATTGCGTAATTGTTTCAAAGTTTTCATTGTTAGTCTTTCTGAGAAACAATGAAATGTGTAGGTAGTCATAAAGTACTACCCCGTCGGTAGAATGCGATTGATGTAAAAAAGGAATAGTTAAATAATCTTAAAAATTACCTTCATGAATATGACAAGATATAATACCCAATTTAAAAATACATTTGTTTTAAAAATTTCTCAGACATTTTGTTACCAGTGGTGGTCACAATGTACCCCCAAGTGCTGGTATAAGGCTTGGTAATACTAGGGTTAAGGAAATCCGACAATTCATAATGAAGTAAAAATAATGAATTTATCGAAATCCAGGATTTTGAAGTTCAAATGACTTCATTAAGTTTAAGGATGCAAGGTGATGCAATTCAAAGGCAGGTGGTACATCCAGAATTAAGGGTTTATTAGCTTCCCATTAAGTACCCGGCGGGCAGCTTCCGATATCTGCTATTGGCTTATTAGGTGGAATAGTGCGTGGTTGGCAATTACTCTCTAGATAGACGGTGTTTATTTTAATATAGCCCAACTAACTTGACTCCATATGTGTTCCCAGAGCTTCTTTTCCCCAACTCGCTTAGATGATTTAGATATATAAAGTAAGCATTGTTTTAAATATTTCTCTCCAGATAATAAGACTAATTATAGACCTATTGATGTTCACCCTCCCCATTAAGCATTTCTCAATAAGGAAGGGTTAAATACGTTTAATTAAATTGTAATATACATCAAAGTGAGGCAATATTGAGCGGAAATTAAGTAGACGGAACATCAATTTGGAGGGTGGCTAAGATGGAAAAAGACTAAACCCTAGGTATGAGTATGACTTGTGCAAATGTCGCAGGTTAAATTGCCCCTTGCAGATGTATAGAGGAAGGGCGGGTGATACAGGATACCCGTTTTTATTTCCACCATATTTGAGGTAATACTATTGTAATTTGATTAATTATGTTTCAGCGAAAAACTGAACCTTTTTAGTAACTTCTTATAACTTATTTTGAAGAAAAAAGTCAGCATTTGTTATTAATTTTCGTTAAAAATGTCCAATTGTTTATTGCGAGTAATATGGAATAGGAGGGGTAATATGGAATACTACATAAATTCCCCAATTAATAATTTTTCAAGCAACAAATTTACATAAAACTTATTTATGTCTGGCTAAAGCATTTTCTCACATAATAATGCACTGATTACAATATTATGAACATAATCTACAAAATATAGTGCTGGTTTTATTTTGCATTGAAAAAGCTATTTACAGAAACCTCTATAATAAGACTTCAGTGGTCTTACCGAAGGGTTGCAGTTTGTGTGCACTGTGGGGCAGCAAACAGATTATAACCACAAAATTCTCCCTGGCCATGTTTCTCTTATGACTAGTGTGACCATACATCAGTAATAGAAGTGGAGATTCTTTAGTGGATTTGACAACATGTATGAAGTGTTCGAACCATTTCGTGAAGATGTGTATCTGAACCCATCCAGATGGATGACAAGTCCCAATACAACCCCATCCTTATTTCCCTTACCGCCTTGATGGCCGCCGACATCTGGTCCATATCCCACAGTTTTCTCTTCTCCCCATTACTGTGACGTTTGTTTGGTGCTTCTGCAGAAACAAATTAAATATATCATAAAAATTCTAAAGTTACACATTTTATTCATCAAAACAAGGCAGGTATTATGGAATGCTTGGAATACAAGTATTCCATATTACCCGCCACGCCATATTTAAACAGTGTCACCGCACGAAAATAAAATGAAATAAAAACGAAAGATTTGCGCAGCACAAACGCTTCAGCTCTTGTTGTAATCATAATATTGGTTTACATATATAATATGCACTCAAATATTTTTCAGAAGTATTTAAAAAGGCGAGACTACTTGCAGAGCTCTGAAAGTAACCTCTGATGTATTTCTAGTAGACACAGTTGGATATCAGCACCAAACATGCTAGTAACTTGAGTATTCCATATTACCAGCCTATTCCATACTACCCGATCTTCCTCCTATGTGTATTTACAACCCAGAATCAAAAATGCAAACGTGCAACACTTTCACACCTTTTCAATTTCTTTCGTCAGGCATGAAGTTGACACCATCATTTCTTAAATGTTCGACCACTGGCCAGCATGGGCATGCGCAGTGAGGCTAGAGCTCTGCTTCTCACCAAAGCTGCCCGGGTTCGATCCAAGGTAACCGCATGTGGGATTCATGGTGGACGAAGCGGCCCTGGGGCGGGTTTCCGCCGGGTTCTTCGGTTTTCCCTGCCATTTCATTCCACCAGTGCTCCATCTTCATTCAATGCATCATCATTCATCAGTGTCACCGCTTGCGGTGCCGAATGAAGTAAAAGCGGGCGTTAAATACTACAAAAAACGTATAACACTGAACTATTTCACGAAAAATTGGATAGCGAAAGAGGTTTATTTATTTTGGATATCCTGTTTTTCTCACTGACAAATTCTTATCATTATCATCATCATCATCATAATCATCATCATCATCACTATAATCATGTGACATTAGGAAACGCCCAGACAATATTTCTGCACACATGTTTATATCACATTCCTGTCATGAGTGATCTAGAACCCAACTAATAATCTTCGCAGTTTTACAACGAAGTCCCAAAGAAGCCAGTTGCCATGACAGGTTCCTCTGTTAAAATAGGAAAACGTTAGCATTACAGTTATCAAACTCACGAGACGGCTCTGGCCTGGACTGTCTACTCGATAACCTTTACCCCTTTCGTCTCCACGATCTCGTGAGTGTCGGAAAACATTTGGAAGAGGCTGTACCACCAAATTTAAATTGGGGTTTTGTTTATGGATGCTCCTTAACTGCTATTGTTTTCAGCGTTCCATCTCATATTGGGCGTGAGAGACCGTTTAATTTTGCTCAGAGGTCTCTATCAGGCTTGAGGTTGTTTTATATACCGGAAATCTACGACGTGGGACCACCGGCTTTACTTCCCTTCAGAAGGAAGCCATTCTAAGGATTTTCACGCCCGAAAAAGTCCAGCGTCCTCCGCCGGGTTTAAAGCTGCGACCTTGGGAACAAGAGCCTCCTAACATGTTAGCTCCTAGACCAGCGGTGTCAAGGTCATAGTGCATAGAGCTGTGTTACGTGCTTTGTGCGTGCCGGCGTGCTAAAGTGAACAGAGACGGTCAAAGAGCAAGGGTGGACAAAATTGACGTTGCGATCATAATATATACTTATTATTAAAACAGATTAATCTGGTTATAACAGAAATAATATTGTAGCACAGTAAATCTAAAGTTGCAATGTCGTCTTATTCGCTTGTAGAATGTTTTTCCATGCCAACTTAGTTGCATCTGGTGATTTATTACTAGAACATGTAAGTATAATAGTAGTCACCATATTCTTATCGGACGTTTAGCCCTTAATCTTGGCTTTGTTCAAAAGATAACACTATTCACATATGTAAGTGCTTGCAAACATTGTCATAATTCGCGCTGCAAATTTGCGAATATTCGGATAATGTACACTGCTCAAAGGTTTATAAAAAGTAATTACATCGAGGTCATTGTACGCATGCTTTAGCCTTGTAATCCTTTACTGTGTTCATGGTTACTGTCAGTTGTCTTTTGTACACTCCCTCCTAAAACCCAGTCCCGCTGCTACGTGCCTTGCGTGCTCTCGCGGCGCATATGTGCGCTCCTGCTCATATCCCTGCCCCAGACCATGGAGGACGACTTCACCGAATTTAAACACTTTTGCACCTTGTCTGAAATGTATAAGTTTTAAACCAATAAGGTAGAAAAGTCGATATTTCCTTATAAATAAAATTTGGTATTTATTCAGCTGCTGTTTATTGTTTTTAAGCTCTAATGTTGAGTGACGGAGTGATTGAGTGACGCAGTGAGTGATTGAGTGACGGAGTGAGTGAGTGACGGAGTGAGTGAGTGATTGAGTGACGGAGTGAGTGAGTGATTGAGTGACGCAGTGAGTGATTGAGTGACGGAGTGAGTGAGTGAGTGATTGAGTGACTGAGTGACGGAGTGAGTGAGTGACGGAGTGAGTGAGTGACGGAGTGAGTGAGTGACGGAGTGAGTGAGTGATTGAGTGACGCAGTGAGTGAGTGATTGAGTGACGCAGTGAGTAATTGAGTGACGGAGTGAGTGATTGATTGAGTGACTGAGTGACGGAGTGAGTGAGTGACGGAGTGAGTTAGTGACAGAGTGAGTGAGTGACGGAGTGAGTGAGTGACGGAGTGAGTGAGTGACGGAGTGAGTGAGTGACGGAGTGAGTGAGTGACGGAGTGAGTGAGTGACGGAGTGAGTGACGGAGTGACTGAGTGACGGAGTGAGTGAGTGACGGAGTGAGTGATTGAGTGACGGAGTGAGTGAGTGATTGAGTGACTGAGTGACGGAGTGAGTGACGGAGTGAGTGACGGAGTGAGTGACGGAGTGAGTGACGGAGTGAGTGACGGAGTGAGTGACGGAGTGAGTGAGTGATTGAGTGACTGAGTGACGGAGTGAGTGACGGAGTGAGTGACAGAGTGAGTGAGTGACGGAGTGAGTGAGTGACGGAGTGAGTGAGTGACGGAGTGAGTGAATGAATGAATGAATGAATGAATGAATGAATGAATGAATGAATGAATGAATGAATGAATGAATGAATGAATGAATGAATGAATGAATGAATGAATGAATGAATGAATGAATGAATGAATGAATGAATGAATGAATGAATGGGGTTTAAGGGCCCATCGATAAGGTCATTTGGGCACATCTATTGTTGATAAACATATGCTTAATTCACATACGAATAAAAATATATAATCAGAATAAGTTTATTAATAGATTCATTTATTAATCGATCATTCATTTATCTTCTTACAATTTGTTATATTTTATATTTATTTTTTAATTGTTTTGATTGCATATGTTTTATATTAAACAAATGTTAATCATTGTAGAATGAACTGATAAAATTATGGATATGCACTTCTTTCTTTTCTTGAAAATGCTGTTTTGGATTCAGTTGATCTAAAGTCTGCATTTTGCGTGAGTTTTTGTAGCAGAACCTTTGTGATGAATGCAATACTTACACTGCCTCAGTTAACGGATAAAATATTCATTTTTGACATAGAAGCCGCGTTTTTCTCTTGTCTTTCACAACTGCCTGTAGCCCACTGCTATAGATAGATAATAAAGCGAATATATTGAATGTGTCTGAAAAACAGAATACGCGCCGTTAGTTCCAGAATGTTATTATTTTTTATGGCTTTTGCTTGAAGCTCAGTGCAAAGATATATTATTCCATTATCCATACTGAGTATTAATGAAAAGTGTGGATAAATTATTCATGATTACTTTGTTAAACTGAAATAAGAATGAATGCTGCTGAAATGCACTGATTATCACGGAACCCAAAAGAAACTGGTGTTGAAAAAGACGGAAGCGCAGCAAATCGGAGTGCTATATCATTTCTACCCCCGATCTAGCCATTTCCCCCGATCTAGCCATTTCCTTCCTCTCTTTCTAGAGAAATATAATAAAAAAAAAAGAAGTTGGTACGGAAACCCCCTCACATGTTCTTTATCCATCCGTCCGTCCGTCCCTTCACGTGGACAATATGCCACGCACCCATTCACCCCGTCCCTCTGCCTATTTTATCCCTTGCTCTACTGCCAGAAAGGGTACATATAGATCCAGATGTGAAACTGCTAAAACGACCCAGTCACCCCTAGCTTTTTTTTTTAACTTCCGAACCACGAATTCGGTTTGGTCGTTTTTTTGTGTGTGTATTATTTAAAACAAGCGACCTGGCTAAGCCGCCGTGTTGGAACCAGGTGGTAGCTATGCCCCATCAAGTAACCTTTTTCTCTCTCCTTTTCTTTCCGACCCTTTACAAAGTAGTATAACAAAGATCCCAATCAGATATATATAATGGGTTACGCGAATCTAACGCTATTTTTTTATCCACCTTCAGGAAGGACCTTTAATACTTTTTTACAGTCAGCTAATGTCACACCTGCCTAAAAGCAAGCCGTATTAAATTCCAAACTAGATATTCTCCACGACTTCACCCTTATAGCACACGGTTTGAGTCTACCCCTCGACACGCCCTAAGAAACTCTATTGTTCAGCTGCAACTGTTTTCCCATGTCGAGGGACATTGTTGTCTATTCTGCTAGGGTTGCATCTCTCTAGGGTATGTCGTTCGTTTGCAACCTATGCCACGATCATGATGCATTGCAACCTCTTAATATAAAAGTGCAATGTTAAAGTTTGAATTTACATATTTTGAATCTTACATTCTCTACATTGTATTGCTTTCATACAAAAAATCGACACCAACATTTCAACGATAATAGGAAACCACGTTTTAAGACTCCTTGAATAAAAAAATACACATTTACAATTATTTAAGGTATTTTTGTGACAAATGAAATGCACACACATCTTGAATTATTTGGGGATAGCCTTTAACGTTCTCTTCATTCTAAATGACGTTTGAATATTTGATAAAACCAAAGTCACACGAAATCTTAGTACACACAAAAAAAATGTAGATTTCGTTAATGCTCATCATTTACGCCTAGTCTTATTTTATTTATTTACTTATTTATTTTGTGAAGTTAACCATTTCCGCAACATTCCTTGTTTTTGGTTCGAATTTTCAAATACGTATAATATACTCAAATGAAAAGTCCCCATTTGTCTTTCTTTCTCAGGGTCATGCAAAGAGCATGACATTTCAAAGTCGTTACATAGCGACATGCTCTTTAAGGGGAGGCATCTGTGAAAATGACAAAAATCCACAATTTTTGTCACAATGATGTGAAAGTTTGTATGTATGTGTGCCAAAGCATAACTAGAAGGTTTACCAAATTTCACTTTTATATGTAAGAGTAGTATAGCAAACGCTTCTTATAAAATATTATTTATTCTAAGTAAACTAAAATCTGGCCATATGTTTCCCTAGATTATGTCTACAAAACCTGGTATTTTTATTTGGCTATGTCAAACAGTTTTGGAGAAAAAAATATTGAATACCCCAATGTCCATTTTTTTTCAAATTATTAATAATTTTCAAAATAAAAATTCGATAACAATTAAACTACTCCATCTAGAGCATTTAAAATACCAAGTTTTATGAAGCAACTATCTAAGAACATGTGTGCAAAATTTAACTGTAAGAGAAGATGCATTTTGAAGATTGAAAAATGTGAAAAAATAGAAAGCAGAGAAAAATGACTTTAAAGTTTTAAGTGTATGACAACATACATACGCCATGGGCGTTTAAATCATGGCGTAACGGCCTTTTAAATGATGATGAGGAGTAAAAGACGGTAGATTCTGAAAGTACAAGGTACAGATATAATTTTAAGGCAAAAAACGAAAAATCGCA
Source organism: Tenodera sinensis (assembly GCA_030765045.1). Lineage (NCBI taxonomy): Eukaryota > Metazoa > Arthropoda > Insecta > Mantodea > Mantidae > Tenodera > Tenodera sinensis. Next base: position 44,428,099 of record CM060964.1, on the reverse strand, counting down.
TTTTTCGTCATTTTTGTCCAAATTTCACCGATGCCTCCCCTTAAAAGTCCGACTATCGCTTTAACTACTATATCGATAACGAACTGAAAGTTTATCTTAATTAAGAAGTAGGTAGAATAACAAGCTTTAGTGGAAGAGCGAGTGAAGTAACACATCAGACTTTTCCTTTAAGTTTGAAACATTCATTTATTTATATTATTTATGAGATTGTTACTTCTCATAGCATTTACATATAAATTATGACGCATAACGGTGGTAGTAAATACCGGATGTACAAGGGCTGGATTTTTCTCCCATTACCGCTTCGCGACTGTTATGCTATATCTTTCTTCGAGTGCATGAAAGGCTTTAGTTGTGTATTGAGAAAACCACTTTCGGCGTGAAAAACAAAAATAGAGCCCATAGATCTCCATGTTTGTAGATAGTAGAATTGCCGACATGAAGGGACTCTGGGACTGAGATTGTAATATTTTATATTTTATCAGGTATGAAATCAATACTTGTGCGCTTAGGAGTGTTTATGTTATAAACTACCACACAAAATTCAAGCACAATCTGTTTTACAGTTTTAGGAAATTAATTTTTCAATTTATTCACAATGCGAAAATACCTTAATATTCAAAATATTCCATGCGCATCAAAAACTGAAGTAACACAACAGTTTTATTGTTTTATAAACTCTAATTGTCCAATACACACCGTCAATCTCTGGCAGGAAGAAAAAAATAATTACTTTTAAAGAAATTAATCTCTTTGCTTTGATGGTCATTGGAACGCCCTTTTGTATGTGTAATTTTTTCAAAAACTAAACAGATTTTCAGATTTTGAAACGTATGACTGAAGTTAAGCTCACATAAATGGAGCACAGCACAACATTTAATGCGCATGGGACAGATAGTTGGTTGAAAAATGTAAAGTCTGGAAAAACCAAATCATCATGTTTGTCTAACCTTCCCCCTTTTGTGTAGTAGTCTCTCGGCTCAGATTAATAGCTTAACCACTTATTTCCGCTGAATTTGGTTGTTTTTTTAGCTCTTTTGGCCTATATTTAATTCAGATACTGTCGAAATTTAAGCAGAAAAGAGGTGTTTAAATGCAGCACGCATGGCATTTAAAGCCTGTGATAGACCTTTGAGAATGGCGGAATTTAAAAAATTCGCTACCAAATGACGATAGAAAGTTTGCGAATACTTATATGCATAAACTTAAAATTCGTCAATTTGATAATTTTTCGGTCACTTTTCAGTTCCAGTCCTCCTTAATGAAAAGGAGAATTTTGGGACGGACGAATTATACAACTAATATATGTTCCGTCTTTGTTTGGCTGGTGTCAAACAATACACCAAATAAATTATTTAATAAACTGTTAATAAAACTCGAAAACAAGTTTAACATGAAATATGCAGGTCACTATGTAAGTTTATCTATAGAGAATAACCAATATCAATTGATTTCTAACGTCTTACGTTAACACAAATATTCAATGAAATTAATGTAAATGATACATGCTTGATTTTCAAAAATTGTATTGAAGGAAATCGGAATATAAGGTTTCATTAAACAACATTTCAGTATTGAGGAAGTAAGGTCACGGATCTATACTACAATATACTTCAGAAGTGATGCTATAAATTGTTAGAATAAGACATTATAACATTTCAGGGTGAGTCGAAATGCCCCATCTCTCCAATGTTAATAGACTACCCACTATCCAGAATACTACTTAACTAGCTGAATTTGTAAGGTATATTTAGCTGTATTTTCCAGTTGACTGATAAAAAAACACACATCTCCATCAGAAGCAAAGTTACGATTTTTTGATATTCTAGATTTTATTTAAATATAAGGGATTTAAAATTAAAAAAAAAAAAAAAAAAAAAAAAAACTGGTGTGCCTAATACATAAAACCCTTTTCATTAAAATAAGGCTTATTTAGATGCAAATGTGCGACAAATATTTCAACACATTATATCAATAACTTTCAGATATAATGGGACATATGTATGAAAATATTAGTTCTTCAGAAATCACAGTTAAACAAGATCAGAAAGCCTAAAACCTATATGCAACTTATTTTCAATAATAATTTTAATATATTTACGATTAACGTACCTTTATACCTACTTATACCAAAAAGGAGCGGGAAATCTGAAATATTCATACGAAAGTAAAACCTGGATTTGGACAAAAACTCACCATCTCGGCTCCCCTTAGTTTGGAAGTTAGAAGTTGAAGGAGCAGTTGCTTAATGCAGAATGACAATTGTTAAGCTGGACACTTTAAACCTCAATTGAATACAATTTTACCTAAATATGCTTCTCGCCATATGTTTCTCTTTCATGCCGTGCAATAAAAGAAGAAATATTAAAACAGAACTATTGACACTTGTTGCAAAACTATATGCGATTCATTCATAGTTTTGTATTTTACGTATGAAGAAAACAGTGTAGTTTTAAGCTGTTCAAGTGTTTCCTGTAAATAATGTGGTAGAATAGTCAGCCCTTCACTGACATTTGCTAAAAACTAAAAACACCTTATTGTTATTTTCTCTGAATGTACAAATATAACGTGTAGCTACACAGATAGGGAACAAGTTATTACATTTTAATGAATGAAGCTACTCATATATGATTAAAATTTAAATAAAATCAATCATGATCGATATTTCCTTTTTCATAAACTTTCCAAGCCAGCATTGCAACATAGAAGGGGTTTTAATACATTTCTCTCATGTAATAATATAGTTTTACATGTTTCAATTATTAATACTAACAAAAGTGATAATTGTGCTCCATTTGACAGCTGGCATATCACCTCCCTCTGGCATGCATAATTAATGCTTAAGCTTACTGAGGTTGTTCGTATTGTTGCGTTATTTGTGCACTTAGGTTCATGCCAGTAGATATGTTCATCACAGATGCCCACTTGTTGACATTTTAGATAAATGTTGAAATTTACACTTTAAATCTCGAGGGTTCATTTCCGTTCCCTTATCCTCTGGTAACTGCTGTGAACTGAATGTACAATAAGAAATGAATTTATCCATTTATGAAGTATTTATTACAAGTTTGAATTTGGTACACTACCTAAAGACCTCGGAGATATAAATAAGAAAAGCAAACGCCAAAATCACTACGGATCAGTATCAGCTCCTATTTCTTTGCATAAGAACAAATGTATGATACAATTATGAAACTTCTGTTAGACCTTTTATGTTATATGAATCACAAAACTGGTGTGTAGAATACCCCTCTATGAAATCACAAACTCTACAATTTCAGGGAAGTTCACATTAAATTTTAATATAGCAATCAGAGTTTAATACAGTATAACCTCGTTAGCGCGAACTCGCTTAACAAACTCGTGGTTAACGCGTAAAAAATATTGGCCCCGGCAGGAATACATTAGTTCTTATGGGAAGTTCGGTTAACACGAATTTTGTTTAAAGAGAATTACAAACACTTTTTCAATACCTAACGTAATTAAATATCATTCCAAGACAGACTTCCGATGTTATAGTATTTTTAAGTGTTAATTTTTTCCGAAATGAATGCAAGAAATGTAACTATAAAGCTAACTATCCATTGTTGACTCGTCTCTAACGTATTGTAGGAGGGCAGCCGTGATTATCACCTCAACAATCAGTGTGTATGGTAAATTTAAATAAATTCAACAATGCGTGCATTCACATTTAGAAACGTATTCGATGTCAGGTGTTCTTTTAGTTGTAGCCAAATCCGGTTAGAATTTAAAACTCTACAAAACGATAGCACACGAAACATGGCAAAGAGGAAACAGACAGCTCTAAATGTACAGGTGAAGCTTAAGGTTCTATCTCGATCAAGTGGACAGTGGGACAGAGGAAACAGCAATTGCAGCGCCGTTTGGAATTCCCAAATTTACTTTATCTATAATAACTAAGAATCGAGAAAAAAACATTTAATGCTGCCGCATCAGGTTCCGTAAACAAATCTAAAGAACTTCGTAGTGCTAAGTATGAAGAGGATTTGCTTCAACAGCCGACGCCATCCTTAGATTTACGGACGATACAGTTTTTTTGTGAAATTGCAAGATATTTTCGTTCTCATGAATGTCAGCGAACAATGCTTGAATTTTTTCCAAGAAAATTGTGCAATTTGTGAGTACTTGTACCTTTACAGTCACTTTATGGTGTTATAAGTCTACAGTAATATAAAGTGATTGATACTGTAGTGCAGGGGTAGGCAGAATAGTGTCAGCTCCGAACCCAATGTGCACGCAACCCGCGTAACCTTCTTGCTGGTTGGAGGAGTGGTACTTCTTTGCTTCTTAAACTGTTGGCAGTGGGAGATTGATACAGTTAACGATCAGCGCGTTTGTTTCAAACAGAAAAGGGGCGGTCATACTTTTACTATGTGAAATCGGAATTACACTCATTATTATCATCATCCGAACATATGAGAAGACGTTCAGATTCTGGTGTAATATCTGTAACAGCAATATGCAGTTGTGCCGAGAGGTGGTTATCTGAAACGCAAGAACCCAGTTTTGATTATTCTATGTTGATCAGAGGAAAAAATATTCAGACATATGTGAAGCAAAATATTGCTGTAACAGTGTAACAGGAGCACATTGTCTCAAATCAACATAAGAATATTACAGTTCTTTGAACGCGTCTGTACCGATAAATCTCTGCACTGATATTTTGTCACTAGATTTGTTCATAGATCTATGAGTTCACATTGCAAGTTAACTCTCACATTGACTACATCTCCTGTAAAAGGGTTAACAAACATTGAAATGTCATTCTAAAGGTTCCTGAAAGCAGGGAATCTATGCGAAGTAAACTCGGCTTTTAACTTTTCAAGAATGGGATTACAACTAACTAGTTTATCCTCTGGCACAGTACCATGATATTTTATACATTTGAAATAAGTATTTCATAACTTGATTTCTTGGTTAAGAGAGTTGTCATATGTCAAGGTATGTTTGTTATGTTTAGATCGTAAACCTTCTATAACTTTGCAACGCTCTAAATCTGCGGTCAATAACTAAGAAATAATAATAATAATAATAATAATAATAATAATAATAATAATAATAATAATAATAATAATGATGATGATGATGATGATGATGATGATGATGATGATGATGATGATGATGATGATGATGATAAGGATAAGGATAACGATAACCATAACGATAATAATAATAATAATAATAATAATAATAATAATAATAATAATAATAATAATAATAATAATAATAATAATAATAATAATAATAATAATAATAATAATAATAATAATAATAATAATAATAATAATAATAATAATAATAATAATAATAATAATAATAATAATAATAATAATAATAATAATAATAATAATAATAATAATAATAATAATAATAATAATAATAATAATAATAATAATAATAATAATAATAATAATAATGTTGACACAGACATAATTCCTCCGTTGATACCTGTCGCGAAACGACTTTGGACTCACTTGTTACTTTATGCTTTTGTTTTATCTTACATTTTAGTGTTCCAGGTAATGTGTTAGTGACGTTTTACTGTTTTAACTGTTTTTAATTGTTATACAATAAACGGGTTTTAGCCTTTGTTTTGTTAGGTCGCTAATGACCGCCGTTGTTGTGCGCCCTAAAGCCATAATACTACTACTAATCGTGAAGTCAATTAAGAAAGGGGATGTGTACGGTTGTGTTGCATAATTACACGGCGAAAGGTTCATGAATCACAGAAATTCACGAATCCGCTTTTGCCCACCTCTGCTGTAGTGTGTTATGCATTACTGTACTACTGCACATGTATTCGCATTAAAAACTGCGTTTTTCACACAGCACGTTTTTTTTAGTTTCTCTACTACCTATAGTAAGTAGAAGAAGTATTGTATACCACTAAAAAATTCGATGTCGAGATTTCACCGCAAAAAAATATATTTTGAGACCCCATAAATTAAAAAAAAAATTTTTTTAGGAAAAGTTCTGTGTGTCTGTCAGCCTATGGACAGCATAACTCAAAAACGAAAAGTCGGTTAAAATCAAAGTTGGTATTTAAGTTTAATGTCCTTTAAGGATGCGACACGAAGATTTTGAAGAAAATAGCTCCAACCTATACTACCCCTTACGTGGAAAATTTTTCGAAAGTTTTGATTTTCTGAAAATGTCTCCAACGATTTTGAGTAAAACGACATATGTTTAAGATATTTTTATGACAAATGAAATGTATATTTTGAATTTTCTGGCTATAACCTATGTAGTTCTGTTTACTCTGAATGACTTTTGAATAACTCATAAACCGTAAGTGATAGTACAAATCTTATTATACAAAAATGTAGATCTCACTAAAGCACAATTTTTATTCAATAAATTGTTTTGTAGAGTGAACCATTTCGGAGATATTCCTTGTTATTTTTGCGAGTTTTTGAAAACTTGAACTTTGTTAAATGGGACATTGTTGTTCATTTTTTATATGTTAGCAGTGCAAAGAGAACGGAATTTGAAACCTTTAAAAGATTGACTATAACTCAAAGCCTACTGTATCCCCATATTCCCCTTGCACCTACAAGGAAATAAGCAATAAGATAATTTCTGCAAATGTTTATCTCAAGGAACACGAAGAAGATAGAGGAATAAGAGTTTATCATGGTCAGTACAAGAGTAGGGAAAATCATATGAGTGCAACACATCAGACTTTTTAACTCGAACTCTTTGAGTTTTCGGTCCCTTCAGATTTGTGTTAATGATGTTATACTGTGTATAAAATGTAGACATTTCGTATAAGTTTCTAAATTAGTTCTACAGATATGATCTTTTATTATTTTGTTTACTGTTTTGAAAGATTGTACCACGTAGCACAACTATTTTTTGAAAAAAGAGTTGTAGCTGTCTTGTTTAGTAACGTAATAACGAACAATGTTAACAAACATTCACCTCATCATTTTTACACTGTTAATATACTGTTAGAGAAAAGCTGCTAAGGAAGATATGGACCTGTAAATGTGAAGCATATTGTGAATGAATGAGATGCCAAACTGAACCACAATTTGTGTAAACTATCCTATACCGGATATACATCGTGTTTTACTAAACCAATGCTAGAGATTATACTGTGACGTTGGGTGCGACGCACAACAAAGGACGGTCGGGGCTAAGCTACTTCACGCCACATACCAGGCCGGCGGGTAAACAACGGAATTTAAGGTCAGGCTAACTCGCGCGATTGTTCGTGTATAAAGGACTAATAACAACGGAAGGGCTTTCTCCAGAACTTTCGAGAAAAATCTGGCCACATAATCGCCGGCGTGTGTGTAGAAGTCGAGAAACGTCCGTGTGGCGCCATGCCCTCTGCATAAGAAGGCAAGAAAAGAGCAGAGTTACTTATGAGTCGGTCAGTGTGAGACAGCTGTGCGTTTGTGTGTCGTGAAAGATACGTTGGTCACCGTGAAGAGGATTCATTCGGGCGTCAAGTGATTGTAACGTCGTAGTTAGTGAATGAGTGACAGAGAAAGTGAAGAAAGACACTGACAGAACTGAGCAAAGTTACGTGAAGGAAAAGTTGTGAGTTGTGATAGCACAAAAGGCTGTAGACTGTGTTAACGACGAGAAGAAAACTGTATTTGTGATAAAATTTTAGAAGAGAACAAAGTGATAGAAAAATAACTGGACTGATTGTGTAACTTTGTCACATTATTGTTTTCAAACATTTCTATGAACAGCATAGTTTAAAAGTGGTACAAACATGAGATGTAGTAGATAGCAACCCAGCCGCACCCCGGGGTTGAGCATCGAGGGGTTCGAATCTTCCATAGTTTTGACTGGCTCAGCGAAATGTAAACCATGGGGACATGGCAAGGATTCCCTCTGGAGAGTAAGCTTTTCTTTAACTAAAATTATACCCCCTCTCTCGTCCCTAGAGTCTGTAGTATGAATGTGTGTGAGACTCAGTATTGAACATCAAAATAATGAAACGATTAAAAGCAAATACAGACAAGCTAACTTGATTACTCATGAAATGTGGTTTCCAAGCCGCAGATATAAATGTTAAGGGTGGCTCATAAAGGTGCAGAAATCTGTAATGTTGTTCATTTAATTTGCACATCATTAACTACGTTACACTTTGAAAATACATGCTTTGTCATTGTTTAAAAAGCATTTTTATGCGGAAAATGCCGAAAATATTCTCTTCAACGTAAACACAATCCTGGAGGCAAATTAAGGGAGAGAGAATTCTGATTTTTAGGGTAGAGGAAAGTTGCCTAATTTGTAACGATTTACATATTTTATTTCAACTAATTAACTGACAACTTTTGAGTTGTTTCAATAACGGTATCTTAATTCCAAATATGTTAGGATGATTTACCCAAAAGGAAAATTCTATTTTAAGTTACATAAATTTATTCGCTTCAGTTCCCTAAATGTCTGCGATGGGTGCAATTAGTAAATCGGTTTCATAAATTGTACCGCTGGGTTCCTAAATTGTACCAGATAGTTTTTTGCACAAACAATCTATTTTCCTTTGAAATGAGTACAAAAGCACCTTTTTTACAGACGAAAGGTTGATTAGTTTGAAAATCTAGAAATGAACGTGTTTTATTGTATTAAATAAACATTTGTTAAGTATATTTATATTAAAATACTTAGAAGTTAATGACTTGTGACTGATCAATTGAATTATGTATATTTCCTAACACGTCGCTATGATATAAAATGTTTGTAATGGAAGTTCCCTATATTGTAGCGGTACGTTATAGGAAACTGAAGCCGGTACAAAATACACAACCTTGACAAGGAATTTTAAAAATAATCTTTCTTTCAGATAGCATTGCCTTTCATCTGTTCCAGCGCCTAGAATTGCCGCATACCTACATTTTCTAAGCTAGTTTTAGTTAGTACTATATATACAGGATGGTAGGGAGGTCGTTATATTCCTTCTAATATGTGATTTATAGAAGCTTTACAAATAAAAATGTCGAATGACATTTTGTTCTTTGATCAGCCGATTTCGAGAAAATAAATGGTTTTGTATCTAAATTGGACTCGTAATTCCACAAGAATGTATGAAGATAACAGTTTGTTACTTGTAAGATGCGTAGAGTAACTTATTTCTGACATAGCTTCGGTGGTAATTATGGGACATCACACAGGTTTCGGAATAATTAATCACTTAAAGACGCGAATGAATATTACGAGAAGCTCTTTCAGACGTGAAGTATGTCGACAACGTTGCGTTGAGGTTGGTCAGGGAATTGACCTAGTTTGAGGATGTAAACAGGACGGGCGATTTCGCTTTGATGTTATGTTTTGAGAGCTAACGCTTGTGGTTGGCCTGCACTCGCACAGTAAACACGGAAGGACAAGGCACGGTATGTATTTATGTTCTCAAGACATGCCGTTAGGAAGTTTGTTTATGTACTGAGCTAGGGAATGTGCCACCCACACAATCTGCAGTGTTGCCAGCTTGTTTTTGACAAAACTAAACTATCTCCGAAGGAAATGGTCAGAGACAAAAACGTAAGATAGAAAATATGTTCCAAATACCGAGATCAACCACTGGTTTAAATTAATGTAATGACTTCCCTTCCACCCGGTAAATTAATACCAACTATATATATATATATGTGTGTGTGTGTGTGTGTGTGTGTGTGTGTGTGTGTGTGTGTGTGTGTGTGTGTGTGTGTGTGTGTATCTGTTGATTTGTATTTCCTTACCTCTCCCTTTCTACTTTTATATCAATCATTCAAAAACCCTTAATAATATTAAAAGTGTATTTGGAGGTTTTTAATTGTAAGAGTGCGTATAAAACGTTTAAAAAATTAAGAATTGCTTTAATACGCCACCGTAGGGAATATTTTGAGAAAGCAAAATCACTGAGAAAAAAAGGTACTAAGAACTAAATATTTAAAATGGAAAAATGAATTACAGACTGTTACATTGTTCCATATAGAGGTAAACATTCACATCAAAAGCAAAATTAAATGTTGGTATTCCAGGTATGTTTCCATATTGATTCTAGAATTCATTTCCTCGACTTTTTCACCAAATTTTAGTGCTGCATTCCGTTAATACATCAAAAGAACAAACAATAATACACTAGATGTTTGGCACAGGATTTTTCAGTTTTTTAATGTGCAGTACTGATTAAAATGAGGATGTGTAACTAGTTGAGTAATATATTTGATATGATATTTTGACAAAAGTCCAGTCCAGTAACTTTTCTGTCACTTTATTCTTCTCCAAAGGTTCTGCACAAATACACAGTCCTCTTTTCCTGACCTTAACACAGTCTTCAGTTTTTCGTGATATCACAACACAACTGTGTTCTTCTCGTAGCTTCGACCCATTCCTTTCTGTCTTTGTTCTCTCAAACAGCAGACTTTGACGATGCAATCACTCAACACTCATTTACTACTTCGTTACCTTCCTTTCGGCGCACACGCTGCTGACGGAAACTAAAACTAAAAATTGACTGTCTCATGTCTGTAACTCACTGCTCATTGCTTCGCCTTCTAATATAGCGAGGATGACGTAATATGAACCTTTCTCGAGCTTCTACAAATATGCCGGCTACTGGACACTTCTCGAATTATCTAGAAAACCCTTTTGTGTTGCCGCTCTCACTGCCACGTGTTTGCTCGCGTGAGTGGCGTGGGGAAGCTTGACCTTGAGTGCCTTTGATATGCGTCGTGCCTGGTATCTGATGTGAGGTAGGTGGACCCAACTGCCCTTTGTTGCGCGCCGCGAGTGGCGTCAAAATATCTTACTGCATCACAGACACATATAGATTGAAACTGGCGGATAAGTAGCTCTAAAAACTCATGCCATGGAAAATTTCAACAAAGTGATATGTTATCCTCCATCAAGTAACTAGTTTCCATCGTTACATTCACACGATTTTCTCTAGCAATGAAATTCACGTACATCCGTTAAATGTATAGGTATTATGGTTGGCGCAAAATTTAATGGCGGGTGGCTCAACACAAGATCCAATCATAGGCTTGCCACACCTTGCGGTGTTGTGTAGTTAAGCATACTGTGAAATTACGCTGTAAAGCCGGTGATGTAAATATCATTTGCACCCACAAAATGCATTTGTACCACGGGAAATAAAATAGTAATGGAGTTTCATGGAGTTGTCGTTTTTAAGCACACTTAAAAACCATCAGTCTGGGCCGAATTTGAACCCGCGACCTTGGGATCAGTAGGCATCTTTTGAATGTGGAGAAGTTAAATACATAGGTATCGCTTGTGGAATTTATTCGAATTTTGGTTTCGGTGTTATGCGCTCGTGCAGACGCAAGGACAAAAGCAGATTTTTTCTAAAAAAAAAAAAAAGTTATATTTCACGGACCTCAAAATATGCATTTCTGGTAAAATTTCTATATCAGTCTGGAGTGAAATACAGTATTTTTTAACCTGTTGTGTAGATACAGGTTATAATCGGAGGGTGACACCTCGTCGCGCACTGCGACCTACCTAGATGTATTGTGGCTACCGTTCCCCCAAGAGAAAGGGATGAAGTGAAGGAATCACAAGGGACTAAAGGCCGTGAGCATGCAGACCACAGAGACTTCCAGGCTCTAACATACTTCCTACTGTTGGAGTGGCCTAGAAACAGCGATGAACAACCCGTCCACCAAGCAACCCTCTACTATCCACGGGGAGTATTCTTTGCTATGAGAAAACATCCGCGCCATCTTTCCGACACTGCCATACGCCACGAAACCTTAAAGCACACCTGGAAGATAAGGAGCAGAATGAAGGAAGCCTTGGAAGATAAGAAGCCACCCCAGCATTTGCCTACTGACCAGGAAAAACTACGAAAACTCTAGGTCAGAGCGGGCGGTCAATAGGCATTGAACCCGAGGCCTCCTGAATATGAGCCATTCCGCTCACTTCTACCTGCTGCTAGTAATGGTAATAATGTTGTATCCACTAAACCTGTAAAGAGTTCAAAAATCGGTATTATTTAAAAAAAGATTATAAAACTAATAGGACTAAAATCTTTTGAAATATCAGAATATGTCAACAGTATTTTCATTTTTACTTTCTCTACTACGTATAGTAAGCAGGGGAAGTACTGCATTTGACCCAAAATTTTGATGTCGAGATTTTACAGGATACATATGTTTTGAGCCACTCTGAATAATACAAAAAGCATTGTTAGAAAAAGCTCTATGTGCTCCACGAAGAAGTTTGGAGTTTTGTGAACAGCATAATACAAAAACGAAAAGTCGGTTAAAAACCAGAGCTAGTATTTAAGTTTAATATATTTCAGGGATGTGACAGAAAGATTTTGAAGAAACTTCCTCCACCCTAAACTACACTTTACATGGAAAAGTTTCCAAAATTTTTAATTTCTCAAAACTAACTAACGTCTTTTATTAAAGTGCATAGTGTTTAAGATAATTTGATGGCAAATGAAATGTATATTTTGAATTTTCTCGCTATAGCCTCTGTAGCCCCGTTTACTCTTGATGACTTTTGCATAACTGGCAAAGCGTAAGAGAGATATTCCTTGTTATTTGTGTCAGTTCTGCAATACACATACTTTTCTCAAATGAATGGTCGTTATTCACTTTTGTATTACTTGGCCGTGCTAAGAGAACAGGATTACATAGCTTTAAAAGATTTAAGTATCACCCATATTGCGATATTCCCCTTGCACCCACAAGAGAATAAACAATAAGATAATTTCTGCAAATGTTTATCTCGATTAACATGAAGATGATAAAGGAATAAGAAATTGTAGAAATAGTACAAGAGTAGAGAAGGTAATGTGAGTGCAACACATCAGACTTTTTTCCTTTCTTAAGGGACACTGGGAGTGAAATTTGAAAGTTCCACATTTTTTGATAGATTGTTCTGAAATTTTTACTGTGTTTGTATTTATATGAGAATAGGAGGTAGACCAAATTTCATTAAAATTGGATAATTCGTTTAGGATATATACATTATTTTATGAATTTAATAGGCACATTTTCAAAATAGAGCTCGCGTCTATTCATTTATATTGGCAGAACTGATACTCTAAAACATGGGTAACAATTGTATGAACAGATATTTCAAATACGTTTGCTGATTATGCTGTACATATTTTTTTAATAACAAAGAAAATTTAATCTTAAAAATTATTGATTTTTTCATACAAAAAAATATGTTTTTGGAATTCATGTTAATGATAACATCAATATTGAATCATAGTTTTGTTTAGCTGCTATTTATGAATACTTTTGGAAATGTTCATTGAATTTGAAGCAAAACTCAGGCGCGACCTTCTTTTGGAATGTGCAGAAATGTAGTTTTGAGAAAAACAGGCTTTTGTATAGGAGCATCCTGTGTACCTTAAGGGAAGAGCACTATTTGAAAGGGCCGTAATGGCCACATGGAGTGGGGGATATGAAAAATGTTAGCTGATCTAAATGCACAGGTGTTCCAGGAACATTTTAAGGTAAAACAACAATTTTCGACTTTTTGACAATTTTGACCAAAATGTCACTCCCAGTGTCCCTTAATGTCGCTGCTTTCTTTTTTACTGTTTGTTGCTTTTATTTAACGCACTTCTGCTTACATGAAGTTGATGAACGGGCGAAGCTTGGCAGCAGCACGAGAGGCGGCACGCTCCACTGTTTGCAAGGTGGATATCAAACGTAGCTGTCAACAATGTTTATATGCCCACATAACATTCAACTCATAATGTTTGATTAAGCGAAACGTAACAAGAATGTCATACGCCAACTCATCCCAGAGCAGGCACCACCCTCCAAACTATTTCTTAGTCACCATTGTTACAAAGCGCTCATTATTTTACTCCGAATGGGGTCAGCAGTCGCACAGTCGTGGACACCGCCACTGGGGGAGAGGGAGCGAAAGAAGAGGGTAGTTTTGTGAGACCAGTATTGGCAAAGCGGACTGGGGAGTTTAAGTGACCAGTCACAGACCATCTCAATTGTTATTGATTGCCAGATTGTTAGAAACCCTATTGGACCGACCAATCATATGGGAGGTGACTTCATCCCCTATTTCCTGATGTCTCTGGAGCAGTGGGGTGTTCTTTATGAGTAGGTCAGCACCAAGGGTAGCCATGATGTCTGCCATTTTATTTCCTTTTCTCCTACACAAAAAGTTGATCACATTTGCTATTATTTACGAAAGGTCCACGAGAACAAGGTATTGTTTGGTTCTATTGTTTTAGGCGTATGTCAAGTACTTCAGAAAATCTGGCATAGGTAGTACATATTTCTGATAGGCATATTCAGAACGTTTAAGACTGAGGATTTTTAATTCACGGGTCTTTCAAAACCAAATGTTAAAGAGGCGGACGACCCAGACATTTTTCTGGTCTTTAAACAGAACCAAAGGATCGTACCATAGAATATCGGAAATGTTTTAGACAAACCTAAAAATGTTTTGAAGTTGAACACACCTTAAAACTTTAGTGCCTCGGCCGGGACTCGCTTTCCAGAGCGGTGTTCTTAACGGTTTTAAATGTCTGCCTGTATACTTAATTCCTGCAAGGATATATTTCTGTTTTGATTATTGATATTTCACATTAGCGCTGTATAGGCAGTAAGTTGAAGAGGTGAATAACTTAAGAACAAAGCTGGAATATGAAGCCTTTACATCCGGCCCTCTGAAGTAACGCTCTTATTGCTGAGATACCGTGGCAGAGATACACACATACACGAATTAAAGCTTCAAGGCCATATTCTATTTCTGGTGTTAATGATAAGGGTAGAGGAAATCAACGTTACCATTAATATGGACATGCGTTTGAACTAATATCTATTGATTATGGTTTCATAGGAAATAATAATCGATAACCAACATAGTGCAAACTTCAAGTTTTCACTGCTATATAACCCTCCAGAATGTAAAAATCTAAAGAACTACATTTACATGATGTTCTCTAACCATTGCAAGTTCAGATATCTCCATGTTTGTCTGAGTTACTATAGCGTTCACATTCAAACTTGCACGTACTTTTTTTTTTTCAAAGAAATGATGCCAGTTTAAGTGATTAAACAACTAGTAGTTCCTGAGAAGGAAACGACGCCTTGGCAAACGAAGCACTAACACAAAAATTTAAGCATACAACGTGGAATATTTAAAAAAAAAATGCCTAACGATACGCAACTATGCATTTTGATAAGACTTGAAGTTGTCTTGTTTCAAACTATTATTTATCTCTTATTTCGTCTCTGTTATACAAACCTACGGGAAGTTCAGTGTGAAAAAAAGATGACTTTATAGACAATTTACAGAGAATTCAAGGAATATATTCTGATCTTTATATGAGTATCTAAAATAATATATTTTAACAAAAATCCTAAAACTGTTCTTCAGAGGATATGAAAAGACAGTTGACTATAGAAGACTTTTGCGACAATCTTTGTGATGTTTTCTTAAAGGATGCTGTACTTTAATTTGAAGTGTGGTATTCATCCCAATTTTTGGTTTTAAGCTATGCTGTTGACACAGACACGCGCGCGCTTTGTCCTTGAGAAATGCTTTTTTGTCTTAATTTTTTTTCAGCACAACTCCAAATATATGTTTATGGTGAAACCTGTATAGCGCGGGTTTTTTAAATAGAAAACAATGCTTCCTCTGTCTACCATAAGCAAACGGTGGGGAAATTAGCCATTTTCTATGTCAACATTGTTTAAATATATATGAAAGTAAACACTACATAAAATCATTTAATTGTTACATATTAAATTTTATAAAATGGTGAATAGCCCAGTAGCCAAAAGAGATTTTGTCAGCACCAAGGTTCGAGACTTCACAGGCGTCCACGAAGAAGTCTGGAATTTTGTAGCTTATTTCAGCCATTAGTGCTTTATCTTCAACAGACATTTTTCCCAGCTAATATGGTAACGAAGACATAAATCCTGCAGTCTTCATGTACCTCACCCTTGGGTCGTTAGAGCAGGCCGGCAATGTACGGCAATCGTGTCTATTCACCTATAAATCCCTCATGACAATTTCCTTACACTTCTTCGCACATACATGCAGTGATCGTCCCTCCTGAAGCCTCCCGCAATAACAGATCTGATTTGAGGATTTCTGGAGCCGTAAACAAGGGCTACTGCTGCATCGACACATAGTATTTCACATTTGGTTAAAATCCATTGAATATATAGAAGTCCAAGCAAAGTTTTAGTTTGGAGTAACTATAACATGGCGTCTTGTCGTTGCTGGCTCTAATAGTGGCTCCAAACTTCTGCATTTTGATGATTAAAAAGGTGCAGCAATGCTTTGTCTTTGGCATTGATCATAACTAAAGGCCGGAGGAGTGTGCGTTTTTCCATAGGTATACTCCACATGGACTTTACTGTTATTGCTCGCGCATGTAAACAACTGCAGGGAGGTACAGCCTGACCATGAAAACCGCCTCACTGCAGACAACATACAAGCATCATATGAACACTAAAGAACGCTATCACTCCACATCTGCAGCTCACTGCGACAAGAAACAAAACAGTCGCGTTACTACACCATGACCTTGCCTCTGCATACACTTGCAAGGCAGAGCTTTACTAGTTCGACGTTGTTTTCGACTCTTGCTTCTAGTGGCAGTTGTTTGCACATTCGATAGCCGTGTTGTACTTCTGATGCCATTCATACTCTGCGTCCAGCTAACGCATGCGAACGCACATCCCTCCGGCCTTTAAGCATAATATTGATCATAATAGTTCGTCGTTGCACACAGTGTTAGAATATACAAAAGTTCTAATGAAATCATAATATACTGCAGTGATGTAACTTTTATCATCATGTCATCTAGCGTTATAAACACTAAATTCATTTCGGTAATGTTAAGAGTTAACGTTAGCAACACGAACCGGTAACTTAACAAACCATATTGTGTTGGTAAACGATTTCGAAATTATACAGCTTCTAATTTATGACCTTTAGGTTTCCACATGGTCATGAAAGGCAAATTAAGATGGTTTAATGTAATGCACGAGCCTAAAAATGCATAGATATTGCTGTCCTTATATCCTGTATTTACGTCATTTACTTAGCTTATAGCTAACCCTTCGTTAAGACCTTTAGTAACTATCTAAAAATGTCGCATAACTTAGTCCAGGATTTGTGAGAAAATTAAGATAGCAAAGAATGTAAATGAGCCTATAACGTCCAGATAAATTAACTTTAAATATTACTTACGTTAGTTTTTTTTTTTTTTTTTTTTTTTATTGTGCTACTTACATGTTACACTAGCATTTAGGAAAATAATACAACTATATGCAGCTTTTTATATATCTATATCACACCGGCTATTTTGTGGGCCCTCCCCATCCTTTACCATAGGTACATTGGACTGCACTCACTGAAAACCAAACTTGGAACTGTTGTCTATGAATAGATGGCCAGTCCATTTTGTCTCAGGTTAAGCGATCACGGCAATTCGAATCACTTCTATTAAAGTTTCTGTGGTGGGGATTTAAGAGGGTTTAAGAATTGGAGGAATAGCGGCATAAGTAGCAAAGTAATTCATGCAATAATGTTCATTACTTACCCTTTATCTTTGAAACCCTTCAATGTGTCGGACTAAATGTTTTACAGACATATACTTTCTAAATTTACTGGTTTACTTTTATGCGTTAACTTTGTTTAAGGAAATATGAGTAATTTAAAATAAAATCCTTTGATTGAAATTTATCAGGTATGCACTCACATGACTTTCTCTACTCTTGTACCAACTATTCTTACAAACTCTTATTCCTTTGTCTTCTTCGTGTTAGCCGAGGCAAACATTTGCAGAAATTATCTCATCACTAATTTTCTTGTAGGTGCAAGAGGAATATGGCAGTACAGTAGGTTTTGAGCGATAGTCCAAACTTTTAAAGCTTTGAAACTTCGTTCTTTTTGAACAATCAGATTTAAGAAATACCAAAGCAAGCCCAAGCGACCGTATGTGGGAAATTTGGTGGACAAAGCGGCTCAGGGGCGGATTTCTTCCGGGTTCTCCGGTTTCCCCATCAGTGTTCCGGTTTTCCCATCGGTGTTTCGATGCCCCATCTCCATTCCATAAAAAACTATCGCCACATGTAATAAAAACAGGTGTTAAACACTACCAAAAAAGATTTGAGAAAATAGAAATAAGAGATTTGCCGAAAATAAATCCTGAAAATCTTCTAATAGACCATTTGTAAAAATCTTACCAAAAGGAAGTCGTATATACAGCAGTTCGAATAGTGCTAAATTTTGTTCCATTTTCGCAGTCCTTACGTACAGTCAATGTTCTGAAATTATACTTCGTGTACAGTATATGGGAAACCGAGAACGTTTTCTATTTTTAATGTGCTCATATCCGATTCTAGGAAGATCTCAAACTGAGCTACCTGATTTGGTACTAAATAATTAGAGTTACAAGGTACTGCCCTTGAATTATTCCATACACTGACGTGTACCTGCGGATAGCAAGGACAAGCACAAAGTCGTGTTCTGTTCACGGAACTCTTCTTATATTTTTAATTCGCATGAGGCACTATCACCTTGTATTTTGCAATTTCTCTATGAGACCGTTAGTATACAACATGGACTCTAAAACATAAACACCAACTAAATGGCTGGTCAGTAAGTTCACTTTCTTACAGAAATTTGACATCTAAAAGCTGATAAGGAGCGAGATGGCTCTGGCCTATGCCACGCATTCGGGAGTTAGCGGGTTCGATCCCCGTGACCAGCCTTCCTGACACATGGAGTTTTTTCGGAGGTTCCCCCGATCGCCAGGCGAATGCTAGAAAGGATTTCTACGAATTTCCTGTCCCTTCATTTCGTTACACTAATCCTTTCATTTCACCTTTCATCCCGTTAGGTTTCCCTCAGGGTTGGAAACGTCGGCGAGTGTCGCGGCAACAGCACGGTAGAGGGGAACAAATGCGCTCTGGAAATCTCGTCCCCCGGATTGGAAGGCGAGGCCCCATGGGATGGTAGGAACCCTAAGTGGGGACGGAGGTGAGCTGGTTTCCGAACCCCACGTCCCCTTTGGGAGTACGAACCCGAAGGAGTGGGAGAGGAACCGGGCTGAGCCAGCCTTCGCCGAGGTGCTTCTAACTGGGAAAATGCAGTGACCTTGCCCTTCGCTCTGTTTTGTCAACGTTTTGGTCACCCTTAGGATCCATTCACCTCATCCATCTTCCTGGAGGGTGACGTCCAGGGCATAGGCACAAAAGATCGCCTTTCGGTCGATGTGCTAAGTCCGCCTCCGCAAGTTGTCAATGACTTATTGATTCAAGAGCTCGAGTGGGCAAAACGAACACAAAACTCTACAATTAACATAGATTATTCTATGATGTATCCCTAGTATTTCCATCAACAAATGTCAACATTCCTCAAACATTAACTAAGAGACATCGGAATATCCCAAAAAGAAATGGGCACTTACTAAGCCCTCCCTATTTATGGCGACTCTTTAAGCGACTTAAATATCCTGGCCCTGTTGATCAGGCTAGTAAATGAGCTATTGAAGTGAGCTGCCGACTGTTTGAATCCCTTCGTGGTGACCACCATGTTTGTATAATCCGTGGGCCTACATTAGATACTATGGACTGACGATAGTCACAGTAAAACACTTCTGCAAGATTATAAAATACGAAGGAAAAGACGGGAATTGTAGAAATAAACGCTTTCTCTCCCCCTTATATCATGTCTCCCCACCAACATTTCTACTTATGTTGCTAAAATTTAAATCCCTTATTGGCGTCTGAAAGGTTGGTGTTACTCTGTGTCTTGCTGAATTCTAAGAATGTCATACTCTTTTTAGTTTTCTTCTCCACGTGTGCTCCTGCACGCAAATCTGACTTATGAACACACTGTTTACCCGAAGCTTCAGCTAATGGATTTGTGAACGTCCTGAGTTACAGACAATGTGCGGAAATTATTTATTGCAATTATCAGTCCTTTGCAAAGTGGCTGGTAATCTTAAGGGTCGACAATTTCGGTATGTATATCCAATAACATTTATTCCAATTCGATAACCAAGTTTAAAAGCAGACTTCTGCAGTGGCTATTGGAAACCCGGTATCTCAATGTTTTCCTAAACGTCTTACGAGCCAAGGTTCCAATATTGTATATCGCCTTAACGATACGTGTATAAGCGGAAGTATTACATCTACTATTTCTTAACCCCATGTACTTTACATCACGCATCGTCTAAAGCTCCAACTCTGAACGTATCACCGGCAACGAAGAGAAGGATGCAGCTGCAAAGTCTGCATGTCGCCGTTACCAACCTGTACTCCGTCTTATACAGATCTGCGGCGCCACTTCCGTCGCCACCTCTTTGCTGATGGCAGCAAACCTCGGAAGCGTTGGCTGGCACTCAATTGCGGACGATTATGGACAAGCGTGGATTACGTGCTGCAGGGATTCCAGTCGGGCAGAAGTTAATTCTAACCCGCCTGAGGATCGGTCACACGCGAGTCACTCATGCACACCTTTTGCGTGGGGACTCGGCGCCTGTATGTCCGATGTGCGGCGTTCAACTCTCTGTAGCCCATGTCGTTATAGATTGTCCGCAATAAGCTCGTCCATTGGCCTGATTGTGCAATTACCTCAATTTTGGACCACGACTCAGTGTCTGTCTGTAAGGCACTGCCCATATTAGCTTCGATACACAAGTTTGACTTGTATTATAGTTTTAGGCAGCTTTAGATATTTAGGATTTGTTTTACAGTATTTTAACCTATTGATTTTTTAGAATTTATGCTTGTCTTTTACTTTTAAAGGCTTCTTAGATTTTTCACGCTCTTTATGGTATATAGTTACCTTCTTATCCTACACATTTTACTGTTTTAATTAAATATTTTAACCTTGTGTTTTAATCTTCCGCATTTCAACTCTGTGAGTGTGTTTTAGATTATATTGTCTGACCTCGGGCCCAGCTCCACTCACTCACTAAACGTATCAGCGTTTTATAATGTGCTTTTGTTCGAATTTGCGATCATTCAAATTATATTGCTGTCCCTTCTCTGTGGTTATAAATATAACATATTACATAACATTCAAATTTTCCTAATTTCACAGAGCATTGCCTCAATCTTTTCTTAGCGGAAACCTTTCAGAGGATACGGTAACTTTCCAATGAGTTAGCGAAGCATAGGACGTTACTTTAGAACGAGGGAAACAGCAGCGAAATATTTCCGGCAAGTGGATTTTATTTTTCAGCTTGCCTCTTGTTGGAAAAAACGGGAAGAGACCTGTTTATTTATGTACTCCTTTAAGACAGTGGTGACAGCTCCAGTCTTCACTAATGCTTTGTGGGAGTAAGACTGATCCCCTGCATGCGCTGGCTCTGACAGGTAGTCGATGAAATAACCTGCTCTACCTTCCACAGTAAAACAAAAATACTGCCTCCCTAAACCTTATTAAACCACCAGCGTCAGAGCCTTTATATAACCAAAATATACATCTTTTGTATGTCAATGTCCACACAGTCATCATCAGGCATAGGTGAAAGGTAAGGTACAACTAGAGGTAGAGTTAGATCAGTGTGTAGTATGTAGTTCGAACCTCAGCATAGAAGTAAACAATACTAATTCCGTCCCAAATTATGAAGGGAACAATGCTAGCTCGGTCCCTATCGACATTCTATTGATATCATCCCACTCTAGGACTGTCATAAGGCAGGCAGGGACTGCTAACTACAAAACTGTATGCCTCCTCCTTAAGGCATGGTTAAGAAATGTTGATTATCATGTATATAGCAGAACGTAAATCATAGTCGAAACATCTTAAACTTACCAGGAGCTACTCAATCTACCCCTATTCGTAGACTGTGTACTCTGTCATATTTACTTTAGAATAGTATGCTCAAGATGGCATAGTCAATCTGTGCTGCCAGTTTTATGTGGCTGGAAGAAATTGGTAGGACAGTGTCTCTAACTTTCTCTGCTACCTATAGTAAGTAAAGGCAGTATTGCATTCCACCCAAAAATTCCATGTGTGTGTGTGCGCGCGCACCACTAAATGCAAATATAATAATAATGACGATGACGATGACGATGACGATGATGATAATAATAATAATAATAATAATAATAATAATAATAATAATAATAATAATAATAATAATAATAATAATAATAATAATAATAATCATAATCATAATCATAATCATAATCATAATCATAATCATCATAATCATAATCATAATCATAATCATAATAATAATAATAATAATAATAATAATAATAATAATAATAATAATAATAATAATAATAATAATAATAATAATAATAATAATAATAATAATAATAATAATAATAATAATAATAATAATAATAATAATAATAATAATAATAATAATAATAATAATAATAATAATAATAATAAAACATTGTTTTCTTTTTCATTTACCTGATTACCCTCCCCTTATGTAGGACTTACAAGCCAGTGCCTAGGGTCAGACGCCTGTTGGGGAGCAGAGGAACCTGTGGAGCGGAGAGAGTGAAGACCTAGAAGCGGGTGGTCAGCCAAGCACCAGGTATGATAGTGAGGAGGATGATATGAAATACAGACGAAATCGATGATTGGAAAGGTGATGATGGGGCAACTGGTGGAATGAGTGGCGGGGGAAACCGGAGAACCCGGAGAATACCCGCCTATACGCCGCTTCGTCCACCACAAACACCACATACACGTCTCTGGGTTTGAACAAGGGCCGCTTAGATGGTAGGCGAACGCTCTAACTGCTCGGCCACGCTGCCGAATCATAATAATCATGCTACAGGAAAAAAAAAAAAAAACATGGCACACCAGTTTAATGCGTTCCTAATATTAAACTCAAGTCGTCCGCTCTGAGGTTGTCAAATGTTTCTTTTTCCCTATTCGCGTGTAATACTAAGTCAACATCGATAGCAGATATGCAGATGGGAAAATGTCCACTGCCAAAACAAGTACAAAAATACCGTAGAAACGAAAACCTGACAGAAGTGTCCCGTGCATGTAGTTTGCAGCTTCTGAAGTGTTTACTTGTTTTCCAGTCGAAATTATTTCGTGTGGGATTTATTCTCTCCACAGGTATAGCATAAATATTTTGAGGCTGACATTCACCTTTATTCGTTCCGCACAGTATTAAACTGAGAGACTGGTGTGGCACAGAAAGTGTGTTTAATTATTTCATTTTTGAATATTTTATCATTCAGCTATTATTCCGCGTGAGTGCCATAGCTTGTAAAACGGTCTAACTGTCACTCAGTGCAAACATTTAGCGCGCTCTGGTCCTGTCAAAGTTATGAGATGTGCTCTGGAAAAAGCTTCTATGGAAATACAGACGAGTCACAGCGAAAAGTGATTCAAACCACGGACATTTTGTATATGTGAAAACTTGCCTGATTAGCGAAGAGGTGAAAAGGCATAAATATTAAAAGAAATGAATGTTATTTTCTCGGATGACTTCTGCGTATAAAGCAAAATGCCGAAACATTTAAATAAATTGAGAGGAACAGGTTTATATTTTTATTACCAAACATTTAGATGATTTAATATAAAAAATAAGTTTATAACTGCAGTCGCATCAAGTTACATTTATACAGATTTTTACTACTACGTGTAGTAAGTAGAGGAAGTATTGTGTTCCACCCAAAAATTTTATGTCGAGATTTCACTGGTAATATATGTTTTGAGGTCCCCGAATTAAAAAAAAAATAGAAAAAGGTCCGCGCTCGCGTGTGTGTGCGTGCATAGCATGACTCTAACGAAAAGTCGGTTAAAAACCAAAGTTGGTATTTAAGGTTAATACTTTCCAAGGATGCGACACGAAGACTTTTAAGAAAATTCCTCCAACTGCTCTTTATATCAAAAATTTTTCAAAACTTTGATTTCCTCAAAAATAGCTTTAACGATTTTGATTAAAACGACATATGTTTAAGATATTTATGTGGCAAACGAAATTATGTTTTGAATTTTCTGGTTATAGCTCATGTATTCCTGTTTACTCTTGATAACTTTTGTATAACTTTTAAACTGTACTATACAAAAAAATGTAGTTAAAATACACAATTGATGTCCGGATGCATTTTTTTGTAGAGTGAACCATTTCAGAGATATTACTTATTTGTGTGGGTTTTGTAATACTTATACTTTTCTGAAATGGAAGATCGTTGTTCACTTTTTTATCTTTTGGCCATGCAAAGGGAACGGCATTCCAAAGTGTTAAAGGATTTGACAATCGCTCAAAGCCTGCTGTATTCCCGTATTTCCCTTTCACCTACAAGAAAATTAGCAATAAGAGAATTTGTGAAATGTTTATCTCAACTAACACGAAGACAGAGGAATGGTGGTTTGAAATAATAGTACAAGAGTAGAGAAAGTCATGTGAGTGCAACACATCAGACTTTTTTTAGAGGAATGAGTAGATTTCAAAATTGCACATCAAAGAACCTGTGAATGACAGGAACACACTCTCACGTCACTGGACGGAGGAAAGTGTAAGTTTTAGTTTTATAGTGGTTGAAACTTTATATTTAATAACATCACTTGTACGGAAACATTGAAACAGTATCCTATTTTGTGCCAGAATCAAGTCAGTTTTATTGTTTCACTTTAATCAAATCTGCACTGTCACGTGTAAATGTTGTTATGACGTGGCTACTGTTTGTTAAGACAGAAGGAATTACTTGAAAGTGCAATAAACAAAATTATTTTCTAGTGCTATCCGTTTTTCTATGAACAGCTGTACGCAATGTCACTTAATGGAAGTTCTAGCCTATTTTAAACCACCAAATTGAGGCGGTCTGCCCAAGAGTGGTCTAACCCTTTTGTCAGGTTTTCATGTGAACCTTCTTCCCATTATATGGTTTAGACCAAAGCCCATTCCTTGTATTAAATTGAAGCTACTAGGATTTTCCCTTAGACGAAAATCCATGTTTCAGTGCAACCGTGGTCTAACCATAAATAGCCAATGAGAACCCAGCAAAAAAGAAGCACATCCTGGTTCTTAGTATGTTAAGGTTGAACCAAAGTATATCAAATCCAGACCAATAAATCCAAACAAGCTTAAAGATATTAGTGACCTTTAAAAATATGTCCCACCAATTTATCATACATTTTACAATAGTTTTATTTCTGAAAGTGTTACTCAAAACTCTGAAAATCAGATGGATGGTGAATATTTTAACCTGTTTTTATGTAAAATAGACATGCAAATAACTGTGAACATCACACTTCCAAAAGCTTGAGTGAATAAAACATATTTCATTACGTTTGAACAGGTATATCCTAACTATGTAATAACTGCATGAATTTGAAAATAATTACTGCCTCTGTGTGTGAAAATGAGATGGACAGTGTTAAATAATTTTCCAGACTTTGATATACCTAAATGTTCAGCGTAGGTATATGAATCAAACACCTTTAATACCCCTAATATGCCCTACCATTTAACAATAGGCACTTCAAAGTTTTTAAAAAGTTGTATGGATAAAACATGCTTTATTTTATTAAAAAGGTTCATATTCAGTGCAATATATTTTTTGCATGGTAAGACAGAAGAAAAACTGTCAGTGCAACAGTGGTTCAACCTAGAAAAAGATTTGAAGCATACCACAAAATCTGTTTTGTATAATCAGTGCATTGTTGTTCAATAAGCTGAGAAACTATTTAAATTTAAAAAAAAAAAAACAGGTGTGTTTAACTTTAACTCAACATGTTTAGAAAAAATGGGTTAGACCACTGTTGTACTAACTCCCTCAATTTCTTTCTAGTCAATAATTTGTGGAATGTATTTCCGACTTTCATGGTTTATTTGAAATATATGTATTTGAATATGTGCTCCTTTATGAATACCAGCCCGCCTCTGTAGCGTGGTGGTAGCGTGTCTGCCTCACATCCAAAAGGTCGCGAGTTCGAATCTCGGTTAGGGTGAGATATCCGGATTAGGTTCTTTCCGAGGTTTTCCCTTATCCTGAGAAGACGAATGTCAGGTAACTCGGTCTCATTTGGGCATCATTTCATTCATCGTCCGATATGACCTTACATTGGAGGACGTTAATATACGCTTCACTTGTACCATAGAGTAACTAGTTTAGAGCCAATGGTTTTCCAATCAATGAGAATATAAAACTCAAAATCGTACTTGTAAATCAGCTGATGTACAAGAAGCTAGCTAAGCTATGCCCGATGCTCAGCTTATACATTGCTATAGACCAGAAATTGCCTTGGAATTCACATATAAATCATGTACCTAGTGTATTGCACAGAACTGTGTATTTGCTCAAAGGTTTAAAACGTGTTTTGCCTGAAAATTACATTCATAGTACAAATACTTTTTTCCCCTTTCTTTCCTGCTGTGCTCTACAATGGTTTGATTTTATGGGGTATTGTTAGTGACGTTAACAACATTTTACCGTTACAAAAGAAAGCGATTTGTGTTTTATCTGAACCACCACTTAGAACACATTTGGGCGAGATTTATGAAGTAAAATAGTTACTGCAATAAATTTATGTATTTTAATGTTTACTTTATATTAAAAAGCGTGTAGTTAGTTATGATGCTAGCAATGAAATTCACACTTATAATACCAAAGGTAAATCATATTTATATACAACTTACCACAACTTAACGAGTATTTAAATAATTTCGCACCATTGTTTAAAACATTTAATTTTTTAATTATAGTGCAAAAACACTGTTTTTAAACGCAAACTTTATAACTCGTAGGTTGATCATCGTGCATCAATGTTTTCGAATACAACAATGATTTTATAATGTACTATTATCTGACTTCGCATATCCCACAATTAATATTTGTATTGCTTAACGATAATAAATATTGAACGTTGTTCGATATTGACCATATTCACCTAATGGGAAATTCCACGCAAGATTAGATTTTCATATTTGAAAAGGTTTTCTTGAAAATTAGGTACAGCCATGGAAAAAATGACTGTGTGTATTAGGACAGGAGAATATCTGGAAGTCCCGCGTCGTGTTGCAACGCGGTTTACACAAGTTGACATTTCCAACATGCATCCTGAGTTTATTATAAAATTGTCCGTGGGACACACAAATAGACTGTGAATTGAATCACCACTTGCAATTGTATTTGTTCCAGATAAAGAAAGGGGTGGTGTAGTTAATTAGAGCAGGTGAAATTTTAAACCTGCTCTTTGGTCTCGTAGCTATCACAGTCTTCCCATGATGCACAAACATTAACCCTAGCATTACCAAGGGGACTGGTACTTTATGTCCAACTTCTATAATTTTTTAAAGTCTGCCTTTTAATTTTTTGATTAAAGGCATGCAGTTAATGATTGCTGTCAATCATGTTTCTACTACTGAATTGCGCAATTGTTTCAAAGTTTTCATCGTTGATCTTTTTGAGAAACAATAAAATGCCAAGGTGGTCATAAAGTACTGCCCCGTCGGTGGAATGTGATTTATGCAAAAAAGTAAAAAAGGAATAGTTAAACAATGTTAAATATTACATTTATAAACATGAAAGGATATAACACCCAATTTTAAAATAAATTTGTTTTAAAAATTGGTCAAGAGTTTGTTATCAGTGGTGGTCACAAAGTACGGTGGATTGATAATTTAAGTTCTGTTGTTATTGTTGTTTTAACGCCCGCTTTTACTAGATACGGCACCGCAGGCGGTGACACTGATGATACATGGAATGAAGATGGAGCACTGGTGGAATGAGATGGTGGGGGAAACCGGAGAACCCGGAGGAAACCCGCCCCAGCGTGCTTCGCCCACCACAAATTCCACATGCGGTGCCTGGGATCGAACCCGGGTCGTTTTGGTGAGAAGCGAATGGTCTGACCACTCGGCTACGGCGCGGCCTGTTTAAGTTCTGTAATAAGGATTGGAATATTATCTAATGTGATTCATGTAAAAAAAGGAATAGTTAAACTGTGTTAAACATTACCTTTATGAACATGATAAGACATAAAGTACACCCACCCCATTGGTAATATTTTTTTCATTTATTTAATGCTAATTTAAATGCTGGCCCTGACCAATTGTCCTATAGACGTCGAATGTTACCATCTCTTTTACACTTTTCTTTCTTATTTCCGTAGTCTTCTATTACTAGAATAAACCACTGTTAATTGATTTGATCTGTTGGCCATTTCCATTTCCGTCATACATTCCACAGAAATTCCCCTAATTATCTCAACTGAGACTGGTCTGAGAACATTTTCTTTATCACTGTAACTCTTATTTTTGAGCCGTTTCTCCCTAATTGTTTTTTTTTTTTTTTTTTTCCTGCACTCATCAGTATCTCTGAACACGTGCATACCATCTTCATTATCCCCATAGATTGGACATTTACCTTGCATTACATTACCCCTTATACCTCTTAACTTCCAAATTCCAAGGCGAAAATAAGCAATGACTTCCCTCTCCTTTCTATTCATATTTCTAAATATTTTTCTGTACTTGAGCGTGTTTTCATCATTTTATAGAGGGCCAATGACCTTTTCTCATTCATGTCTGACCATATATTTTGCCTGTGCATGACTTCCAATCTAGAGCGAATATATTTCCCACACCACTGTCCCAAGTTGTTTCTTTGCAGCCATATATCACCTAGTCCGCTTTTCTCTAACTGAACCTTAATATTACTCAGCCAGTTCTCTGTTGTTGGTAATGTAAGTTCTGGAATAAGACTTGGTATTGCTAGGGTAAACATGTACAAAGACAAAGATGTGAATCCTGACTCGCAGGTCACAAGGTTATTGTCTTTGGAAAATACATACTGCAAGCACCAAGAAAAGGAATAAGCTAAAATATCGGTTCACTGATTTCTAATGTTAGTACTTTTCTCTGTTTATAGAACTATCTAACATGCCCTGCTAACGAACTTGATTACATCAGCACAAATGTAATAAGGTTTTGACATCAAGGCATTTCAGTACATACATCTATAGAATTAGAATAAACATACACAAATGCAGTATTTGAAAAAGGGCAAAGGACACTCTGGTACCAAATAGACTTTCTTTCCTAATCAACTGATGTTAATAAAATTATTAGTTAAATTGCACGTGTCACGATATATTGTTGGTATAAGTTTCATTGCTCTAGATTAAATATTTTGTAATTAAAAATTATTTATTATGTTCTAAGAAACAATTGATCAGTAATATAAGGTACACTTATTGCAGTTTAGAATTAAAATAGAGGCCTGAAATTTGGTATGCTAGTTTTTCTATGTCTATGCAATAAAGTTGAGCATTTGTTTTTCAAAATGTTAACATTTATTATAAATATTTTTTTATTTATTCTTATGAACATAGGCTTAGAAGCCCAATTACAATGTTCATCACACATACTGTTCACATACAGTAATATTTACATATACACAAATAAAACACAAGAAAAACATAAATAACCACAAAGTAATACAGAAAGAGAAAAATAATGAATAGAACAATCATAAAACAAAAAAGAAAAGAGAAAAGATGAGGTTGCATGGTAAGTAATTCTATTACTAGTTCTAATTACAGTAACATTTTACCAATTTTAGTAATTTACTGATCTACGAATAAGTAGTAGTTATGGCGTTTGTGAGTTGAGATTCAGACGTGTTGAAAATATCTACATTGAAACAATGAAGTTCGTTATATAAATATATAGTTCTGTGTAATAGTGAAATTTTTAGGGATTTCTGTATTTGCTCTAGAAGTGAAGAAAAGCCTTTTGAATCTACTTACTTTATCGGGTACATAAATAAGATATTTGTTGTAATAGATATTAATATGATCAATATTAGAATGTAATAGTTTATACAGAAATATTAATACCGCAATATCTCTTCAAAAGTTTAAAGTTTTAAACTTAAATATTTCCAAAAGGGTTTCATTATGTGTGTAAGTTGGGTAATATCCTGTTCTTTGAAATAGCATGTATTTTAAAAACAGATTGTACTTTTACTTCTGCCTTGACATGCTTTATCGTGTTAGAATTCCAAATAATTTATGCATATTCGAGATTTTGTGTCACAATTAATGTGTTATAAATTTGAATTAAAATGTTTTTCTTTTAACGAATGGGAATTTCGGATAGCGAGGCCAGACATTTTAGCGATTTTGTTATATTTAGAACAGAGTAAAAAGAAATATTGCTAATAACTACAAAGAAAAAAAACATACTTGTATGTGTGAGTGTAATCAACAAGCAAATATACAATTTTCTTAAACAGGTTATATTCTATATCTCCTGAAAATTTCAGCTTTATCCATCAATATTTACTGCAAAGAAGTTTACCCCAAAGTGGAAAAATTGTTGTATGGAGAAAGCTATTTAAAGTTTTGGAAATATTGCTCTTCATATATCCAAAAGGCTTGGCACTTTACTACAATCTTCAAAGAAAAACAATATAACCCTCTCAAATTCACAGTAACACATTCTTATTTACGCTCACTACATAATGTTGAAAACAAGTTCTTCAAAACATTACTGTCAACAAGAAGACAATCTGGTTCTGTACACAGGAGAGCACATGTAACACTTTCAGCAGCATAAGATTCGTCATTTTTACCTCCTGTAGAATGTATCGATATTTTTTCCGCTAAAAGTTTGGCGTTGTGTTTCTTTATTATCTTTCCGACCCACACTTTTCCCATTATATTTGCTAAAAACACACAAGTGATACAGAAAATCAATTACACGCATGGATGCTTTATCTGTTTCGTAAATAAGCTAATTCACTTGTTATATTTCTTATTTTTTGTCAACCGATAGCAGCACTGTGCAGTAAGGGCAGCCAACATCTGAACCTTAAAGGCAAATGTCTAGTTAAAATCTAAACACCACAAATAGACCGAGCCTTCGGTACGAACTGGAATCTGACAGACTTGCCACAACCACTTTTAATTGTAAGCATCTAAACACATTTGAAATACGTCAATTTCAAGGTGGATTTGACACACAATACTTAATGGCCACACTCCTCACATGTTGCAGACAATATTTCTTCAAAAAAATGTTTTTGAAAGAAATCGCATTTTCAGCCATTTTGGTACCAGAGTGTCCCCTTAAAGAAAGAAATATAAGATACGATTCCTACCATTATTAACAGGATCGCTTATTGCTATTTTGAGCTCTGTCTTGTTTTCTTAGGTGGCAATATACAATATCCTTATACAGCGTGGAAGTGAAATGATCCATCAGACTTTAAAGGCGAATTTCTCATGTTGTGAATAACAAGAAAGTCCAATGCCAAAATGTTGAAAAGTTTACAGTTTTCTAGAAATACAAATTTTTATCCAAAAAAAAAATTATCACCACCTGGCTGAATTATTACTGATTGAAGGTTCTTAATTTATGGCTATATTCATAGAAAATTGAATAAATGACAACTTTTTCCTTTGGCATATTTCAATAGATTCAGCGATTTTTGTGTAAATTACATTTAAAAGAACCCACAGTTTGTTGCCTACTTGTTGCAATAAACTGTGGGGTTTTTAAATTTAATTTACACAAAAACCGTTGAATCTATTGCAATACGCCAAAGGAAAAAGTTGTAGTTGCCCAGATCCTAGTCCTGGGCATGCGGAATATGTGGCCATTCCAATTTTTCTGATATTGTTGAATGAAGTGTAACACAGGTTGAACCTGAAGTTCTTTCAATATATCTTAATTACGGATGTAGTCCCATTTGGTGTATCCTGCAGTGAATCTCACGAATCGCATGTAACTAGTTATTCGACGTTCATCTGTTCTTTTGAGTGTCCATGCCTCACTTTCATGGCAAACAGTGGGTCGTGCCAGAGTCTTATAAAGTCGTGTTCTGGCATGTCACCGTACTAGAGACGGTTAATGATACTCATAGTTCTGTTAAAGTTAATACTTTTTCCGGGATGTCTTAAGTTTCAAGGAAATATAGTTTGTAGCCAAGTATTCACTCGTTGTAACAATTTATTAGTAATACAAATTTTACTGGTGATGGGATACTTCTCACAAAATGCCATTATTTTCAATTTATCTTCATTACTCAAGATGTTCTCGGGCTTCTAGCCAGGTGAAGTGATGCATAGCCATCGACGTTTCGGGAGTGCACATCTCTCCCATCTTCAGGATGATGAATGACTATGCATCACTACACCTGGCTAGAAACCCGAGAACATCTTGAGTATGTTCGTCGCCAGGAAAGCGTCAAATCATATTTTATCTTCATTAATTTCCATATCACATTTCATCCCTATGATATTTAGGTGATGAATAGAGTATTGAAGATCATTTTCATTATTTGATAGCAAAGCCAAATCATCAGCAAAGAGTGGAACATAAATTTTCGTTGATAGTACCATGTCCTATTTCTCTCCACTCATTAATTATTTTCGCATTATCGTGAAAAATAAAACCACTATTTAATACAGCTGGCATCATGCACCAAACCTCAACGCTTTCAGAATGCATTGGAGCTTCGTGGATGATTTTGCCGTTCTCAGCAGCCCAATATCTACTGTTTTGCCCGTTGATGTTGCCTGAAAGGGGCATCGAGGGTAATGGAGAGAATGGCTGGGGTTGCAGTAGGAACTCTCTGAAATCATTGACAAAATCGCATCCCCTGCTCCGTGTCTGGTTCTTTTAATTACTGGGCTACATGAACTCTGGATGCTTGTTAACCCACTTTCGTTGCAGCTCTCTGATGTGTGGTACATTGTAATCAGCCTCCTGGCTCATTCGGTGGAATCACTTCTTTGATGAGTTCACTAAACATTCGTGTACACCATCTACACAATCTTACCTCAGTGCAGATTTTTGTTTTCTTTCTTCTTTTTTTTTCTTTTTTTTTTTTTTTTCTTTCTTTTCAATTTCGCCGAGGACAGAGCCAATTATCCCCAGCATTTATTTATTCATTATTCATTTGTACTACAACAGAGCAAAGCTCCGATTATAGTAACTACAGGTAATTTATACAAGTTGAAATATAATACAAAAAGGAATTCAAAGAATCTAAAACTAAAAATAAACTACATATTAAGCTACTATTAAAGGCAAGACATTGCAAACTGTATACTAATTAAGCGAATAACCATAAGTAATACAACTGAAAAAACAATAATTAAACACTAGAAACAATATATTCCGGGCTTATGGGCCGTGGTCTACTGGGCTCCTTCTTCTCAGACGTTTCGTCTGCGACTACGGCAGACATCATCAGTGGCGGCGAGGTCGAATTATCCTAGTGGACATTTCAACAGCAACTGTGCTGCTTTCTCCATGGGCTGCGGTATTTATATCAGTGGCATGAGGCCCATGGAGAAAGTAGCACAGTTGCTGTTGAAATCTCCACTAGGATAATTCGACCTCGCCGCCACTGATGATGTCTGCCGTGTCGCAGACGAAACGTCTGAGAAGAAGGAGCCCAGTAGACCACAGCCCATAAGCCCAGAATATATTGTTTCTAGTGTTGACACCGGCCGTGAAAGCCTTACAATTTCAATAATTAAACAATTTCGAATGCAATAGAAAAAGAACACAACAAAGCACTAGGAAACTAAGACCAAAATGAACCATCTATTAAACTATTATATAAGACTAGACATTCAAAATGTTATATTAATTCAGCAGGTAACTATGAGTGATACAACTGAAAATCACATGCAAATAGTTCCTATATTTGTCTCTTAAACTGCTTGTAAGGGAAGCTACAATCCAGCTCTGTTTTGGTTTAACGTTTATTGCATTTGGCATATAGCCTCAGAACGGGAGCATTTTTATGCGATGACATTTTCGGAGTCCTAAATTGAAGCAGCTGAGGGTTTGTGAAATTAGTAGTACTGACAAAATATATTCTCTCAAGCAATTCTTCACTGGATACCAGGCTATTCATGAGCCCGTATAACAATAATTGTTTATCTATTATTCTACGATCAGAAGGTGAGACTAATTTGAACTCATTAAGCAATTGACTAGACGGTAGTTGTGATTATAAATTAAATCACCGTGAGCTTTGTAATACAGGTATCTGAGAAACTGTTTTGGGATATTCTCTAGTTGATTTATACATTGGTGGCCATACAATTGAGGCACATTTCAAATTACTACGAACAAGGCCTTTATATAGAAATAGCATAACCTGAGTGTCTTAAGTTCCTATAGATTCTGAACACAAAACCCAGTTTCTTAAAGGAATCATTGGTTACATTTCTAAGGGTTGATTAAAAGAGAAGTTATGACTCGTGGTAACCCCTAAGGCTATGATAGATTATGCTCTTACTAATGGATAATTATTTAAATAATATCTAAAATTTAAGTGTTGCTTGATTCTGATAAATATGATTAGAATTCTTGGAATTCATAAAACAGTTGACCTTGTTACAACATTACATACATTGCAGTGTCTTCAAAATGCCGATTGTATTTGAATCAATGAATCTGTGTGCCAACACTTTTCACAATAAAAAGCACTGACAACTGCTACAAAATAGAGCGAGACAAGAATTAAAATATATAATATTTAAAAGGCAACAATGGATAGTAGGGGTACCAATATGAATATCAATATAGATTCCTTTAAAAGCCCTTAAATCTTACGGGTCTGACCGATTATTTTGCGTGGAAACTTTCACACGCGTTCATCGTTCGAACATTTTTCAGCACATAGAGTTGGTGAGAAATAGGTATCGTCATTGATGCAATTGTCTGTTAGATAATCACTAAATTCTCTCGCTTATTCGCAATTAGGCATCTACGACATGAAATTATCGACAAAACAATTTCCGACGTCCGATGGTCCCAAATATGTTAGCCCAAACATACACATTCACTTGTATTTTTAACTGATTTCCTTTTAATATTAGTTGTATTGATTTATCTGTTTAATTTTCCATCATTTCCACACCATAATTGTGTTGCACGTTTTATTCTATGACAATTTCATCGTTTGAATCACATCTATACAGCACTTAGAGGTTTTTAATACACGCTTCCACCTCCTAACACTATCCTTCAATATTTTTGGAAGCTAACTTTATAGTTCCCTAGCAGAATCCATTCCTTATCTCTTTCACTTATGATTTTTTCCACGCTTGACACACACACATGCACACATACGTCTACACTCCAATTCACTGCTATACTGCATGAACAGGCCTGCTAGCATGGTCAAGGACATACTAGGCGACCGAATCGATTGATGTCATTACTATCGACTTGGCTAGCAGATGAATGAATGAATGAATGAATGAATGAATGAATGAATGAACGAACGAACGAACGAACGAATGAATGCATATTTATTTCTCATCTCTCACAGTTACATAACTACCAATAGTACAATTTATTCCCTTCTCTTGGAATTGCTTATTTTAACACTTCCGTTTATAATTATCATTTCGTTGGTTAGTAGATATCACCGACACCAAACTGAGTACAAACTCGACTTAGGGAGGAAATCGGAATGTTTAATTCCAGCAGCTTCTTTTTGGCGCGGAGGGAATCGATACATTTACAATTACTGCTTCGGAGGGAATCGGGGAAAAATTGACCGCCGGAGGGAGTCTTTCAAATTGGTCACTAACTTTCAGAGGGAAATTGTAAGTTTTCAAAGGTGTTCGGGTTTATGTGGATAACACTGTGTAACACGGCGGTGTTTGAGTTAGTGTGCATTTCGCTCAGTTCGTTTGTTTTCAATGACTCTTTTTTATAAACAGCCTGAAACATGCCAAGTACTGTCTGTTCACCAGCCCATGTCCTATTCCACTTAGTGGAACCCGAGTTTGTGAACTTCCGCATAAACGCTGTTCTACTGGTTAGTTTGCGAACTAGCTTCCAATATTATTCGCGCTATGTTTACTTGCTGCTAATTTATCTTAATTTCAGTTGTAAAATCGAATGAGTCCTTCGTGTTATTTCGGAAGTAATGAAAAAATAAGTGTAGAAGTAGATAAACCTACGCTTAGGAGTACTGTGAAATCTACTATGATACTGTGTTGTAGAACAAAGGGGTTCAGAGTGACAGTTCTATGTGTAAACAGATCCTTATAGGATGATTAAAGAAAAGCCTAAAGAGGTTTTTAAAGCGGGCGTATTTTTAGTTTTATTGGGCCACACTATGATTTGCTTGCCTCCATACATGTATGATCTCAATCCCATAGAACTAGCCTGGGCAAAGGTAAAGTGAATATTTAAAGAAATGTAACAGGTGACTTATCCTCACAGGAATTGCACAATATAATCTCCAGGGTATAGCACTTGAGACTGAAACCGACTGACAGGGTTTTTGAGAAATATAGAAAAGGTAGAAAATGAGCAGTGGGAGAAAGACGGATTAATTGAAAACATGGTTTATTTTATAAGCTAAATAAATATATTGCATGAACTGAAAAGAACATTCAAATTCAATTCGAGTTCTTTGCTTTAATCTGGCGTGAATACATATTCCAAGGTTGGCACTACTATTGTAAGCACGACTAGAAGCGACTCCTGCTTCAGATATTACTGACAAACAAACTTTATCATGGTGGATTGCTCAATGATGCTAAAGCTTGGCTTCTAAATCAGTAAACCTTTTATGAGAAAGTGCCAATACCAAATTTATGTTTTCTATGTTGACAGTGGGAGCGTAGAATATGCCTTTGGAGGGACAGGGTGATCAATAATGCACTGCGAATATTGACGGGTAGATCAACATATCACTTCCAGTTTACAGGAGCAATAATAATTGTGCATTTACTGAAGCGTCAAGCGATAAAAGTGGTGAAGTCAGGAACAGAGTTTATGAAATGAATGCCTTGTTAGCATGAGTACACTACCTCCTTCAAATATGGACAGTGCAAAACTAACAGGTTCTTTAAGTGAAGTGCTGATTCAAATACCATTATCGCTTTCAGTTCACCGGCGCGCACTTGTGCGTGTGTGTGTGTGTGTGTGTGTGTGTGTGTGTGTGTGTGTGTGTGTGTGTCTGTGTGGGTGTGTGCGTGCTTGTGTGCGTGTGCGTGTTTGTTCAACATAATTCAATTCCAAGCTCAAACCATTATTATATGAAAATGAACTTTTTTTTCATGTTCTTAGAAATTGATACAGCAATTTTGATTGAAGTATCATATGTTTAACATATTGTCAAGTTGAATAAAATATTAGTATATCATGTTACTGACTATTTTTGTATAACAGCGATGTTCAAACTTGTCTCTTTGTACACACTTACGTAATTGGCTACTATTTCCCCACCTAAGACTTCAGTGGTAAGATGCGTTAGCTAGTGCCTGTGACATATCAAATCACAAGCAGACAGTCAGTACCCAGTGACGGACACCAAAAGGCGATTCCATGGCAGCTACTAAGTCATACTTTAAATTTTCTGCAAATGTTCCTAAAAGAGCTCTTAATTCTGGATGATTTTTGCATAAATGTAAACGGTAAGAGATTGACAACAGCCTGCTAAATAAATAATGTGGATCTCGATGAAACACACAATTTATGTCAAATACCTCTTTTTCCTTTTGAGTGAACTATTTCCGAGACATTGGTTATTTGTTTCAATTTTCCAATACTTTTTTCAAATATTAATGTTATTCTTTTTTATTACTTGGCCGTGCAGAAAGAATGGAATTTCAAAGGCATTGCATAGCAACCAGCTCTTAAAACATTTCACTGTCACTTAAAGCTAATTATATTCCATTAGTTCCTTGCACCTACAAGGAAATTAGCAGCAAGATAATTGTTGAAAATGCTATATGGAGAAATAAGCATTTGTAAGAATAGTGAGTACCTATAAGAGTGAGTATAGCTCTACAAATATCTGCGAACAGTTTCTCCAAATTGAACTATATTTAAAGTCTGTATTGCTATTGGTTACGCGACGATCACTTGGTGGATCTTCTAAGGCTATGCACTTCGCCTTTGTCGCCAAATATTGATAGACTTCTTAAACGTAAGCAGTATCAAAGAAGCCACTAATTAACAAATGTTTAACGCATAAGATTTGAAAGTGCTTTCGTAAATCAAACGCAACGGACATGTAATTAAACCGCCACTGCAACACAATACACGTCTGAGTGGCACAGTCCGCACAAAGTGGAAGGAGGCAAATCTCACCTCCCCTCTTTCGCAAACGCTATACATCGCTGGTATGTAGGAGCCACACTGGGGGTTTATTTTTAATTGTTCCTTCGATGGCTGCGAATGACGTCATCGCAGCCTTTACTTTCCCTAAGTTGAAGAAAACAGACATCTCTACGTAGAGAATGCCTAGATCGAATGCTGTAGGGGAATTTATAGGAGACGAGGTTTAACTTGGCACCTACTTTTTTGAAAGAGAAGGAAATAGGTATTCTCCATCTCCATCTAAGCCGTCCCTCTTTAGTGGCGAACCAAGCAGGGTAGACACGCCAGTGGCGGATGACCCTTCATTGTCACATTGACAACTATACTTCACTTGCAAGAGTTGTAACACCACTGACGTCTACTTACCCTCATACCACCGCAGGTATTGGGTAGACTACTTCAAGAACGGAAACCCACAGTCCGTGTTAGACAAGGGCAGTGCAGAAAGTGCCAACTTAAACCTCGTGTATTACAGTTTGTCTATTCAGGCCTGATCTTTGCGTTTATGAAGCTTTGCATAGAGTGTGTGACAATAGTAGGGGGATGCCTGCTTATTAGTGCAGTGGCACTGCCGTCAGTAAAGTTTTAAAACTGTAGTACACACTTATCGGGGAAATAACGCTAAATATTATAGCCGCCTGCCAAGCATTAGTATTCGTAAAGCTAATTCACCCCGTGGCGCAACAGCAAAAGCGTACCGCCCGGCCTCTGCGTCCTCCCACAGGCGTCATTAGTCGGGTGCAGTACTGGAGGTGGGACGTGGACAGCGCCTCCATCCCTCCCCACCTATTATATGACCTTTGCAACCGGGGGCTGCTACTGAAGTCTTCTAAAATCAGTCACTCAAGTAGTTAAGATTAAAACCAATCCTCCTCTAAAATACAAGCGGAAACTTTTTGGATAAAATAAATAGGTAGTTTAAAACTGAATGTCCTTAATATAGAGGTTTATATTCTGCTGACTATTTTATAAATCTTAGCGCTTTACTAATTTAGTTTGCGACAGAGGTTGTCTCCTTCTATGCTCAGAAACAGGAGCAATTAAACAAAAGCCCCTCCAAAAAGGATATAGGTGTTGATAACGTATTGAAGCAATTTGTTTTCGCTATATGTTGGTGCGACAGTTAGAATGCTCGCGTCATTTCACTGCTGCCGGTGAAACTATCTAAATCGATAAAAATCTCCGCCGATTAACAATGTCTTTAAGATTATTGTAGATTGTCTTTTTGTCGTTGTTGGGGCGATGAGTATTATACCTCTGGGTTTGCATGGGTGTTTTCGGAAGGATGACACTGATTTCAAATTTAACAGCTTTTAATGAAGTATCAATTTTTACTTTCTCTACTAGTAAGTAGAGGAAGTATTGTATTCCACCCAAAGTTTCGATGTCGAACCCCCTGAATAAAAAGAAGCATTTTATAAAAAGGTAGGCGCGCGCGCGCGCGTGTGTGTGTGTGTGTGTGTGTGTGTGTGTGTGTGTGTGTGTGTGTGTGTGTGTGTCTGTGGACAGCATAACTGAAAAAAGAAAAGTCGGTTAAAAACTAAAGTTGGTAAATTTATGTTTAATGTCTTTCAAGGATGTGACACACAGATCTTGAAGAATATTCCTCCGTCCTAAACTACCCTTTACACGGAAATTTTTTCGAAAACTTTGATTTTCTTGAAAATATCCAAAAATTTTGATTAAAATACTATCTGTTTGAGATGTTTTTATCAAAAATGAAATGTACGTCTTGAATTTTCTGGCTGCAGCCAATGGAGTATCCTACCTACCCTAGATGACTTTTGCATAACTGGTAAACCGTAAGAGATAGACCAAATCTTACTGTACAGAAAATGTAGATCTAGCTAAAACACACAGTATATGTATAAATATTTTTTAGGGTGAACCATTTCGGAGATATACCTTGTTATTTGTGTCAGTTTCGGAAAACAAACTTTCGTCAAATGCAACATCGTTGTTCATTTTTATATGTTAACGGAATTTGAAAGCTTTAAGCGATTTGACTATTGCTCTATGGTTACTGTACCCTCATATTACCCTTGCATCTACATGGGAATAAGCAATAAGATAATTTCTGAAAATGTTTATCTCAACTAACATGAAGAAGCTATAGGAATAATAGCTTGTAAGAATGGTTACTACAAGAGTAGAGAAAGTCATGTGAGTGCAACACATTAGATTTTTTAAATTCCTTTCCTAGGAGATATTGCCAACCATTATATGTACTACCGTAGAATTACTTCAACAATCAACACTAATTATAGATATAAATAAACTTTTAAGACACTTTCTCTTTATCCGTTTAATTTTAAATACATTGATGCAATAACTTCATGCGCGTCCGTTACTCTCGACGAACTGGCTAGCAGTGTCCGCTGCTGAAGCGAACAGACGCGACGCTCTCTGAAAGTTTCGTTGGTTTCGCTATTCCCATTTATGAGGCTACCCCCTTTTTGTCCGTTTTCTCCTCATATTTATTAGTATTTATTTAAAATCATTACCATAGTTGTCGTCGTCCTCGTCCTCGTCGTCGTCCTCGTCGTCGTCCTCGTCGTCGTCCTCGTCGTCGTCCTCGTCGTCGTCCTCGTCGTCGTCCTCGTCGTCGTCCTCGTCGTCGTCGTCCTCGTCGTCCTCGTCATCATCGTCATCGTCATCGTCATCATCATCATCATCATCGGCGGCGCCGTGGCCGAGCGGTTAGCGCGCTCGCCTACCACCTAGGCGGCCCGGGTTCGATCCCAGGTACCCGCATGTGGTATTCGTGGTGGACGAAGCGGCGTCAGGGCGGGTTTTCTCCGGGTACTCCGGTTTCCCCCGCCATCTCATTCCACCGGTGCTCCATCTTCATTCCATGTATCATCAGTGTCACCGCCTGCGGTGCCGTAGTAGTAAAAGCGGGCGTTAAACACTACAAACACAACACACATCATCATCATCATCATCTCATCATTTCATCATTTCATCATTTCATCATTATTGTTATTATTATTATTATTATTATTATTATTATTATTATTATTATTATTATTATTATTATTATTATTATTATTATTATTATTATTATTATTATTATTATTATTAAATGTTTGATTTCCCTTATATTTTAATTAATTAATCTTTTAAAATAGCTCTAAATTTTGGTATCAGTATATTAAACTAAACATTCATAATACTATATTTTTCCACTATAAACGAATAAATATTTCTTTCTTTTTAATGTAATCTTGTTGTTTAAGGATAAGCAGTAAACCCTTTAATAGTAAACTATCATATATGTTTAGAGTATATCAACCAGTTGAGGGTCATTTTATGTTAAACTATAATATAAGTATTGTATTTAATTAATTATGCATGTATTTGCCAGTTTATAGTTCTTTACTGTTTTATAGACAGTGACAGTGAAAATGTTGGAATGCTCTAAGTTCTGATACTTTATTGTTTCAGGTGAATGTTAAAAGCAGTCAGGAGCCGTAAGGAACGAACATCATCTTTAACTTTTCAATGTGAGTAAAGCTATGATATTATCATGAAAACTGGACACAGTTTTTCATTTAAGGATATGTGTGAGTGAAAATTTTAAATTTATAGCATAGAGATAATACAACGCAAACGTCTTACAGCCTACATTTCATCCATTTTTCCCTAATAGTTTAGAAATAGTGATCAAATTTGATTATCCTTATTATGTCACTTAAAAGGTGCATCGGGACATACATTTTCAAATTTTGGTATCATATTTTAACCCAGGAATCAAAATACATATAGCTCACTTTCTCTATGGTCTGTGTAGTTTGTGCTCCAACGTCTTTTTAACTTTCAAGTGTATTTTCTGTACTATAAAGTTGTAATTTTTTCTTTGAAAATTAAAAATAATTGCTTAAACACATCTGACAATAAAACCTGGGGCAATTTTTATTTTTATTTTTCTGTGAGCATGTGTAGCAAATGTCATTCCTGCCTCGCAAGGAACATTTTAGAGGAAGAAAAACGCTGGAAGTACCGATAGTGAGAAAACAGTGGTAGAAGATTTGAGTGCATAAATCATGGTAAAAAAAATCCACTCAACACTTTTACATGCAGTAGGGAATTTTAAGATGGCGTCTGGAGGTAAAATGTGTGTTCTTTTCATTCAAGAATGTCTCAATTATTTTATTATAGAATTACTCGTCTGATTCTTCAGCCCAAAAACATGATAAAATGAATTACACAAAATGGTAGACTGGAATATTCGCGGCATTACATAATCCAACCTGGCATTCTTCTGCCAACCAGGGAAAACTACAAACAAATTAAGGTCTGTGTGACGGACCCAATGGGAGCAGAAACCGGGATATTCCGAAGGCTGAGCCTCACGCGCTACCCCGGAGCCATTTCGCAGTCACAGAGACGGCTAAATTGCGTATTTCCACAACATAATCACAAGGATAACAACAACAATAACAATAATAAAAAATAATGATAAATAACGATAAATAATGATAAATAACGATAAACAATGACAAATAATGATTAATAATGGCAATTGATAATGATGATGATGGTAATAATAATAAATAATAATAGTAGCAATAGTAATAATAACAATAGTAATAACAATAATAACAATAACACTGAAACAATAATAAAAACAATAATAATAATAAATAAATAACAATAAAAACAATAATAATAATAATAATAATAATAATAATAATAATAATAATAATAATAATAATAATAATAATAATAATAATAATAATAATAATAATAATAATAATAATAATAATAATAATAATAATAATAGACCGCCTCCGTGCAGCAGTGGTGGCGCGCCTGACTCTGGCACGGAGGGCCCGGGGATTTTTCCCCGCTGGGAGGTCTGGTACGGTGTGCACTCAGCCTCGTTTGGTCCCTGACAGATAAAGAAGTAACGAATCCAGGTCACGAAGACGGCATAACTGGTCGGGACTCTGTTCACCTAAAAATACCTAGACGGTGCTGTTAAGAATAATATGAAGGCACGAATCAGTGGTAAGAAAGAAGTATTAAGATTTTGCGTGTATTTGATTTGGGAGGTTTAGAAGCTACCGAATACGTCAAAATGTTATGGGATCATAACAGTGATATACAAATAAAGTAAGAAGAAATATATTATGACAATCATGGATAATTAGTCCTCACTACTGGAAAGGACAAACAAAAAGAAAAAACAAATAAAAAGCAAAAAACCCAAATGGAACGGAACGGGTCGGTACGGAAGGAAACGACCCGCCTAGAGAAAATTGATAAAAGTGTTATCTCCTCGTAAGCAACAATAGCGTGATTGAATGTCTGAGGGAAAGGGACATTATTTTAAACTGCGATTGTCATTAGGTACGCGATTGCATATTAGAAGATGACACAAAAGTTAACCAAGCTTGTTGCATAGTATATGACTTTTAGTTTTATTCTGTCTGTATTTTATGATGGCAACATTGTTGCAATCTTTTGTTGAAAACAACAATACTTTTGAGGTTTAATCTTAATGACAAGAAATAAATGAAGATTTAGGAATTTGAATAAGAAGTTCTAGAATTTTCACTTATTATTTCCTTAGTTGCCATTTAGAAATTATAT
Source organism: Tenodera sinensis (assembly GCA_030765045.1). Lineage (NCBI taxonomy): Eukaryota > Metazoa > Arthropoda > Insecta > Mantodea > Mantidae > Tenodera > Tenodera sinensis. The sequence continues at coordinate 44,384,472 of CM060964.1, read as the reverse complement.
TATGTTGAACGCAACCGTGTGAAAATCCTTTGCGGTGTCATGCGAGGCTCACATTGTGTTGGTTTCGGGTTCGATTCTGACCTCTGAACTTGGTTTCCCTGGTTGATAGACGAATGCTGGTATAGTTCATCATCTAACATGAATTCTTGCCGGCGTTTCCCTTTTATTTAATTTTGTTCTCATCCTTCATATGTACTTCTAGGTTTCGTGGCATATGGTAGTGCCGGACAGATGGTGGGGATGCTTGCTCAGAGGAAAGAGTACTCTTCATTGTCATTGGACGGCTTATAAATAATCCCTATAAACATATATCCTGTTGAGATATGAGCCATTTTACTTGTGGTGACCATTTACACCAGACAATGGACTTCATCCAACAAGTGCGTTCTAGGGAACATTTTTATGTCACGGTTAATGCAACAATTGTTGGGTAAACATTCATAAACACCATATATGATTCCTGCCATTCTGTACTCTGGTGACATGTGCACGTTATGTCGATACTGTGGTTACCGTGCATTTTTACACATGTCTCAACTACTCTTGTCTAAGAATCCACACACCTAGCTGCCCTTGGATTTGGGCACATGCATTGGCCGCACGCTCTTGTAACGTATGCATACTATTGATGAGTTTGGCATACACGTACCCATAGCCCAAAATCCAATATATTGAAGTCCGGCAAAAGGAGAGGCCGCTATCTGGTGTAAATACTCAACACAGCTCATATCTTAAAAGGTATTTGTTGTCAGAGGTATGTTTATAGAAACATTTATTCTAGGTTTGCCCAATCCCAACTCCTGTAGCATTATCAGACACTTTTTAAACACCCTGTATTTCCTTGTTTCTCCCTCAATTGTTTCCCAAATATTTCATTCTGAGGATGATACTCTACTTTCATGTTTATCTAATATCACCCATCTTTCTATTCTATAGACTATTCTATACTGAGTTTTATTTCAATACAAAAAAGAAATGAATATTCGGCCACAGATACTAGGAAAGATGATTAAACGTACTGTTGTGAAAGACCATGAACTCACAATACCTATATTGAAGACTATAGGAGCGTTTCTTCGTGGTTTCATAGCCATTGGAAGGGAAGGAATTCATATTCCGCTAATCCCCTTCAATCTGATAGAGGGGGAAGAACCGATGCTCCCTCACTATCCCTCATAGAAATGGGAAATGATAAATAGTCTGTGTGTGTGCGTGTGTGCATTCGATGCAGGGCAAGAAGGTTGCTTTACATGTGAAATATCCAGTCACATATTAGTTATCCAAACGTTTCCCAGATCAACTTTGAGTGTCAACATAGAAGTAGCATCAGGTGTACTAAATGTTCTTGTGGAAGGCATGTCAATTACTTAGCTATCAGTTTAAGAAACTCCCGTCAGTCGAAATGCGAACCTCGAGAGACTGGCACATATAAGTGCTTACATTCTGCTAGTCTGAAGAATACGTCTTTCAAAGACGGATGCACGCTCTTGAGTGTCAGGAACGCCCTAAGGAGTTGCTAGGAAAGGTACAGAATTTAAAATCTCTTGTCGATGTCCCAATCATGAAGTTATTTCTTAAGCACCGTGTGCTTAAGGGTGTAACTCTCTGACTGCGACATAGCAAATACTCGTAGTTTAAAATACTGGACAGCATGTCAAGAACTGCTAGCGATTTACCGAGCTTAAATCTGAAACCCTTTTATTTGTATTAACACTAACTAGTGACATTTTAATTGTTTTTTATGAACGTCTATGTTTTAAATATGTTACACATTCGAGAAGTCCAGAGTTCGTTATTTCCCATTTGTTACGCTTCTTTTTTTACCTTTGAGGCATGCTTCTAATTTCCGTGACGCATGGCGGTGAAGGAGTGGACAATGGAGACTTGCAGGTCGTTAATTGTAGCTCCAGTAGTGGGGCGAGATTCGAGCCTCGAATTGTCAACGACAGTGGCCAGTTTCATAAAGTTGGTAAGTAAAGCCTTTAAAAATAGTTTTGAACATGTTGTCTTTCTATGATAGCGGCAGACGGCAGCGAGCGCCCAGGATGCCGCGAGGCAAAATACCATGCAGCATGTTCGGAACTTCTTTGCTCTCCCGGTAGATAATAGGCTACATCCAGGGCATACTGTCCACGTGATGTATATTTTCATTCGTTTAAGTTATAATGAAGGATATTCACAAAGTGAGACGGATATCCCATACAACTTCAAAGATGGCTAAGATGTAACCTACAAACATACATATTTTCTACTACTTATCTTACCACGTTTTTAAATGTTCTGACTTACTGGAATGTAATGTTCATTAATTCCAGTTCATCATTTCCAACAACCATAGCAGACCATCATGCAAAGTTCTTTTCATAAGACTAAAAATATTAATCTTATCTTGCATGTATATATTTTCTATCCTAGAACTGTGTATATGTAATAGATCTACATTTGTAACAAACAATGAAATTCATGAAATAAACACTAGACGAAAGAGGAACATCCATCATCCCAGTGTAAGACTTTCTTGCTTCCAGAAAGGTGTACATTATGAAACCATCAAAATACAACCTCTGATAATAAAGTTCGGTGAATAGTCTTACATTCACGTAGATGAACTATGAACGGCTGTTACCTTGCCTAAGGTAGTTTATCTACGTGAATATTACAAGACTATTCACCGAATTTTATTGTCAGAGATTGTATTTCATGCTCTTCCCAACGATCTTAAGGATAAACTTGACAATTTCAATTCTTTTAAAATTGCTGCTAAGAGTATCTATGCTCAAAATCATTTTATTCTGTACAAGATTATCTGAATGACAAATTATCCTTTTACTGCTAAGGTAGCTTAGTGAGTAATCTCCAGCTTCTTTAGTGACAAATAATTGTTAGTTATATTTGATACCTATGTGAAAGCTACTAAAATGTATATCCATAGAAGAATCTTAAAAAGACGCCATTAATTGCTAATTATAACTAAACAGTAGGACGTGGCAGAAAAAGCCTAGTAAAAGTTTAAAACAAAGTTCAATTTGTATCTGTAAATATACATTATGTTAGGCTATAATTACAGAAAGCTTTGATTGTGTTTCTCCATTATCCCTGTTTTTTTGGTATTGTTTTATGCCTATATATGTGTTTTATATGCTATTCTGTATATTTATTGACATTTTTGTAACATGTTCAATGTTCACTGGCCTTCATAGCTACTTGTGAACTCGTTGAACGCAACCTAATCTAATCTATGTATGTTTTATACTAGATACAATATTAACCGGGGTTGTGGGCCGTGGTCTATTGGGCTCCTTCTTCTTCCCAAACGTATCGTCTGCGACTACGGCAGACATCTTCAGTGGCGGCGAGGCCGACTGCAGTCGGTGCTGAAATCTCCACTAGGAAACTTCGACCTCGCCGCCACTGAAGATGTCTGCCGTAGTCGCAGACGATACGTTCGGGAAGAAGAAGGAACCCAATAGACCACGGCCCACAACCCTGGTTAATATTGTATCTAGTATTGACACCGGCCGTGAAAGCGTTAGAACTTTGATATGTATGTTTTGTTACCTCACTTCCAACAAATCACTTTACAAGCATTCCTAATTCTAATTCCTAATCCCATCCAACAGTCCTAAGTGCTTCCTGGAAATCCACTCAGAAAGAGCAACCGAGATATTGGTTACACTCTTGCTCGATCTGAATTATTCCTGGAAATACTATATAGCTATGTTTACTCGAACAAATCCAGGCGCTTGTGGGAGAGGGCAACAGGCGAGGCAGTACAAAATTGAAGCAGTGGTATGAAACATAATTATGCTATGACAATTAACTACTAAATTATTAGGACATTTCTAGATCAGCAAGCTGCATCATAATAGGTTACTTTGTTTCTAAAGTATTTCACCACGTGGTACCTATCCGATATAAATAGAAAACGTCTTAAGCAAGGAGTTGAAATACATGTCCAAAGAACAAGTTCATGTTGTGGAAAACATAGCTAAGGAGAGGAAAATAATCTTACCAGCGGAAGAGTCACACTGGCATCACAATTTAACTGTCTTTCTAGCGCAGTTGAGTGCACGGAAACGCACTAATGCCCCTGGTTTCCTAGTGTTTTTCCTGATTTAATCTTGGAAAAGTATGTTTATTATCTGTCTTGTATAGCAGCCCCGGATGAGTCAATCTCTTATTGGCTTGAATTCAAGTCTGATACACATGCATTAGCCAATGAACAAAGGTCAGGCCTAGGCGAGCGATGAGT